>OY776276.1:40380508-40773008 GCA_963675445.1 Linnaemya vulpina
GAACAGATGTCAAATGTATATTCTTCTTGCATTTGTTTTATTTCTTTTTATTTTGGTCTTGTGTTTAAATGAGAGCATCTTCAATTTCATATCTTCATAGCTACTATCTTCCATATCTTTCTATTCAACATAAAAAAGCAGCAACGAATTTGTATCTGTGCTTATGCCTATTTCAACCTTATTGATTGTCTCCTCATCTGACAATTCATACACTCGATGAGTAGTTGTATGTTGACATAACGGATATTCCCGTCATAATTAGTGCAATTGGTTATAATATCATCTAACTCCGTCCTAGACAAACCCTTTTTACGAGTACTCATATTTATATGTATATGCAACTAAAAATAAAAAATAAATATTACAAAAAAAACTGCAATGTAAATGAAATACATATTCACCTTTACCTTGAAAAATATGATTATAAAATGTTAATTTTAAATATTGTTAAAAGAAAAATTCGGGTCCAATATAATACAAATAATAAAAAATGTAATTCATTGCCTGTAGGATACGGGCCAACGTTCGAAATTTTGAACAGTCAAGTTTACACATGTGTAAAGTGAAGCAAGTAAATTATGTTTTGTGAAATAGTCCCATATGTTGGCAATATTTCGGTATAAACTTTTTTAACCAATTTAATTTATTGAAAATCTTACATAAACGCAAAAAATGTCCGTAAATTTTAATTTTTGCACAACCGAATTTAAATGTATATACTTTTTCTCTTACATATGCATAAATACTTAATATAAAAATTTTAAGTATTCTATTATAACAAAAAGTTTTAATACTACATAATATATTTATATTTTCAGTTTCATAAATATTGTGAGCCATTATTGCATATGGTCGGATATGAAGTGGAGATAGTCAAAACGAAACATATTGGGCACGCAAAGGCACTTATGGAAACGATACAGCAATTGCCCGACGTTGTGGTTGTAGCTGGAGGAGATGGTACATCACTAGAAGTGGTTACGGGACTAGTGCGAAGAAATGGAGAAATATGTCCCATTTTATTTTTACCGTTGGGAGAAAAAAATGAAACTTCATTCAGTTTGATGCGAAGTAGAGTCAAAAAAAGTTCAGAGTTTCATGAAAGTGTTTCTCAATGTATGCTTGCCTTAGTTCAAGGTCATATAGAATATCGTCCTCTTATTAAATACGATGTTATTGACAATAATAGCGTTGTAACCAAAAAACCAATCTTCGGTATACACTCATTTTCTTGGGGTATAATAAAGGATATGGAAATGAATAAAAACAAATATTGGTATTTTGGGATACTTAAACATTATGCTTCTACTATATTTGTAGCACTGAGCAACAAATTAAACCAAGCCATATTAGGTAATATTGTATTCACACCTCCATGTCCTGGATGTTATAAATGTGAATCTCTTGTTAACAACAAATCGTGGTTGAATATATATAAATTGGTAACTCCTCTTCCAACTCAATCCAACTATCACTTGAAAGAAAATGAACTATGTTCATCTGAAAATTTAAGCAAAATTAATGCTAAACAGATCGACGTTACGTGCGAAAAAAATTCCAATAAGTTTTTTGTATTCAAAACACGTATAATTGAAAATAATTTCTCTCGGTCTGACTTTTTAATTAATATCATCAAAGAATATAACATAAAGCCTTCTATTTCAGTTGAAAGCCGCACTGTGGAGATTATACCTCTTAACCCAGAGCATCAGATTTATTACATAGATGGAGAAGGATATGAGGCTCGACATATTAAAATGTCATTTGTGCCAAATGCTTTAAAATACTTTTCTTAGTATTATGATAAATATTTACAATATTCCTCATAAATGGTTAATAAAGCTTTCCCTTATTAAACCCGTATTAAAATTTGAAATTCACATCCCCGTGAGTGATACCAGCAACCGAATGTTATAGCTCTTTATCGTTTTTTTAAATAAAACTTAATAAAACTATTATAATATGTACACATATAATAAAAAATTATACTTTATAATCAACTAATTTTTATTTTTTTTTTCACAAAATATTAATCAAAACCAATAGTTTTTTTTCATATACAACTATATATGTATATACATATATACAGTAGGTAACATTTTTTCCTAAAAAAAAAATATAATTATTGAATTTTGGAATCCTAAAAACACTCCTTGAGTAGACTTATTGTGCCTTTGTAAATATTTCTTGCATCTTATCCTAATTTTGCAAAACATACTTTCCAGGGTGATTAACTTATCTGCCTCATATTACCATTACAACATCAACCAAATGAAAGTACTTTTTGCTCGTAGAATAGTTATGAACATTGTCCACAGCTACCAATTTTAACATAAGATGTTGCAATTATTTTTTGTATTTTATTCGACCTTGTTTTTTTTTTCTTAAATTCTTATAATTATTCTTCAGGCTCTAGGTCTAAGACTCGAAAATAAAACTCTTGTTATGTTTTAGCTCGTTATATTTGTAAATACTTTATTATTTCGATATTTCGAACACCTTCGGTGTTCTTCTTCAGGAAAAACTGAAAAAACAATTTTGTTGTTACAATATTTAGTATCACAAAAATATAATTTGATTTTAATGAACTAAAGAGTTATTTATAAACAAGTGTTTAAAATTATAAACATAACAACACGTAAATATATTTTGTCTTACTATTGAGTAAAGTCGTCTAGTTTTGAAAAGGGTTAAATGTTTACTAAATTTTTTTTGGTTTATTGTGTTTTGTTATTATATGTCTATACGTATGCGCGCAATTTTCCGTGTCTGTTTTGTAGTTCATCCTAATTTCGGCGGGAGTGTTAATTATGTATATGTAGCATTTCTACAGTGAATCGTTTTTTATAATTATGTTCTTGTTGTAATATTTTTGTATTATTTATATCTGGCGAGTGACCATTCATTGCACAGTGGGCTGCTAATGCGGTTTTTTGTTCCAAATTTTCGTTTCTATTTTTATGATTAGATTTGTGTGCAGCCAATCTTGTCCTAAGTTTTGATTTTGTTGTTTCTACATATATTTTCTTACATACATTTTTGCCATCCCCATAGCAAGGTATTTTGTAGATAACATTATATTTATCTAACTTCTCTAATTTTGTTTTTGTATTCGAAAAGAGGGAGTTTAAAGTGTGTTTTTAGAGCAATGTTAACGTCATCAGTTTTGTAGATATTGGATTGTGTGATTCTGTCTGAGAAACTTGGTACGTATGTTAACGACTTGTAAATCTTTTCCGATTTTGGTGTATGTATTTTGTTTAAATTCTTTATCGTTTCCCGTATGATGTTGATTATTAAGGGATATGAAAAGCTGTTTTTTTAGTGATATTTTTCTTATTTTTTTGTAGTTTTCTTTGTGAAATTTATTATCGCTTGTTTTTAAAACTCTTGTGACAAAGTTCTTAGCAGTATTTATTTTGACGTGTTTTGGGTGGTTAGAATGGAAGTTTATAATTCTCCCCGACGCAGTTGGTTTTTGATACCAATCAGTTATTAAAAAATTATTTTCTCTTATAATTAAGGCATCTAAAAACGGTAGCTTTCCATCTTTCTTTACTTCTATCGTAAATTGAATCCTTCGATGGAAATTATTTAAACATTTTAGTGTTTCATCTACACTACTGCGCTTAATGATACAAAACAAATCGTCCACATATTTGCTTAGAGCTCTTGGTCTTATATCTAGTTTTTCTATACTGCGGTCTAGTAGCTCTTCCATGACATCAGCAATCACCGGTGAAGCTGGTGATCCCATAGGCATTCCTTTTAATTGTTCATAAATCTTGTCGTTATACCTAAAATACCCATTATCTTTTATACAAAACGTAATAATGTCCACAAACAGATCTTTAGGTATATTTTTATGTTGGGAAACTTTGTCCCATTTGTCCTTTATTAAATTGATTGCCAGATTGATGGGTATACTTGGAAAAAGTGATATCACATAAAAAGATACTAATATCTCCTCTTGAGAAACTGTTTCTTGGTAAATTTTTCTTTTAAACTCTACTGCGTCCTTTACATTATAATTTGATATCTTAGTAATGTTCTTCAAAATCTGAGTTGTGTATTTGCATAGACCGTAAGATGGAGAATTTATTGACGAACAAATCGGTCTTAGCGCCATACCTTCTTTATGGACTTTCGGGAGTCCATATATTCTAGGAGCAGTGGCTACTGATGTCAGTAGTTTATATTTTTCTCTAGCAACTATTATATTTTGACTAAACAGCTTCTCCACTAATTTGTTGTTCCGCGTCTGTAGTTTTGTTGTTCGATCTGTTTCTAATCGTCCGCATTTACCCATATCTTGTATAATATCTCTCATTTTTGTCTCATAATCTATCTTCTCCATTGCTACCGTCGTATTACCTTTATCTGCCTTTAAAATTAAAATGTTATTATTTCTTTTTCCTGAAGAAGGTGTTCGAAATATCGAAATAATAAAATATTTACAAATATAACGAGATAAAACATAACAAGAGTTTTATTTTCGAGTCTTAGACCTAGAGCCTGAAGAATAATTATAAGAAGAATTTAAGAAAAAAAAAACAAGGTCGAATAAAATACAAAAAATAATTGTTAAATACCGAAGGCACGCCGCAAGCATAATCATGAAGCTTTATAAAATTCTACAAACAAACTACAACAAAAGTATCCACAGAAATATTAGAAAGTATTCAAATACCACAAAATTAAGAGCTAAACTAAAGACGTCATTAACTTTTCTTATAAAATGCAGAAAAATTGGATTAATGCCGAATTTCTTGACGAATGTAATAAAATGCGTTCAACCAAAGACTATAGATTTATAAAGATGTTGCACTTGAACATTTCAAAGAACAAAAATTGTAAAATTCTAACAGATGAGGGGGATAAGTAACAAGGGAGAAGAAATATTACTCTCAGTTCTCTGAGCAAATCCAACAAAGAAACAATTAATATTCTCAAAGTTTGAGACTCAAACACAAATTCATACTTTGTTATGCTTGCTATGTGTGTATGTATTTACTTTGTTTTTGTTTTTAGGTTTTTTTTTGCCTACATATTTTTAAAAACATTTGAATATATTCTACATACGTGCCATGTATTTATATGAACAAGCTCTATTGAAGAACAACACGACTACATTTATTATTGTAGGACAAATATATCAATTTTGTTTTTGTATGAATCGAAATATGTATGTTCACACCGAACTCATAATCCTCTTTTTAATAGTAGGTAGGTATACACATATACGTATGTACGTATATATCAGTGTTTCACTACTTACATTATATTAAAAAAAACCCAATAATACCAAAGAAATACATATGTAGGTATTATATAAAAATTTTTACTTCATATTAGGTCCATGTTAGTGTTTTAATATTTTAACTTTTTCAGCATTGGATGGTTTGTACTTTTACGTCTCCCAAGAGGAATGTTGTCTTAGTAATATAAGTATAAGCAAATTTAGAACTTCTATTCTGTGGTTGTAACATTAATTTTTCTGCATGTTACGCACTGTTCCATAATAACTTGTTTAATATTTTTTATTGCTCTGTTCTCGAGAAATACCTTTTTGAACACTTTTATGTGAATTTTAGATACTTCGAAAAATAAGTCAGAGGGTGAACATAAACTTCCAAAATCTGATTCATTTTCAAAGTTTTTCGTATGAATATACATTTCTGATGGGCATGTTAAAATTTGGGAAGGTTTAATTATATCCATTCGACATTTAATGCAAGATATTCTTTCTGATCTAAATATATCTAAGACCAATATATACCTAATAATTCAGTATTAGTAAAGTGTCTAAAAGTCGATGAGAATAAACCTACCTTAATTTTTACAATAACAAAATGTATATGCGTTCGCTGCGGTAACGAAGCTTTACCATTATCTTTATACCATTAACATATGATGCTTGATTTCCTTAATTACTTATTAGTACTGGGGGTGAATTACGGCATTCGATACGATTCGAAATTTTAAAATATCTCCATATAAACTATTGAAATATTTCGTAATTTCGTTCGATAACGAGTGCTGTAATTTGCCCCTGATTTCAAATCAAGCATTCGTGTTTGTTGGGAAGCATACTTAACAATGTTGATACAAATACAAAACCACTGTTGTATAAACTTTATACGTATGAATTATTTTTGCTGAGAATTTATTAAATTTTTGTGCTCTTACTCTCCATTGATTTCAATTCTCTCAGTTGCTATACACAAGTGGATTTAGCGGCTAAATCCACCAAGAAAATTTATATGGGCACAAAAATGTATGAAGAATGTATGGCAGTGCAACATCTTTATAAATCTATAGTCTTTGGTTCAACTGTTGTTTAATTATAATAAATATGTACCTCTTGACACACAAACAAAAATTAAAACCCTTATTGGAATACATACATGGAATTTGCATGTAAAGATTTTAAATTTAATAATAAAATTAACACGAGGAAATAGCAGCTATTGACAATGATTTAGAAGAACGTATCGCATATCTGAAAGAAAATATGTCTGAAGACCATTTTACATTACTATGTAAAAAAGAAGACATTATATCTCAAAATATCAAAAGTAAGCTAAAAAAAACACACAAATCAAGAAATATGACGCATTAAGAAATATTTATGAGAAAAAAAAAAACCATTTATAAAATACAACAAAAGCTGGTTCATAAATAAGACTGACATAGAAATTCCTATAAACTCCAAAAAATTATTGTCTTTAGGTCCAAAATTCCAATATTTAAATGCATTGCAGACGGAGAAGATATCATACAAACAAATAAAGAGAAAGAAAAACAAGAGATTGCCAGAACAAAACTTGTAATGACGATGGATAACTATCTAAATAAACGATCATTAACAACAGATGAAAAAGCTATCGTCCGCACAGTGGAACAAAGACAAAAATTTTTGAAAAGAAATAACATTTTGATTTTCAAGGCAAATAAAGGTAATACGACGGTAGCAATGGAGATGATAGATTATGAGACAAAAATTAGAGATATTATACAAGATATGGGTAAATACAGACGATTAAAAACAGATCCAACAACAAAACTACAGACGCGGAACAACAAATTAGTGGAGAAGCTGTTTAGTCAAAATATAATAGTTGCTAGAGAAAAATATAAACTACTGACATCAGTAGCCACTGCTCCTAGAATATATGGACTCCCGAAAGTCCATAAAGAAAGTATGACGCTAAGACCGATTTGTTCATCAATAAATTCTCCATCTTACGGTCTATGCAAATACATAACTCAGATTTTGAAGAACATTACTAAGACATCAAATTATAATGTAAAGGACGCAGTAGAGTTTAAAAGAAAAATTTACCAAGAAACAGTTTCTCAAGAGGAGATATTAGTATCTTTTGATGTGATATCACTTTTTCCAAGTATACCCATCAATCTGGCAATCAATTCAATAAAGGACAAATGGGACAAAGTTTCCCAACATACCTGAAGATCTGTTTGTGGACATTATTACGTTTTGTATAAAAGATAATAGGTATTTTAAGTATAACGACAAGATTTATGAACAATTAAAAGGAATGCCTATGGGATCACCAGCTTCACCGCTGATTGCTAATATTATCATGGAAGAGCTACTAGACCGCAGTATAGAAAAACTAGATATAAGACCAAGAGCTCTAAGCAAATATGTGGACAATTTGTTTTGTATCATTAAGCGCAGTAGTGTTTAAATAATTTCCATCGAAGGATTCAATTTACGATAGAAGCAGAGAAAGATGGAAAGCTACCGTTTTTAGATGCCTTAATTATAAGAGAAAATAATTTTTTAATAACTGATTGGTATCAAAAACCAACTGCGTCGGGGAGAATTATAAACTTCCATTCTAACCACCCAAAACACGTCAAAATAAATACTGCTAAGAATTTAGTAAACATTTAACCCTTTTCAAAACTAGACGACTTTACTCAATAGTAAGACAAAATATATTTACGTGTTGTTATGTTTATAATTTTAAACACTTGTTTATAAATAACTCTTTAGTTCATTAAAATCAAATTATATTTTTGTTATGTTTATAATTTTAAACACTTGTTTATAAATAACTCTTTAGTTCATTAAAATCAAATTATATTTTTGTGATACTAAATGTTGTAACAACAAAATTGTTTTTTCAGTTTTTCCGGAAGAAGAACACCGAAGGTGTTCGAAATATCGAAATAATAAAATATTTACAAATATAACGAGCTAAAACATAACAAGAGTTTTATTTTCGAGTCTTAGACCTAGAGCCTCAAGAATAATTATAAGACGAATTTAAGAAAAATAAGATGTTGCTTAATGCCATTTACGTATATCAGATTGTATACAAACAACATTAATTAAATATTTTTGAATAACTGAATAGATTTCCCACCCTTTGAAAAAGTAAAAAAAAAATAACTGACAAAATGTCGGGAAAATGAAATAATATAAATTGTTTTATTTGCACTAACTACCTCAGGCCTCATTAGCTTGGGAAAACAATATAAGGAGCATTTGGTCAAATTTACGCGCACTTGCTGTGAGTAAGGTCGCTCCTACAAAATATATATCATTGCCTCGATGGGATATTTGCCTGTGTTAAGCCTTATTTTTAAGATTGCTAGAATCTTGCCAATAAGACTTTCATGGTGTGAGCACAGACTTTGTGTTTGGCTTCTGGGCCTCGAAAAACAGTAGATGGCGAAATTGTTATTCCAATCAAACAATGTATTGCTGGAATGATTCTATTATTGTATTTGTTAGCTAAACAACCTTTGTTGCTAACCGAGCGTGTAGGATTCCGGAAAATATAGGAACACACAACTGTTTTGCAAAATAAGATTACGAAATATCTTTAAAAAAAATTAAACTGTCGTTTAAAGTCGTGCAAGATAATCTAGAGCCAATTTTGGAACAAATTAACTGTCCTACTATTAACGCGTGTACATAAAATTGATTTTATTTAAAACTCTAAAAAGCTATATGCGTTACATGCGAATTAGATACTAAAGGAGCTGCAGCTGTTAGTCAAATTGTTTGTGTTGAAAAGAACTTAAAGATTAGATATCGCATGAACCTAACTGAACAAAAATAATACGTGCAGAATCATTCCGCTGAAAACTATAGGAAATCGCAATAATATTTTAACTAAACTCGATTGTAAATAATTAATATATAATATAAAAAAATTAAGTTATGCTGTTTTATTTCCAAATTTACCTAAAACTAGACAATAAATTTTTTGATTTCTAATTTTCTAATTACAAATGTGTGTTAAATTTTCTTTCGAAAACAGCTGTTCTGCTCTGCTGTGTAAGTTGAATAAAACTGATGTTGACTTCCTTTGTGCCTAGGAATATTTATCATCATGTCTTTCTGAGATATTTATCATCATGTCTTTCTGAGATTTTAACTAAGTTAGAACAATTAGCCTATATAAATATTAATATAGCAAAATAAAAATGTTCAATAAAAATAAAATCACATTAAATTTATATAATTTCAAAGTATAGATTGTTCTATAAAACAGAGAGCTATTGAACAAATAACACGCTGGGACACTATTCAAGCAGAATGGTATGCTATATGGAAGTCAGAAATCAAGATTTGGGGGCTAAGTGTTCCTGTATGCTATATGTATGTTCAATGGCTCACTGTTTTGTAGAAAAATAATAATTTGAAATTATATAAATTTAACATACATTTTAATTAGGCTATTAGAAACCAAAAAAATTATTGTCTAGTTTTAGGTGAGTTTGAAAATAAAATAGTATAACTAATTTATTTAAATTATATATTTAGTTTTTAACTTTTTGGTCTGATGTATTTTCTCGAATGATAAAATTTAGAAGAAACATTTAAAGTTTAAGTCACTCTAATGAAAAGATGGGCCACTTTAATGATACCAAAATTTATGTACTGTAAAGTTAAAATTCGGGCATCCTAATAAAAATTACTTTCCCAAATAGCAGAAATCCCAATGGTTATATGGGCCACCCCAATGACAGCAATGTATTGTATTGTCATGGGTCAAAAATAAGTTGGAAGATTTTAATTTACAAACAAAACAAGTTAAAATTTGAGCAGCCCAATAAAAATAATATTTAATAATTTAATATGTGAATACAATAAAAAATCTCAAAATTTTGGAATATATATTCAATAATATGTTTTAAAATTTAAATTTAATTTAAATTGTAACACATTTTTGTAAGTTTTTATATAGTAGCAAATGAAATTTTAATAACCTTTAATTAAATGATTTTCAATAATTAAAGAGAACAAACAACGAAACGTCGGGAAAATGAAATAAGATAAGTTGTTTTATATAAATTACACCGCTCAGCAGCCAAATCCTCCTTTGCATAAAACTATGTGCACTATATGGATTTTGATGCGCTAAACTCGAATCCGTTCTTGGTTTTTTTCATCAGGTCGAGATTTTTTTATGGGCGTGGCCGTTCTCCCCCCTAAATAGGCCAGCTACGTAGACATATTTCACCCTAACTCGAAAATGAATCATCCAATTTTAAAAAGTAAAACATCAAAAGATGTGCAGCGAAATTGTATTTATTTTAGTCAAAATCAAATTTTCTTTATCTCTTATCGTTTTGGAATTATTCAGAAATTAATTTGGAATTATTCAGAATAAATCGAGTCGTTTAAAACGGACTTAAAAAAATATAAAGCAAATATTCAAAATTTTTTACATTTTTCTGAGAGCTACATATCTTAAAAGTAAAATAAGCTTTAAATCCTAAACATCTGGTAAAAAATTTGGATTTCATTGTCAATTTATCGCATATACTCACTATTGTAATGCAACCAACCTTACGTATGTATGTATGACGATAGCATTTCGTTAGAAGAGCAGGTAATGGAATTAAAGTACAGCGGTATTTTCCATCGTTCTTGGAAATTAAAATTACAATCGAGAACATTAGGTTAGATAATATATAGAAGTGTCAGTTTTAATTTAATTTTTTCTTTTTGAATTAAAGGTTCTTCTGCTACATTTTTTTTCCTCCTGGAATGAAATTTATTCTTTTCGGTCAAATTTCAACATTGTAGAGTTTTTCTTTCGCGCGCATACCCCATTCACATTAAAACAAAAAAACTGAATTTATCCACTTTTCAAACCAAATCAATAAAGCATTGGTAAAACTGGTAACCACGGACTTGCAACCTTTATCTATTGTTGAAAACGAAGGTTTCAAATCATTTGTAAAATCCTTGAATCCGTCGTACCAAGTAGGTACATTTTAACTATAACTTGAGTAGTTCCTAATATATTTGCATTACAACCGATGCATGGACGTCTATCGCAAATGAATCGTATATTTCTTTAACGGCTCATTTCGTTAACACTAGTTGGAATCTTGGTTCAAAATTTCTTTCTTGTTTTCAAATGGAAAAAGATCACACGGAAGTGAATTTAAAAATTGAAATTATGGAAAATTTAAAAAATTGGGGAATTGAAAACAAAGTTTTATGTGTAGTGTCAGACAATGCCGAAAACATTTTTGCAGCTACTACATCAGCAGGTTGGAACAGCTTACCATGCTTTGCTCATACTCTATTTTGATTGTAACAGACGGTTTAGGCAACAACAAAATTAACGTTCTTGTTATGAGATGTATATCTGTAGTCGAGTTTTTCCACTGAAGTACCAACGCTTCCAATGAGCTAAAAGAAATGCAGGAGCAAATAGGAAAGAAAAAATTAAAACTAATCAACTCTACTCCTACCAGATGGAACTCGGCTTTATATATGATAGAGACAATAATTCAAAACCAAGAAGTTTTGGAAGCCACTTTGGAACTTTGCAATATATTAACGCCTTTTAATGAAAAGTTTACAACTGTTTCGAAAGTTATAGTGTTAATTCGTGGACTGCAGTCATTTCTGAATAACGAAATTACTGAAAGTAATATGAAAGAAATCACACAATAAATAGAACAGTACATCCATAATATAAATAGACGCTTTCATCGATTAGAATTTAACGAAGTTTTGGCAATTTCCACATACTTGGGCCCACGCTTTAAATCAAAAGCTTTTGCTGATCAAAAGACAATAAAACATGTAAGGGAGAACATTTCATCATTGTATTCTATGCAAAGCTCTGAACCTCCCGGAATCAGTTTAACAAATTCAGAAAGCAATAATTCTGTTTGGAATTATTTCGACAAGAAAACGCCTTTGAAACAACTGCTTCAAAATTCATTATTGAGTTAACCCGGCATCGGGCACGTGATAAAAGAAACACCGACAGTCAGGTGGGTATTTTGTATAATTTTCCAAATTTGATAAACGTATCTGTAAGCAATATATACATGACTGTTAGCTATTTGTTATATGCAAAAACAAAACATATTTAAACTGTTAAATTTTTTTAAAAAGTTGCACAGCAATTTAAGAGCATATGGGTCATAATGACCCAACCTGCATGATGCCGGGTTAAAGACCTTCAGTCATGAACAAATGTTAAATAGAAAAAGTGAACCATTAGATTCGTGGAAGGCACATGAGGGAATATACCCAGGCTTATCTATAATTGCAAAAAAAATATTTTCCGATTGTGGTAACCTCAGTTCCTAGCGAACGCGTTTTCTCCAAAGCTACAGATAGAAGAAATCTTTTAAGTTCTTGCAACGTAGATAAAATTTTATTTCTGCATTTTAACGGTGCAATGTAGAAATGTTAAAAAAAAAATTTTATATGTTAATGCACCAGAAGTGTGCAAAGTACGTTAAAACAATTGACGTACGAAAATTTATGTTCATTCAAACGTTTTATTATTATTATTTTTTTGTTATAAATTAATTTATACTGGACTTGATTTCGAGTTTATACAGTACTGTGGATCAAGTGCTGTATGTATGAATAATTTATGTTTTTGAAAAGTATATTGCATTATATTATATATATTGCAGATTAGTTTATTTTAACAAATATTAATTTTTAACCTATAATGTGTTGTTTTGTTAAATGCAAAAAGCAGTTGAAAGTACTGAGTAGTATCGA
This sequence comes from Linnaemya vulpina, assembly GCA_963675445.1. Taxonomy (NCBI): domain Eukaryota; kingdom Metazoa; phylum Arthropoda; class Insecta; order Diptera; family Tachinidae; genus Linnaemya; species Linnaemya vulpina. The sequence continues at coordinate 40,393,542 of OY776276.1, forward strand.
GTACCCAATTGAAAAACTACTAAGTAGTACTAAGTATTCAAAAGTAAAGGTTGGAGTAGCCGAACGCTAAAATTTTAAATGTAAGCTAAACAATTATTTATACACAACACAATTATTATACATACAACATTGATGGCACTTCGATATGTACGCAATTAAATAAAAGGTGCTTATAGACAACAGAAACACCAACATACACAACTAATAGGACAATGGACACATTTATTTCCATGTTGCAATATACATGAAATATTTTCTAATATGACGCAAATGTATTAATATAGGCACAACCCGATGTTTAATACCAAAAGTACTCTGTAACGCGCAACCACATACAGACATTCGATATTTTAATAAAAATTTAGAAAGTTAAACATATTATATAGAGAGTATATATTATTTAGAAAGTTAAACATATAAAATACGTCTATCATGTCTTAATATATAATTATCAACTAAACATATGAAAACAGAAATAAGTACCAAAAAAGGCCTTTTGTGCCCCATTCTCATACAACATACATACAGTTCATCACTGTCTTACAACTGACACGTAACCGTAGAGAGAAATTCTATTTTCTGCAGGTTGGGACGTTACGGTAATATTTTCTTACAGTGAAGTAAGTGTTGGATCAGCTGACACATTTAGCTTACATTTAAAATTTTTGCGTTCGGCTACTCCAACCTTAACCGCTTTTTACTAGAAGAAACATCCATGGTGACGTAACTGGATTCAGTTGTTGCAGTTGCTTCGTCGTTTGTAGGAGGCAATATTTACTTGTATACTGGTAAAGTGGTCGCATGAAATATTTAGATATATAACTTTATTTTTGGTTTTTTTCGTAAACCCACATGTTTTAGTCAGGGAAAAGTAGTCGTTGACTCCAAATCCCTGGCTTCATAAACGGCAAAAGGTTATGACACCCTTTTATCCAACCTCGTAAAGACCTTGCACATCTATTACAACATAATTTCGGCAGTTAATTTTTATCTCTATCATCGATAGGAACCCCAAACTAACGGTGATAAGCATCGTTAATCTGGGATGTTATTGTCTGCCGTTGGGAACTTAAAGGTACATTGCCAAATACATAAAAAATAAGTTTGGAGATTTGGTACGAATCCTTGAGATTTTATAATATGAAAGCGTTTCTCGATCCTTTAATTGCCTTATATCTTTACACAATAGAAATCTTATAGATTTATTTATTGTTGCCGCTTTTAACAGCAGGATATTCAAATTAAAACTGACTCACTTATCTATATATACTGCTACAATAAATATTAGAATCTAACCTAATGTTCTCGATTCGAGGTCACAGGTAAATGAAAAAAAACTATATTATAATTTTTAATTTCAAGAACCAGGCAAAATACCGTTGCACTTTAGTTCCATTACCTGCTCTTCTAACGAAATGCTATCGTCATACATATGTAAGGTTGGTTGCATTACAATATTGAGTACCTGCGGTAAATTGACAATAAAATCCAAATTTTTTACGAGACGTTTAGGATTTAAAGCTTTTACTTTACTTTTAAGATATGTAGCTCTCAGAAAAATTTGAAAAATTTTGAATATTTGCTTTATAGTTTTTTAAATTCCATTTTTAAATTGAAAAAAATTACGAATTTTGCACGAAAAAAAATTGTTTGCTCTATTAATTTATGAATAAATCCAAAACGATAAGAGATAAAAGAAAAATTGTGTATGATTAAAATAAATACAATCTTGTTACACATCTTTTGATGTTTCAGCTTTTAAAATCGGATGACTCGATCTCGAGTTAGGTAGAAATATGTCTACGTACCTGACTAATTTAGGGGGGAAAAATTGCCACGCCCATAAAAAAATCCCGACTGATGCAAAAAAGTCGAAAACGGATTCGAGTTTAGCGCATCAAAATCCATATTGTGCAGATAGTTTTATTTAAAGAGAGACAAAAAATTACTTTTTGCAGAGCAGTGTTATCGGCCTTAGGCTTCATAAGCTCATAGGAATACAATACAAGGGCCAATTTATGCTCATATTGGGGCATTTGGTAAAATTTAAGCGCGCATGCTGTCTTGTAAAAGTGGGGTCGCTCCTACTAAATACAGGTCCTTGCCTTGGTTGTATCTTTGTCTGTGTTCAGGCCAATTAAGTGTTATTTTTAATGTTGTTAGGTCTTAGGCGAGCGAGATAAGGGGAAAACAAAGGGGTGCATTCTATTACGTACCGTTGATACGTTTTCCTTTCTCATTTGTAACTCATATATCCATACACACAGCTATGCATAAATCAATAAAAGGTGTGATGCATGTGGCAACATCGTTTTGCCTTATTGATTTCGTATTCCATTTTGTTTCAAGTAAAATGTAATATTTTTGATATGTGATGAAAAACAATAGAATCAGTTTGAAATTCTTTTTAAATCAAGATTGTGGCAATAGTCTGTTTTCTTTTTTCATGCTTATAAAATGTAAGTAATTTTTTTTTTTGCTTAACCCTAGAACGAAGGATGACTGTGCAGGGTTAAAAGCGTTTAATAAATTATAATTTTTTATACGTATTTAAGGGGAATGCACAAAAATTCAAGCCAAGAAGACGCATTAATAGAATTTATGTAAAATCTTTTGGATTTGGCCAGGGGATTCACATGAAGTGATAAAATAGATGTGGAGAATTTGTGAAAGGACTTAGTTAAAGAACTGAATAGTTTCGGTCCGCCAATACATGATTTAACTGGATGGAAAAAGGTAACTTAAAATATACCTGGTATACCATGTTTGATTTTATCTTAATCAGTTGTTTACAAAGTTTTCTTTCTAAGTAGTTTTGAAACTGTTGTTCGATACATTGAGATATGCGCACCATTCCCGACAGTCGCCAATTGCAGTGTAAGTGGTATTGATGTCTTCACATAGTTCATCCCAATTAAATTCAAAATCATTATAAGCCTTCTTTATTTAGTCGGTAGCATTGAATAAATCTGTATAAAAATAATATAAGAAAATATGTATTTAAAATAACAAAAACTTTACTTACATATCTTCAGGAAGGTCCAAAGGGTTCGATTTATCCCGCTGTTGTTTTCTTTTTATGGTTTTAATTCTGTGTTCTTTATCCATTATAACTAAAGCTGCTGCTACAACAAACGCCATTTTAACTTTTTTGTTTTTATTTTAAAAATTTTTATTTAAAAATAATTATAAAATGTGAATGTTTATGTATTTTTCAATTTCTTGTAAGCGAATGCAGAATTGTATTTCTTAGGTATTGTAGCATTTAAAAAAAAGAAAATGAATTGAAACAAAAATTGGAATATAAAACCAATCACAATTCATCACATCTATGTATATCGTTTTCAGAATTGATTTGCGTTTTCAAAACGATCGTTTTTCAGCACATACCTGATTATTAAGGTTTTAACAACTATTATTTAAATATTATTTTGTTATATATATTTTATTATTATTTTTTATTTTTTTTATCATAGCAGTATTAAAAAGGTAAAGACAGGAAACATATAAAACAGCTATAATAAAAAGTCCACATACAAACTTCTGACTTTACCCTTATTATAGTGGATATAAAGTTGACGACGAATATATGAATGCAATAAAAAATTTAAACCACCGACCAACATTAAAGAATTAAGAGTTCATTTCAGTGAACCATTCTGAATTCTTTTTGCAAAAATATAGCATGGCACTGGAATAGTGCATACCAAAAACACATGTTATAATATACTCAAAACTCATTCAACTACATCTGTTTTAGCTTACTTTGATGTCAACGCACCGGTAAATTTATCTGTTGATGCTAATGGCTCTGACTATTCATTTCATCTGATATTCCCTGTTATAAGTAAGCTATGAAATGGAAAAAGAGGATGTTTACAAAGTTATCTCTATTGTGTCAACGACTTTTATCGATATATATATCTCGAGTTTGAAACTATTTACTACTAATAAGTGGCCGAAAGGAGATTCAGAATTACCGGAAATTATAAAGAAACGCAGTACTTAAACAAATAATTGAGCTACGACCAAAGTGTGTTATTCAACGCACGCAATATTATTTCTATTAAATCAGAAATATTTTTATACAGATTCATGAAAGCCATATTGGATATCGCGAGCAAGTTAACGAGTACAAATGCAAAGATTGTAATAACAACAGTTGTGATAGGTTATACATCGGTACAACAAAACTTAATTTAGAAATGAGACTAAGCGAGCAAAAGACAGATATAGAAAGAAATAAACACTTAACATGTTATGTACAAAATAAGCACTAATTTTAACTTAGAAATTACATAAACCTGTGATAGAGCTTTAAGCGGTGTTCATTGTTTGTTTAGAACAATTTTTATATAACGTTAATGTGAATAATATCTAGCCAATAATATCTTTTTAAATTTAAATATAATGTAAAGTATAACACATATTTGTCAGTTTTTATATAGTAGCAAGTGAAACTGTATACAACACTCATTCAAATGTTTTTTAATAATTCAATAGATTTCCCACCCCTTGATAAAATCAACAAATAATTGAAGAAACGTAGGGAAAATGAAATTAAATTAATTGTTTCATGGACCTTATGCCTCATTAGCTCATAGAAATACAATATAAGGTGTAATTTATATTCGTATTGGGACATTTGCTCATTGTCGCTCCTACTATATATAGATCCTTGCATCGGTTGAATCTTTGTTTGTTTCAGACTACGAAAAATTCAAATTTTACGATAAACATTTAAAGGCAAAAATTGAAAATTATAGTTTATCCCAGCATTGTACCTTGCGCCATAGAGACAGAACCGAAACTTGTGAACGTTGCGTTTGCATAGACGACAGCCGGGACTAAAGCGAGTTAGTGAGCCTACGGAGTGGGTCAGTTCCATAGTATTAGTCACTAAGCCAGATGGTTAGTTAAGAATTTGCTTAGACCCTCGAAATTTAAGTAAGTCAATACTTCGTCCGCATCCCTTCCCAAACATAGACGACTGTAAAACCAAACTCAGTGGCCCAAAGTACTTCAGTTCATTAGACGCCAATAGCGGATTCTGGATGATTTCGTTGGATGAATATTCATCCAAATTATGTATATTCAATACACCTTTTGCAAGGTACAGATTTTTGCCGCTACCTTTTGGTATCAATTCCGCCCCTGAGCTTTTTCACTCTGAAATAGTCAAGTTTTTTGGTGATTGTTTAAAGACTGAATAGATGTTATTACCCAAAACTTGTATGTATACTTACCATATTGAATTGTATTTATCTAATTATCCCAATAATAGAAGTTAGTCTGCTGAATTACCTAATTATACTTACCATATTGAATTGTATTTATCTAATTATACAAATAATAGAAGTTAATCTAAACGGTTACTTACCCTTGTATGCAACCATGTTAAACGAAGAATAACTTAACGAGCCTTGTGGTCTGGTGATGTTTAAATATTGTATTTTTGATCAGTTGTGAATTAGCTTGCTGAACCTACCACAAGCGCCTCGCTTACCGTTCTATTTTTAATAAATTATATTATAAAATAATTATTATATACCCGCTTTTCCTTTAATAACATCTCCTTTACAAGCTAAAAAACAACGGGTAAGCTCTCACAACTGCCCTCCCCTTGGCAAGATCGTGGCTTCTTTAGCACCTCCGTTAAAGAGGCAGTAATTGTATTTAAATCAGCTAACATAAAGCTGCATAATTAAACATGGTCCTTTTATGAGCCACAAGAAAAAAAAAAGATCCAGTGGCAACTCGTGAAATACAGTCCGCAATCGTGCTAATAAATAAACGGCGTCATCAAACCTCATGTTGACTTCGTATTAAAAATAAAGTTTTGTGTTTATTGGCTGTGGTTTAGTTCAAAAAGAAGGGCATTAGTGAAAACTTGTGAAATAGAATAATTGCGGTTAGTAAAGAGCGGAGAAAAAAGTGAACTAAATCAATTTTATTAAAGCAAAAACTTGCAAACTATTCAAGAAGACAGAAAAAAAAAACCCATAACCAAAACAACAAACAGTGAAGATTTTTTTGTGAATTATAATAAAACACCTGCAAACTACTGAGAAAAACTGTAAAAAATTCCAAACCCCAACAGTATAAAAGTTATTAAATAGATATTTGTTACAAAATTGAAAAAAAAAAAACAGTTAGGAATTGTGAAAAGTGGAAAAGAGAGACAAAAAATTTGAAAAGAACAAATAATACAAGAACTAAATACAAAGTAAAAGCAAGAACAAAATTAACTAAGAAACGATCAAGTCTGATTTTTAACAAAAAAGAGTACACAGCAACTGGGAACTAAAGGTGAAAAAAAGTGGTTGAACTGAAAGAAGTTAAAAAGGGAAAAAGGAAGAACCAATTAGAAACTAACCCTCTGGAAAGGCACTTTCAGTCACCGGGGAGGACAATTAATACCGGCTCAATACTCAAAAAAAAAGGAAAAAAATTGGTAACATAACCTATGGGAAAACCATATATGTTTCATAAAAATCATTACGCAGTATACTCATTTATGTTTGCACACATTTATATACCCATACATATATACGAATGTACATACACATACATGACGGTATAAAGGTCCGAAAGAGTGAAAAAGTAAAGTCGCTTAAATCTAGAAAATTTAAAATTATTACAAGAACAAAACTCATGTTAAATTTGTACCGCAAGTACAACGTATTTTGTTCTTGTAAATTCCAACCCCCATTTTTCCTGTACAAGTTAATAAGCGAATGTAGGTATAAAGGAGAAACATAGGAAAATCTGCACACGTATAAATATTAAATTTGCAAAAATTTTGTTTGTTCTTTACCCCTTATAATAAAATTTTTATAGGAAACTTAAAAATTTTTATTTTTTTTTCAACAATTAAATGTCGCAAATCCCAGCAAACGTTAGTACCACCCCCATAAAAGAGTCGCGAATTCCCAGCGGGCATATAGAGTTTTTCACTGAGAATAAGAAATTTTTATATAATTTGAAAAATTCTTTTTTTTTATTAGTCCCGCATAAAAGATTCGCAAGTTCCCACGTGAAAAAATTGCGTACGATTTCTAAACTCCGACTTTGCAAGTCCCAGCGAACAATTAGAGATAGATTTTCTTATAATCTATTCTTATGCTCGAATAGAATTTTGGGTCACTAACTCCCAGGGAACAATATCACTAATCCCTGTGATCATTCGATCTATTCTTAATCTCGAATTGAATTTTAGTTCAATTACTCCCACTGAACAATATCACTAACTTCTAGTGAACAATATCAGGAAATCCCAGCGAACAATTGGCCTACATATTTGAAATCACAAATCCCTGTGAATTCTTTAAGTGCTAATACATCGCACACAATTCCCGCCGAACAGAGCTTCGCACATTTCAGTGTCCCTCCTTCCGATACCGATGTCTTCTACGGTGGATATGAAGAATGGCCCTCGTTCCGAGACATGTTCACGGCTGTATATATCGATAATCCCCGAATTCCACCTGTGCAAAAACTATACCATCTGCGTTTGAAAGTGCAAGGGCAGGCCGGAGCAATAATAAAGAAATATAAGTTATGCTCTGATAACTTTAAGCTCGCCTGGGAAGCTCTGCAAGATCGGTACGAAAACCAGCGAATTTTGGTAGAGAATCAACTAAAGATTCTCCTCAATTTATCCCCAATCTCAGTCGAAAGTAGCGCCGCCTTACAAAACCTGCAGAGCACCATCAACGACTGCTTAGCGGCAATCAAAGCCCAAGATGTCCCAATAGGTGAGTGGGACCCATTCATTATTATGCTTTGCGCCAGTAAACTCCCAATGGAAACTCTGTCCTTATGGGAACAGTCTCTAGCATCACACCGGAAACTCGTAAAATGGGAAAAGCTAGTGAAGTTCCTCTCTCACAGATGCGAAGTAGTTGAGCGCTTGGAATCCCGGAACCAAGACTACGACTCGCATAATCTGAAAAAAAGCCAACGAGCATTAAAGCCCATGCGTCAAAGATAGAAAGTCCTCCACATTTATGCAAAGTGTGTGGCTCAGCTCATGCATTAAAGAAATGCTCCAAAATATGTCTTAATTGTTTAGCATATACCCACCTACGGAGCGATTGCCCAAGCAAATTCGTTTGTTCACATTGCGACAAAAATCACCATTCCCTGTTGCATTTCGCAAAACGTGAATTTAGGGACCCCAACACTCAACTCAATGAGAAGCCAGAGACTTCTGCTCAAGGTAGGGCAAGAGGGGCCTTACCAACTGCTACTCATATTGCAAATACCGAAAACCCAAGCGCCAGCGACACTACGTTGCTCCTCACATCAGTAGTTGATATACACCATCAAGGTGAAAATTTTAAAGCGCGTGCTTTTCTGGACCAGGGCTCAGAAAAGACGTTAATATCAAAAAGTTTGCAACAAAAACTTAGGCTCCCCACGAAGCCACGAGCGTTTCAGATCCATGGAGTCGGTGGCCAAGTGTTCCATATCCGCTTATGAAGTTTCCCATTCCGCACTAAGGGAGCTCAATCTCGCTGATCCTGAGTTCCATGTGGCTCTTCGTGTAGATCTGCTCATCGGTAGCAATATACTTCCCCGAGTATTCCAAAAAGGAACTAAGAAAATTTCCCCATCTCTAATGGCTCAGTCAACTATCTTTGGATGGGTTATTAGTGGTATCGTGAACGTTGAACCTGTTACCATGTTCTCACTCGGTGTAACTGAGATCGAATCCGACCCCCTTGCCGACCAGTTACGCAAGTTTTGTGAACAGGAAGAGGTATCCATGGAACGCCCAAGGTCCAAAGAGGACACATTCTGTGAAGAGCTGTATCGAAATACAACCTTCCGCAACCCAGATGGACGGTACGTGGTAAAGCTCACATTCAAAACAGAGTTTCCTCAGGAGATACAATTAGGAACCTCCCGCACCGTAGCTAGATCCCAATATTTTAGCATGGAGCGGTCCCTACAGAAGAACCCCAGTTTAGCAGAAATCTACTCTAATGTTTTAAAAGAAGACATTACACTAAACCATATGACGTCTACAACGTCAATGGAAAGTGAGTCTTCACATGGATGTAAATCTTTTTATTTGCCACACCACGCAGTTCTCAAGCCCGAGAGTAAAACTACCAAAGTGAGAGTGGTATTTAATGCCTCGAAAAAGACGAGCTCAGGAATGTCCCTCAACGATATCCTCTGTGTAGGTCCCACTCTGCAGAGATTGTACAAATATGTGTTTAAGGGAGATATCGAGAAAATGTACCGTCAAATTCTGGTACACAAAGAAGATATTCAATTCCAACGAATTCTCTTTCGTCAAACGCCAAGTGATCCCATTAAAGACTTCGCTTTGAAAACTATCACCTTTGGAGTCAATTGCGCCCCATATTTAGCTATTAGAACGCTAATTCAATTGGCTCGCGACTCAGCAGAATCATTTCCTCAAGCAGCAGGCATTTTAACCAAGGAAACTTATGTAGACGACATTTTATCGGGGTCTCATGATATATCGTCCGCAATCGACTCGCTACAGCAGCTCATCTTTGTGTTGCAGTCTGCTGGTTTTCCATTAAAAAAAATTACTTCGAATTGCCCCGCTATTTTAACTTCAGTCCCTAAGACTGATGTACTGGATAACAATTTCTTGAAATTTAAAGAAGCCAGTGCAACTAAAACCCTAGGAATTCGATGGAATGCACTCTCAGATTGTTTTTCATACACCGTTGAGTCTATACCCCCGACGACCTCCCTAACAAAGAGACAACTCCTCTCCCACGTGGCTAAACTCTTTCACCCAGCGGGATGGATTTCACCCGTCGTGGTCCAGGCCAAAATGATGCTTCAACAACTTTGGCTAGAGGGCACCGGCTGGGACGAAACCGTTAAGCCCAGTACTTTACAAACCTGGAACACGTTTCTGGAAAATCTGCCCATCCTCTCGAGTCTAGAAATCCCTCGGTGGTTAGGATATGCCCCGGACCAAATAGTACAAATTCATGGGTTCTGTGACACGTCAGAGAAGCCCTATTGTGCTGCTGTGTATCTCCGTGTGCAATCCGAGAGTTCCACTACTTCTCACTTACTCGTAGCGAAAACAAAAGTAGCCCCGATCACACCAGTGACTCTCGCTCGTCTCGAACTCTGTGGAGCCCTTTTATTAGCAAAATTGATAAAAGTTATTACTCACTCGTTTTCGTTCCATAACTACGAATGCTACCTATGGACAGACTCTACTATCATCCTAGGATGGCTCGAAAAACCCCCAAATACCTGGAAGACATATATAGCAAACCGCACAGCGGAAATACGAAGAAATGTTGAAAACATCCCTTGGCGCCACGTTCGATCTAATGAGAATCCAGCTAACTTTGGCTCCAGAGGCTGCCGAGCTGAACACCTTATTCACAATTCTCTGTGATGGACAGGCCCAAAATGGTTAAAGAAAATAGCCGAGGAATGGCCAAAGCCAATGACATTTACGGAACACTCACTGGAAGTGAAACAAAAGACGTTGTCCTTCCACATTTTTACCGATCCTCAAAGCAACGATAACGTAGACACCAAGGAGGATCTATTATGTAGGTTCTCAAAAAGGGATAAAGCTGTCCGGGTAATGACTTATATTTACAGGTTTATAGAAGCCTTTCGAAAAAGACCGTTACCCTTACCTGTGAATCTCATCTCTCAAGTTCAGGAAATTACCGTTCCCAATCCGTGCCCCGCCACGTCAATCACGATTCCAATCATTAGTTGCGAAGAGTTTTCGGACACAAAATTTAAATTATTGCGTCTTACGCAAATGTATCACTATAGTGACGAATTAGGTCATGTCCGATAACGGTCATTACCGATAACGGGACAAATTTTGTCGGAGCAGAACGTGAGATTCGCCTAGAATATGAAGAATTTCTAAAAAATGTTTCCAGGAACATGACAAGTAGTTACGCCTGTCAAGGGCTTCAGAGGGTTTTTATCCCCCCCAATGCCCCGCACATGGGCGGACTCTGGGAAGCGGGAGTAAAATCATTCAAAATGCACTTTAAAAAGATAGCCAAAACCTACAAGTACACCTTTGAGCAGTTCACCACTCTGCTCACTCGGATCGAATCCGTTCTTAACTCACGCCCACTTTCGCCCATGTCAGATGATCCCGATGAGTTGCTAGCTATTACCCCGGGTCATCTCCTCCGAGGGGCCCCATTGCTAGCGCTTCCCGAAGTCCCACTCCAATCATTGACATTTCGAAGTCGGTGGGAGAAGTTAAAACTGATCCATCATCAGTTCGCCCAGCGATGGAAGGATGAATACCTCAAGGACCTTCAAAAGAGGTACAAGTGGCAGCATGCTGAAGAAAATATTAACGTAGGACAACTCGTAATAATCAAAGATGATCTCCTGCCCCCAAATGAATGGAAACTGGCCCGCATCACCAAAATCTATTTTGGTACGGACGGCTGTGTTAGAGTAGCGGATCTGAAAACTCAGACCGGAACGGTCACGAGAGCCATTGCGAAATTGTGTGCCCTTCCACTTATTCACGATGAAACAACCACCCCAACGAATTAAGTCTCGATTAACATAGACTTAATTTTTGGTAATATATTAGCATCTCTACATCTATTTTTAAACATACTCTCAGATATATATCTCAGATCCCCGACTATATATATATATATATATATATATATATCTTGATAAACCCTTTCCGCTCTCAATTACACGTTGAATAACAAACCTTAATTTTAATCCACAGGTCACCTAGAATTCGAGTCGGCCACCAATGCCGTGTATGTAAGCGACATCATACACTGAGACATTGTAAACGGTTTTTGAAAATGACAGTGACTGAACGCAAGCGCACCGTGGGCAAATTACGATATTTCCGAAATTGTTTGGCGACTTCCCACCAAACCAGAGAATGCACGTCAGCCGACGTCTGCCGGAAATGCGGGTGGGCGCACCACACACTCCTTCATCAACCAAGGAGCAGACAGCCAGCGACCACGGCACCACCACAACCGACATCAAGTTCAGCTAGGGAAGCAAGACCATCCAGGCAAGAGATGCGGTCAACTAGGTTGCATGAGCGGTTGGGTCGCCGCCAAACTCGACGCCGCTTATCCGAACATTCCTCTGACCGTGGGAGAACTGAATAAATTGCGTCCAACTCTAGCCCTAAGCGCATTTTGCTTGGCGCCCTCCGGGCACTCAAGCGTTTACATCAAACGCTGTAACTGAGCAGAAGAACTTAATTCTACGATTCAACCTATTTAATCAGTGACTGCTTACCTTACTAGCGCACTTCGCTGGCGATGTGCCAAGGTATCCCGGGCGTTTAAATCAACCAAATTAATCCCGACCACCAGTTTTTATTTTGGCTATAAGCCAAGGCGCCCAGGATGTTTAAAGACTGAATAGTTGTTATTACCCAAAACTTGTATGTATACTTACCATATTGAATTGTATTTATCTAATTATCCCAATATTAGGAGTTAATCTGCTGAATTACCTAATTATACTTACCATATTGAATTGTATTTATCTAATTGTATGCAACCATGTTAAACGATAAATAACTTAACGAGCCTTGTGATGTGGTGATGTTTAAATATTGTATTTTTGATCAGTTGTGAATTAGCTTGCTGAACCTACCACAAGGGCCTCGCTTACCGTTCTATTTTTAATAAATTATATTATAAAATAATTATTATATACCCGCTTTTCCTTTAATAACATCTCCTTTACAAGCTAAAAGATAACGGGTAAGCTCTCACAACTGCCCTCCCCTTGGCAACATCGTGGCTTCTTTAGCACCTCCGTTAAAGAGGCAGTAATTGTATTTAAATCAGCTTACATAAAGCTGCATAATTAAACAGTGATATTGAAGGGTTAATAATCTATATAGATGATTTTTTAATTTTTGCTAAAAGTATTGAAGAACATGATGAAATATTAGAAAAAGTTTTGCAAAGAGCAGAACAAATTGGTTTTAAATTTAACAAGGATAAGTGCAAATTTATACTTAATGAAATTAAATTCATCGGCATATTTTTAATGAATGGGGTGTCAAACCCGATGATGATAAAATAAAGGCAATTTCGGAAATGCCCATACCACAAAATGTTCCGGAACTACAAAGATTTCTCGGAATGATAAATTATTAGGAAACTATTCCAAATTTATCGTCTAAGAACAAGAATCTTGGAGATTTGCTAAGAAAAGACATACAATGGCACTGGAATAAAGCCCAAGATGATGAGTTTCAGAATTTAACATTCGAGATCACAAAGATTCCAGTTCTTAAATATTTTGATCCACACAGAGATTTAGTTTTGAGTGTAGATGTTTCGAAATATGCCGTTGGTGCAGCTATTTTTCACAATAACCAACCAATAGCATACGCTTCTGCCTCCCTTACAAGTGCCCAGAAAAACTACGCTCAAATTGAAAAGGAGCTGTTCGCCATAGTTTTTGGCTGCGTTAGATTCCACCAGTATACTTTTGGTAACAAAGTTTTTGCAGAAACGGACCACAAGCCGTTAGTTTCTTTATTTAACAAACCATTACAAAATACAAGCGAGACTTCAGCGTTTTATGTTACGTCTTCAATCGTATGATTTGTCAGTTTCCTATAAGCATGGTAAATATTTGTATAGAGCTGATACATTGTCCAAATGTCCTCTCAATGAAAATGCTTTAGAGGGTTTCCATGATGTCGTCAACCTTCATTGTAATTTCCTTAAATTTCACCTTGAGATTCCCTTTTTACATATCAAGGATATTAAAGAACATGGTAAAACTGATAAAGTTTTCGAGAAGCTTAGGAACTATATGAAAAACGGTTGGCCTAAACATAAGAAACTTAATGATAAAGAAGTCATGCCATACTTTAAGATAACAGATGAACTTCATGTAATAGATAATATTATCCTCAAGAATTATCAAATTTTAATTCCTAAAAGTCTTCAAGATAATGTACTAAACAAAATTCACGAAAGCCATATGGGCGTACAGAGATATCAGGGCCTTGCCCGACAATCAGTATATTGGCCAAACAATGATATTTTTAATAAGATTTCAAGTTGTGATATCTGTCTTAAATATAGAAATTCAAAATCTAAACAGAAAATTTTGCCTCATGATACTTATACTATTCCATGGTTTAAAATCGGCTGTGATCTTTTCGAGTTCAATAAAAAATATTACTTAATGGTAGTCGATTATTTCTCAAAATTTATTGAGATTGAGTTGTTAAATTCGGGCTACTCAAGTCCCCATATGATTTAAAATTTAAAAATATTTTTGCCAGACATGGCATTCCAAGCATTTTTGTATCTGATAACGGCCCGCCATTTAACTGAAATGAATGTAAGAGATTTCTAGATGTTTGAGGTATAGAACACAAAACTTCAAGTCCATATTTGTCAAGATCAAATGGTCTTACAGAACGTTATATACAAACAATTAAAAACTTTTGTATAAATATCTTGAAAGTGGTACTGATTCCTATATAGCCTAACTCAATTATCCAACAACGGCAAAGGGAAATTTACCTTCTCCCTCTGAACTATTGATGCCCTGAAAACTGAATACAAAACTTCCAACTTATTCATTGAACTTACAACCAAACTTGGTTGACATTAATCAATATCAGAAACAAATTAATAGTAAAATTACAAAGTCATCAGATTATTACAAGTCCGACGAAATGGTAATGTTCAAACGAAACCCCACTTCTGTTGGGTTTCCAGGAGAAATAGTAGAAAAATGTCCTGAACCAAGATCATTTATCATAAAGGATAAAGAAGGTTCTATGTACAGGAGAAATGAGGAACATTTATTTAAAAAACCAGAAACTCGAATTAGTTCTGATTCTGAAAATATTAAAAATGAAAATGATTCTGATGCTACTTATGAAACCAGACGAGGAAGAAAAGTTATACCACCTACTAGATTTAAAACAACTACAAAATAATTATAATCTTACAAAAATTATATTAAATATTTTTATATGCATTTGTACTCAAATATTATATTGTATATTGGAATATTGTACGTAATTATACTGAATTAATAAAATAAACTGTATTTAAAAGGGAAGATGTCGTGTAAATAGAGTTTACATTATTTACACTTATACTATTTACATTGCTATAAGTTATTTACATACTGTGTATTTAAATATATACTAACCACCCTATTACATTATTATCTGTATGTTATACTTAACTCGTATTTGTATGTAACTATAATATCATTCAATAAAGAATCATCAACTACTTAACACTGTTATGATCCATTAGAAAACCATTTTTGGGCAACGAGAGGTTAGTTTTCGTTCCATTGTAGACCATCTTGAATTATTCTTAGATGTGGACCATTTCGCAAGAAGGCGGTCAAAAATATATCACTTCTAGATGAGACTATATGCTTTAAATTAAGCTATTAATTTTTAATATCACCACCAAGTTGAAGTAAATTTCATACCTGATGTTGGCTGCAGAATGCATTCAGATGAAACAAAATGCTTGTGTATAAATGGCGATGCAGTTTCAAAGAACAACTGATCAAGTAAACCTGATGTGTGTGAAGGGGGACTAAAAGAAATTAGAAACTGTGTTGCAAATTGAATTATATTGAAAGGCAAACGTTGCAACTGTGGCTTCGTTGATATGTATGACAAAAAGGAAACAAATATTTTTGAAAATTTTTGATACAAAGAAGCAAAACATAACATTTCTTAAATATATTTTATTTTTGTATTACTTGAATGCCAAAAATTAACAAAATGTCGAAAGTCGCTTTTGTTTTTTTTTCAAATTAGCAAAACCAGTTGAGAGTGTGGACATCTCGATATGTTCCTTGTAAACCCTTTACGTCCAATGATGTTTTTTTCGATTCCATTACATCCAATTTTTTTTTCCAATCACCTCAACCTGAAGCTTTTTGGCAACAATTTTATTTAATTTATTTATCTCCAGTATATGAACTTGACTATATAATTTTGTTGTACCACAATTACTTGAAATCAGCTATTTCATATACAAGGTGACGTAAAATTAATCATCCAATTTTATATTTGAATAATTTTTAAACTGATTACAAAAATATTGATATGAGTGCGGCGCATTTTATGGCGCATTTTATGGCCTTGTACCCAATAATATTCTCTTCTATCATGGTACAATTATCAGGTATATGCAAAGCGAATTCATTACAACAAAGCATATTTTTTTGTGAAACACAATGTCAGAAACAAGGCGTATTTTAGGAGACACAGACGTGTTGTGGGTGTCCAAGAAGCTCAGAAACTCTACAGGCTCCCCAGAATCCGAAAAGGTAAGTGTGTGATAGATATAAACATCTTCCGGAAAAGTTTAAATGGCAGACAGTGCTTGGAATTGATTCAGGACAAGCATTGTTTGCACTCATAATTTTTCCTGCAGAAGTACATACTTTTGTGGAATTTTCAGTAGTAAATTATCATATTATTAGTTTACATTTAATTATGGATCAATAGGGGTTTGCATCAGTGAAATACTGTAAGACAATGGAAGTCAAATGAATAAAGTGTGGGAAGAGAGCAAAAGTGGAATATGTTTAATGATTTCAGGTAATATATTTGTTCTGTTTATAACTCTTTACCTTTATTAAAACAATTTTTTTTTTCTTTACTTTGTCACCAAACAAGGTGGTTCGTAAAAGTGCACCAGCTACCGGCAGTGGTACGAAACCACATCGTTTTCTTCCTGGTAGAGTAGCTTTGAATGAAATTCGTCGCTATCAAAATAGTTCTGGTTTGTTGATTTGCAAATTGCTCGTAAAATTGTTGAAGACCTTAAAACTGATTTGCGTTTCCAGAGTTGTGCTGTGATGGCTCTTTAGGAAGTTAGTGAAGCTTATTTGGTTGGTCTCTTCCTAACTACCAATTTCTGCACCATCTAAATACTCTTGGCCAAACGAATTTGTGGAGAACGAGCTTGAATATTGGCTGACGACAATAATTACCCCTATTACCATCGTACAAGATGTTATAACCATTTGTAAAAATAATCGGACCAGAAAACTTTTTTTAAAAAAAGATTGTATTTGTTTATTCTCACAAATGTTAAATAAATAAAAATATTGTGGAAGTGATTGCTCAAATCTTTGTGTATATTGTATATAACTTTTTGTTTGTATAGAATTTTGGGAATGGTATTTAATTTCAGATACCGATAAAATAAATAATACTCATATAACTTTATTTTGAAATCAATGAATAAAAATTTCAACTTTATATTTAAAAATTTCAAACAACCAAAACATAGTAAACAGAAAACAAAAATGCGGCGAATTTAAGAAATTTTGACAATCACTTCACTATCACCTGTTTATTGTACCATGTCTTCTATAGTAAAAATTATTTTAAAAAAATATTTGATGGTTAACTTTGTGCCACCTGGTATTTTACAGGCTTTAACAATCTTCTCGTTCGAGTACTCCTTTATGCCAACGTTTTTATTAAGATTAATTTCTTTATTTTTTATTTTAGCTCTTCACTGTAATTTAAAAACTCCAAAAAAATCATGGTGTAAACATATTCAACAAATGAAATCAGTTAAACTCTTTTACTTTTTCCAGGACCGAGCACATATAAAAATTGTATCTCTCTAAATCAACACCCCAACTTGCATCGCTAATTGGAAGCAGATATAATCAGTGAAAGCTGAAACACCGCAAAACGAAACACGTTTTGCATGACTTTGATATTTGTTTTAAGCTTCTCATTTATTGAAGTGGAAGTTTGAAATAAATATCTTTAGTTATTCTAAGAAATGCTGGGTAAAGGTTCCCTGATGATTTGCATTAGCCTCAGTGAAATGCGCACGGGAACTAGTTAAAACCGCTTAATTGATCAACTTGAATTTTTTAGTAAGATTTTGGGAAAAAAGAACCAGAGTTTTAAATAATACCAAATTTTTACCCCCTAATTCACAAACGATTATTAAAGTTAATTAATGCTTTAAGGGATCTTTAACCATACAAAATCCATACTTTAAAGCCAGTTTAATTTTGATAATCGTTTATGAATAACAGCGTTGATGCATAGTTTTTCAACAGCCAATGTTAAAGTAAGATTATGATGACGGTAACACACTTGGTATTTTCTTTTGTGTCGTTTTATGGCGCCATATCAATACACGTGCGATGCTGTTTGCATTATATATACCGATAATATACTATTTTCTTCTGTCGATGGGACAAGAAGAAGTTCCATCTCTAACTGATGGCAACATCGTTCATAGTAATGCATTAACCACATTCTGACATTTTTATTATTGGAATAACAAGAGTATCACATGCAAATATGAAAGCGGCTACCCTGGCGTATGTAGAGAATTCCCCTGCAAGAAAAGACTAACTGAAGCTAAACCAGACAGCATTTCGTGAAATTTTTTTACACAAATTTTTACAAAAAATTTTACAGCTACGCGCCTTATTTTTTTGGCTGACATTTCTTCAATATATTTAAATTGTTTGTTTTGTTTTTATTAATACCTTTTTTAGAAATGTCTCAAATTTTAGACCACAACTTCTCACTATGAATCACAAAACTAAATGAATATAAATTTTATTTCAACTTCTCAAATTTTCAACTTGATATAAAAGTTCCGGTATAACTGTTTTAATAAAACACAAACATCAGTTTTCAATCATATAATTACCAAAAAATGATAGCACCTGCACGTAGATCATATTTTAAACATATAATGAGTAAAAAATGATTTATATTTATTTATTTTTTTTAACCAAGAATACATTTTTGTTATTATCATTTTTTGGTCATCTAGTGTAATCAATAATGACTCAGAAAATGATTAAAAAAATATCTTCAGTTTTCAATCATAAAGAATAGTCATATTTGACTGTTTCTTTTGTTTAAATACATGAAAACTTAGTTTTCAATCACCGAAAGTAGTCAAAAATGAGCCAGTTAGATGACTGCTGAAAATTCAATCATCCAAATGCTGGCTGGGAATACACACAACATATTTTCACTAACACATATGAAGCAAATTTATATGGAATTTTTGGTAACGATGTTGCCCTTGTTTTGTTTTCCCCGTGGAATTTCAAGGATGGTTCTTGCAATGCATATTGTTTATTTAATGATAGTCGTATATGTACATATTCATTTAATTATCGTTTGAATACAAGTTTTATGAAAAGTTATTGATTATACGTTCGTTACTTATTTATTTATTGTCGCAATAATATAGTTAGTATACCTAAGAATTTCCGGTATTTCGGAGATTTTTAGGAAATGAAATGGTTTATAGAAAAAGATTTTGCTATTGGTAAAGTAGGCGAATATCGCATTTGTTGTCCATTTCTAACATATATGTTAGAATGGAACATATAGAGTTGCGAATGAAGTTAGTGTTTTGCAATTACACGAAATAGTAATTTAATTAAAAATTGTTAATAAAATCAATAAAACAAGCTAAAAAATTTACTAAAAACACCAAAGACTGTGATGTGGGGTTTATTGGTCCAAGCCAGGAACGAATTCCTAAAACACCATACACCGCTACTCAAAATTAAGGTATATATCAATCAATTACTATAAACATTATTAAAATACCTATTAACAACTTTTATTTATTTTTTTTCTAATATCATTACAGTCGTATGTTTGTGGGGTTTCGGGATCAATTTTCCCATACAAAAAGCTGCTCATGCCGACACCCTACATTATGTATCGGCATTTTAGGTTGTTTGATTAGTTTGCTACGTCGAATGTGTGTGTGTGTGTGCATCCGTATGTGAGCGTGGGAATACTGCGTACGCCTGGTGAATAATAAAACATTTTTAGGAATTACACTGTTTCAAAAGTGTTGTAGTTATATATGGATGGCCCTAATGCATTTGGCTCGTTTCTTCTTGCTGTGTTTACTTAAGATTTGTCGTCCACCAACTCAGTGTTTTTTTAAACTTTTTTTTTCATATATTAGAATGTAGGGAATAATTCAATTGTTCTGATCTTGACGAAATTGAAAATTGATTCCCTGTTTATATATATATTGAATTTGTTTATTTTATGTATGACGATCATCGATGGAGTTTATGTGGTGTTCTGGATGGTGTGATTTCTATATTTTTCTGTGTGCTATGTTAGAGTGTGAAGTGTGGTTTGTGTGTGTTCTATTGTTTTGAGTGGCAATCAGAATCTTTGTCTGTCAGGCAGACTGTCTGTGTGTGTGTGTCTGACGATTGGTGAGTCTGTATGACAGTCCGCTTTTTTGCTTTCCTGGATTTAGCGCAAGTGGGTCAGTATGAAGTGTGATAAGATGTACATATTCATACGTACATAAATATCTAAAAATTTATTTCATTTACGCATATACATACAAACAAATAATAAGCGTTTATTCTTTGTGCCCAAATATTCCCTTGACCATTTGAATGAATGAACCATTGTGTTTGCTTGTTTGTGTGTTATCTGAAAAAAAATATGTATATAGGTTTTTATTTGAAATAAAGACATTCATTTTAATTTTTATAAGCATTTATTTAAAAGTTTGTTAAAATTTTCATTTTTAAGTAAAATTGCATTCCTTAAGGTACAAACACCATAGTCGTGATAACTACAAATGAAATATATTGAATGCTTAGTTTCCATTTGTTTAAAATTAATGCAGCCAATGTCTTCAATGTTATAAACTGTTTGAACATAGTTGGCATTATATTTTGACTGCCAATTTTGTAATAGAATCTTCCTGTGAATAGATGTAGGGTACCCAGCAGTAATCTCTCAGAAAGATTATGTTAATATACTTACAATACAATGTATGTATATTTGGGTAATGGGTTGATTGATATGTTGTATGCAGAGAAGAGTGATAATGGATAATTTTAAATTCAAAATACAATATTTTATTTAATGTTAAATTAACAATTTTTAAATTTTAATGTAAATTTTTAAATTCAAAATACAACAATTCATTTAATGTTAAATTAACAATTTGAATGGGTTTTATAATATTCAATTAGACAACTAAATAGTTAATAAGCGATGTTAATTGGGTGGGATATAACAAGCTAGTGAATAATACATTTTACATAATGTAGGTTTTACCATTGAATTTTCAAATATGGCTTACTTGTTAGTGTTAACAACTGAAAAAAACAGGCATGATATTCATGTCTGGATACTTCTTGACTTAAAAATATTTTGTTCAAGTGAAACAACAAAAAAAAACTATTTACTTTTAAAACACAGCAGCTTCGCTAAGGACCAGATGGCCTCTGCAACAAACCTCTGGTTATCTACCTCTGAAGAAGTGGTGGAATTGGTAATTGTATTTGCTTCTTGTTCTGGAACCGGTTTAGGTTTCTTGGTTGGTTTGCGTGCAGGTTGCCGCTTGTGCACCTTGCCCGTGTGGGTACCCTTAGTATTTCTCGACCGATGTTGTTTCGGGTGCAGCAGCGTATGGTGGAATTGATCGCACTTTTTGCATGTATCCATTGAAACACAGCCACGCAAATCATGTGTTTTTGCGAGACAGTTGATACAGTAACGCTGTTGGTTTACGACCTCTACTCTTTTTGTTGTGGACATTTTTAGAAACCGGTAACAAAACCTTAATGCATGATGACCCTTGCATAGGCCGCACCTGTATATTTCAGCTTCCTGGTAAGAATGCCTACTACGGTGATGTTCCTTGTTTCTTGGCTTTCGGGTGACGCCTGACCTTCGATTGTGCCTAAGAATTAATAATTTGTAAATTAGTAAGTTATAAGAATTTGGGTTGTTGAAAGTAAATCCATCCTTGTAGTTCTTAATGCTACTAAGCCTCTCCACAGTTTCGTACCTATCTATGAGAAATTGAGACATTTGAGACCATTGGGGTAGCTCCCGGGGAGAGGTAAGCGACTGTTCCCACAGGGCTAGAGTTTTTTCTGACAGTTTTGTGGAAATTAATCGAATGAGAATCGGATCCCAACTCTCCACTTGAATGCCAAGAGATTTTAGGGTGGCCAAAGAGTCACTCACAGAAGATTGTATTCTCTTTATTGAATCACTATCTTCGCCCTTTACTGCCGGGATGTCAAACAAAATCCTAATCTGATTATCAACCAATACACGTCTATTTTCGTAGCGATTCTTGAGGGCTACCGTTAGTGAGAAAGTATCTTTTAACTATAGCTGCTGCCTCCCCTCTTGTTTTATTGCGAAGGTGATATAATCTTGTGACATTGCTGAGCTTCAAGTGGTTAATGTACAAGGCAGTAAACATGTCCCGAAATGAGGGCCATTGTTCATAACTACCGTGAAATACCTCCGTATCACAAGGTGGGAGTTTAATGCAATCATTCGAATTGGGTTGAAAAGGTATTTGGGTCTCATCGTGATGGGTTAAAGAATGGCGAGAAGTTGACTGAAACCTCGGGAAACCAGGATTCAGTGACCGTACAGACTTCAACAGACTGAGAATCTGGGCAGAGCAATTATAATATTCCTCTGTACAGAGTTCATACTTTTCCTGGGATTCATTCCGAACGTCCTCTGTAATGGTGTCATCGTTGCACAACATTATGTCCTCGTGGGCAATGTTTACCCTTTCCCATCTAGCGTCCAAGTTTCTTAACTTCACCTCAAGGATTGTTTCTGTCTGATCACCTGTTGCGGCCTCCTTGTGCCGTTCGCAAAATGCGAGAAGATGATCGCAGTCAAAATTAAAATGTTCCTTGATATGTGGTCGTGAAGGTCGGGGTGGGGTACTCATCTTAAACAATTCTTGGGATGAGTCTTGCTAATTGTTGAATAAACTTGAACTGCTGTATTCGTTACTTAATAATGTAGGTAAGTATAACCTATCAGTTGTAAGAGTGGTGTTCTAATTTTATATTTAATTTAGGGTCTCCTGGGTTGAGAGAAGGCAATTAATTTTATGTATGTAGGGCTATTGGGTATAGCGATAGGTCTATTTTATTAAGTACGATGAATAATGAGAATGAGTAAAAGGATATGTGAGTACGAATCAATTATATAATAATAAATAAGGATTTTTTTTTCAAATCTAGAGATTTAAAAAATTATTTGAGTAACAATCAATTATAGATATTTATTCCAAATCTTCAGCTCAAGGAATATATGATCATCAAATATAATGAGTAAGCATACAGCGATAATTATATTCTATAACTCCAGTTCTACAGTAGAAATGACGAGTTATCTAGTGTGGATTACCAATACTATCAAGTAATATCTCAATATAGGTTCCCCAGGTACGTATTGTGGTAACTAGGTAAGTATATCATCAATGATCATCTAAAGTAAGTATTAGGGTAATTAATTTAAGATATACTGACGAAGTATAAATGTTTTATAATATTGCTGGTTTCTTTCTTTTTCTTTTCTTTTTTTCTTAGGATTTTTGCAAATACGAATATTCTGAACTAAATTCAAAATTCCTTTTTTCTGTATTCATAAAAAGTCTAATACAGAAAGATTCAATATAGAATGTTATCAAACAATTTTTATTTTTTTATTATTATTTTATATACCTGGTACTGAAATTTTGTATGAATTTGTCTTGTGTTCGACTGTTAAAGTTAATACATATATATTCAATGACCTTATCTCTGTTAGTGGACTAAATAATGGTTTGTCTGCACTGTTTTCTACATGAGTATATGTTCAGTAATGAAATGAGTGTTCTGCTTACGTTATGTTACTTTAACATACAAAAGTGTGGTGAATTTGTATTGCTCAAGAGATCATTAATGTTTCTCACGAAAATAAGGAACTAACTCTCAGGCTCTTTTCTTTCTCTTTATGCACAGGCTTGTATGTATGTATATACATGTATGTACGTTTGTGATACTGAATGCTTTATATATATATATATATATATATATATATATATATATATATATGGCAACCTGTCACCATTTATTTGTTTCGTTAACTTCTTTTAGATAATCGTTACTTCTTTTGTAACTCTTATAGAAAACCGCTTTTACTTATTACTTTTACTTTATATTCTCTTCTCATTCTTTTTGTATCTCTCGATTTGTGTACACACGATCTCGGCACTCGCTTAATACTTTTTAATTTCATATTAATTTTAGTTTTAAATAAGTTCCTTAAATTAAATAAAACATACTGAATTAAATAAATACCAATAGATTCTTTTATTGGTAATTAATAAAATTACTAAATTGGTGACCCCGACGTGATCTAGTGGTACAGAAAAACTTTAACAGCGCGTGTGTTTTATACAAAAACAAAGTGCCTTTAATAACGGTGTAACGGTACGCAAATTTCTAGAATATTTTCGAAAAAAAACAAAATGACCGAATTAAACGACAGTGGAAATACATCGACAACAACGGTTGTTACGCAACAACCTCGTCCAGAATCTCCAGCCGCTGCAAATGTTTCCGTGGTGTACGCTCGTCTTCCATTACCGCAGATGGCCAGCTCTAACATTGAGTCATGGTTCACGACAATGGACTTTTGGTTCACTGCTTCCGGAATTTCAAGCGACAAACAGATGACAGCAACAGTGTTGGCAGCCTTAGACCCAAGCATAATTTCACAATTGTCGGAAGTGATTGCGGAGATGCCTCAAAATGAAAGCTATAGTTACATACGGACCAAAATAATTTATCATTTTGCAGATAGTGAGCAGCGAAGACTCAACCGCCTACTGTCCGAGTTGCCTCTAGGAGACAAGAAGCCGTCAGAACTCTACTACGAAATGAAATGTGTAGCAGGAACTACTCTTGTTGTCGCCGCGTCAAGTGGAACAGCCGCTGAATTTACTCGAATTGCTGATTCGATTGTAGATGCTATGTCAGCTAGAAGCATTAGAGCAATTGCTAAACAAGGTTCAAGCGAAATCGATGAATTACGTCAGGCCGTTCATAACCTCACAAAGCAGTTTGAGAACTTTACTATTCGCTCACGTTCCCGCAGTCGTCATCAGTCTCGTAACCCAGCAAGTTTTCAACCCCGCCATGTACCACCAAACAATTCAGCCAGTAACGCCAACTCTTCAACGAACCCTAACGAGTGTTGGTACCATAAAAGATATGGCAGAAATGCCCAAAAGTGTAGAAGCCCGTGCCGTCTTAAACGTAGTTCGGTCACCACTGTAACATCCACTCCAGCTCAAAGATCTGATTGAAGCCAAGCGCTCGTTGTAGAGGATAGCGGAAACCCTTCCACGAATAGCAAATTATTCCGTCTACAAATCAGGGATCCAGTAACCAAACAAGTTTTTTTAGTTGATACAGGTGCAGATGTGTCCGTCCTTCCGTTAACATCAAGTTCTGTCGATGTTAAACCTGCCGCCACCAAACTGTATGCTGCAAACGGTTTGCCAATTAAGGTGCTTGGTCAGAAGCGCATAGTTTTAAATTTAGGACTAAGACGCACATTCGAGTGGTCATTTTTGATAGCTGATGTCACGAGTCCTATAATTGGCGCAGATTTTTTGAGATTCTATGACTTAATGATTGATTTACGCCGCAATCGTCTCATTGACAACTGTCAAACTTCGATACCAATTTCTCAATTGCAGGCTGCAGTAGTTAACGCATCTGATCCGTTTCAAGATATTTTACATGATTTTCCTGACGTCACGCAAATAAAACCGTATGGCACGACTACGAAGTCAACAATTTTTCACCATATCGAAACATTTGGCCAACCAGTATACTCACGAGCACGACGCTTATCGCCTGAAAAACTAGCCGCAGCACGAGCTGAATTCGACATCTTGTTAAAAGCTGGTACATGCCAACCTTCTAGCAGTAACTGGTCCAGCCCACTACACATGGTGCAAAAATCTAATGGTTCTTGGAGGCCGTGTGGTGATTATCGTGCTTTAAACGCACAAACTGTTCGTGATCGATACCCTCTCCCGTACTTGTCAGATTTCACCAGCAATCTTAACGGTAAGAAAATGTTCTCAAAAATCGACCTTCAGAAGGCCTTTCATCAGGTTCCCGTCCGCCCCGAGGATGTCGTGAAAACAGCTATAATAACACCTTTTGGACTCTACGAGTTCAAATTTATGACCTTTGGACTCTGCAACGCTGCGCAGACCTTCCAAAGGCTCATCAACGAGGTGCTGCGCGGCTTGGATTTCGCCTTTGCCTATATCGACGACATTTTTGTCGCTTCAACATCAATGGAACAACACCGTAAGGATCTTTGTGAAGTTTTCAACAGATTGCGAGCAAACAACCTATCTATTAATGTCGACAAATGCGAATTTGGTAAGTCCGAAATCCAATTTCTAGGCCATTACGTCACCGAAAACGGTATACAACCACTCCCCGATCGAGTTGCAGCAATTCGTGACTTCCCAAAACCAGCTCTTGCCAAAGAATTAAAAAGATTTATTGCTACACTTAATTTCTACAAACGTTTTTTGCCAAATGCTGCTTTAGACCAGTTGAAACTTCAAGCACTTATAAAAGGTAACATTAAGAATGATTGCACAGTGTTAGAGTGGACACCTGAAGCAGAAGATGCCTTCATCAAGTGTAAGGACGAGTTAAGCAACGTAACGCTATTGGCACATCCAGCACAAAACGCAGACTTAGCGGTTTACGTCGATGCTTCTGACAGTGCAGTCGGTGCTGCTCTTCATCAGTGTGTAAATGGTGTTCTTCAACCTTTAGGATTTTATTCCAAAAGATTAACGTCTTCACAACAAAAATATAGCACCTACGATCGTGAACTGACAGCGATGTATCAAGGTACGTGTCACTTTCGGTACATGCTAGAGGGTAGAAAATGTTACATCGTAACAGATCACAACCCCTTAGTTTATGCATTTCGCCAAAAGTCTGAAGAAGCATCGCCACGCAGAGCTCGACAGTTAGACTTTATTGCACAATTCACCACTGATATTCGCCACATACCAGGTGAACAAAATGCTACAGCGGATTTCCTTCCACGTATCCAGTCCATTAATCAAACAGTCGATTTTGAAAAAATTGCCATTTCCCAAAGAGAAGACGATGAGCTAAAAAACTTGCAGTCAGGTATAACTTCTAATTCACTTAAACTAACGTCTTTTGCACTTCCAGGATCCGAGCTTAGTTTGGTTTGCGATACGACAACAAACAATGTCCGCCCTTACATCCCGAAAGAGTTTCGTACGCAAATATTATCTACTGTTCATGGTCTAGCTCATCCTGGTATTCGAGCAACAACAAAAATGTTAACCACCCGTTTTGTTTGGCCATCGATCCGAAAAGATGCTGCAAAATTTGTTCGCAACTGCATCGCATGCCAGCGCTCGAAAATACAACGCCACACGAAGTCGCAGCCAATCAAATACACACCGCCAAACGAACGCTTTTCACACATCAATATCGACATTGTGGGTCCCTTTCCGCTGTGTGAAGGTCAACGTTATTGTTTGACAATGATCGACCGCTTTACGAGGTGGCCCGAGGCAGTGCCAATACCTGACATTACGGCCGAAACCGTTGCAAAAGCTATCGTGCACAATTGGATTGCAAGATTTGGTGTTCCAGCCAAGATAACGTCTGACAGAGGAAGGCAGTTCGAATCTTCAGTTTTCACTGAGTTGACAACTCTCATTGGTAGTACCCACCTTCGTACAACCCCATACCATCCTGAATCAAACGGTATAATAGAAAGGTGGCACCGCGTTTTCAAAACTGCAATTCTCTGCAATGATCAAGCTAGATGGATTCATAGCCTACCTTCCATTTTGCTTGGACTACGTGTCGCATTTAAACCAGATATTAACGCATCGCCTGCCGAACTTATATATGGGACAAATTTAAGAATTCCTGGTGAGTTTTTCGTCAACACCAATCCAACTGTAGCAACCAGCGAAGTCGTTGAACAATTCCGTACAGCAATGCGAAAGCTTCGTCCAACCGATACGTCGCATCATACAACCCCAAGAACGTTCTTAAGTCCTTCACTGAATTCGACATCCAATGTCTTCGTACGAAATGATTCAATACGTCCGTCATTATCACACCCGTACGATGGTCCATATCGCATTGTTCGTAAAACTCCGAAGTATTTTACCATCGATATAGGAGGCCGTTATAGCAACATCAACATCGACAGACTTAAGCCTGCCTTTATTGAGTACGAGGACACAAATATTTTTGAAAGACAAAATCAACCTCTAGAGGAACCACAAGTTTTCCAACCAGATTCCAATGGAGATGAAATTGATTGTCAACAACCTGAACCTACCGAAAATGTTAACTCTGATGAAACAAATGAATCGCTTCCAGCTCAACAAAATACTCCAGAACTACCGATGAAATCTACCAAGTGTGGTCGACGTGTTAATCTCCCAGTGAGGTTCCGGTAGCTTTCCTCTAGGAGGGGAGTACTGTGGCAACCTTTCACCATTTATTTGTTTCGTTAACTTCTTTTAGATAATCGTTACTTCTTTTGTAACTCTTATAGAAAACCGCTTTTACTTATTACATTTACTTTATATTCTCTTCTCATTCTTTTTGTATCTCTCGATTTGTGTACACACGATCTCGGCACTCGCTTAATACTTTTTAATTTCATATTAATTTTAGTTTTTAATAAGTGCCTTAAATTAAATAAAACATACTGAATTAAATAAATACCACTAGATTCTTTTATTGGTAATTAATAAAATTACTAAATATATATATATATATATATATATATATATATATATATATATATGTATATATTCTCGTAAGAACTGTATATGAGCCTATGTATAGGTGCTTGTTGATCTCACTGAGTTACAAAATAAGAACAATATGTACCAAATAAATTTTTTACATTCCTTTCTTCCAGGAATTTATGTATGCAATAAGGAATATATTTAATATTTTGCTGTAAATACCAGTTAGATGCCATATGCATATTCCACGTTCTTATATGGTGTTTTCTGATGTTAAATTATATTCTTTCCTTTTTATTTTTTGTTGAAGAAATATTCTTAGTATATATATGTTGGTACTTATATTAAAGTATATTTGCGTTTTTGTTGGGTTTTTGGGTTTTTTTTTCTTGTAATTTTTTCTTTTTGTAACTTCTCACTTTTCTTTCAATAATCTCCGTCCACTGTTGAATCAAGACTACTGATTCTCTGTTATATTCTCCTTTTCTTTCCTTTCAGCAAATGATTTGCGTCTGGGTTTTTGTGTGGTGAAACTCGATATGTTTAACTTCGCTCTCAAACAACTACTTTATTTGCAGGTCGACTTGAATGCACTGTAATGTTTCACTACTTAAACTTGCTATACTTCAACATACCTTGAGTTAGGTTTTAGGGTATTAAATGGGACTTGGTGGACTCGAAGGACCATGAACATAGTTGGCATTATTTTTTGACTGCCAATTTTGTAATAGAATCTTCCTGTGAATAGATGTAGGGTACCCAGCAGTAATCTCTTAGATAGATTATGTTAATGTACTTACAATACAATGTATGTATATTTGGGTAATGGGTTGATTGATATGTTGTATGCAGAGAAGAGTGATAATGGATAATTTTAAATTCAAAATACAATATTTTATTTAATGTTAAATTAAAAATTTTTAAATTTTAATGTAAATTTTTAAATTCAAAATACAACAATTCATTTAATGTTAAATTAACAATTTGAATGGGTTTTATAATATTCAATTAGACAACTAAATAGTTAATAAGCGATGTTAATTGGGTGGGATATAACAAGCTAGTGAATAATACATTTTACATAATGTCGGTTTTACAATTGAATTTTAAAATATGGCTTACTTGTTAGTGTTAACAACTGAAAAAAAACAGGCATGATATTCATGTCTGGATTCTTCTTGACTTAAAAATATTTTGTTCAAGTGAACTTGGACATGTCGCCGGCACTGGCGTCAACAAAAAAAAAAACTATTTACTTTTAAAGCACAGCAGCTTCGCTAAGGAGCAGATGGCCTCTGCAACAAACCTCTGGAGCCATCAGCTCCGGGATATGTTTTTTCCACTCTGTCTAATCGCCACTCATGAGGTGGCTGTAGGTCATCCATCACTACCACTAGATTTCCAACTTGAAGATTAGGGTAAGTTTTGTTCCATTTATAGCGTTTCTGGAGGGATTTCAGATACTCGTGCTTCCATCGTATGGAAAATTGATGATGTAGTGCCTTTAGCTTTTCCCACCTGTTGACGAGGGACATATTTTCGTAAGTGGGTTCTGGGAAAGCTAGTAAGGGTGCCCCTCGCAGAAAATGACCTGGGGTTAATGCTGTTAAATCTTCTGGGTTTTCTGATAGTGCAGATAGAGGGCGTGAGTTAAGTACACCTTCGATTCGAGCTAAAACTGTGGCGAATTCTTCAAAAGTAAATTTTTGAGCGCCGGCGAGCCTTTTGAAATGAAATTTAAAGCTCTTCACAGCGGCTTCCCATAGGCCGCCCATGTGGGGAGCATGGGGTGGTATAAATTTCCACTCAAAGCCTTGTGTAATGTACTTCTCAGCTATATCCTGCACAATGGTGGCTACAAAGCTGTCAAACTCCCGCTGGAGATTTCTGCTGGCACCAACGAAATTCTTTCCATTATCAGTTACTACCCTTTTGGGGCGCCCTCGCCTACCAACGAAGCGAGCAAATGCGGCCTCAAAAGCCGCCGATGATAGGTCCGAGCAAGGCTCTAAATGTATTGCTTTCGTACTGAAGCAGACGAATATACTGGCGTATCCTTTGATCCACGGTGATTTTCGTAGAGATGACGTTTTCAATTCGAATGGACCTGCGAAATCTATTCCTGTGATTTGAAAGGGTAAGGAGAAGTTGCATCTATCTGGTGGTAATGGTGCCATTATCTGCTGATTTGGTTGTTGGCTAAATATGGTGCACGTCTTGCAATGATGTGTTATATTTCTTATCCTGGGCTTAAATCTGAAAATATGAAATTCTGTCTGTGCCATTCTACACATTAATCTATAATCTGCATGTAAAAGGAATGTATGTAGATACGTAAGATACAATTTGCAAAATCTTGATTTACCTGGTAGTATTATTGGGTATCGTTCATTATACGGAAGCGACGATCGTGATAATCTACCATTAATAAGTAACACAAATTTGGAATCAATAAATGGATTAAGAGATTTTAATCCACTTTTGTTAGGCAGGGGTTTTGAGTTTAATAGAACATCGTATTCTTCGGGGTAAAATGCCTTTTGAGCTAGCATAATATATCTATACTTTACGAATCTGATTTCCTTCTGGGTTAGAGCATTTTGGTGGGGTTGAAATCCATCGGGCCTAATGTTTCTCGCAGCTCGATTGAAAAATTTAAAAATGTAGCATGTAATGCGTAACCCTCTGCTATACGATGAGAAGTTATTTAATAAATCGTTAACTTCTACTTGTGTTTGTAGGGATATATATTCTGAAGTGGTTTCAGCAGTTCTAATAATTGTGTTTCGTTTTGGCCATTCTGATTCAGGTTTATGTAACCATGATGGTCCATACCACCAAAGGGCATTTTGCGCAAGATCTTGGGGACTGCAGCCTCTCGTTCCGAGGTCTGCAGGGTTGTCGTGTGTTGGAACATGTCTCCATGTATCATTTGGTACAATACAATAAATTTGAGAAATCCTATTGGCGACATAGGTTTCCCATGTTGACGGCGGCTTTGACAGCCAGCCCAACACTATGGAGGAATCCGTCCATAGATTTACCGCTGCTCCTTCAAGCTTTAGTGAAGAGATTGTGTATTTCACTAACCTTGCGAGCAATACTGCGCCATTTAGTTCTAACCGTGGGAGCGAAACGGTTTGAAATAAGCAACCTTGCTTTTCGCTACTAATAAATTCGTGTAGGTATTGTTATTATTAGTCTGGCACCGAATATATAATGTGGCACAGTATGCTGCTTTAGAAGCGTCGGCAAATCCATGAATTTGAATATCATCTGTTGGACAATATTGTAACCAACGAAGAATGGAAATCCGTTCCACCTGGGAAAGATCATGCACGAGTACATTCCATTTCTGCAATAATTCGGTAGAAACCTCTTCATCCCAGCTTAACCCTTCCAGCCATAATTGTTGCATCAGAATTTTAGCCCGGATTACTATGGGGGTTAACCATCCAGCGGGATCAAAAAGCTTTGCTACAGCGGAGAGAATCTGTCGCTTAGTGATCTTTATAGTCGGATCTGTTGGAGAAAAACTATATGAGAATGAGTCAGTTATAGCATTCCACTTGATACCAAGAGTTTTAGTGGAACTTGTGTTGTAAAATCGAAGAAAGTCTGAATCATATAGATCTTCCTTCTTTATGTGAGCTAGTAATTGGGGATCATTTGCCGTGATCTTTTTTAAAGGAAACCCTGCTGAGTTCAATACTTCAATTAGCTGAGTTTGAGCTAAGATAGCTTCTTCTATTGAATGTCCGTCTGAGAGAATATCATCAACATAAGTTTCTGTGCGCAAAATCGATGCTGCTTTTGGCCAGGCTGTTTCGGAGTCAGATGCTAGCTGGAGAAGTGTTCGGATTGCTAAATACGGAGCACAGTTCACTCCGAAGGTAACCGTTTTCAGTTGATAATCCTTCGTAGGACCCCCTATTTCTGGGCTGAATAAAATTCGCTGATATGGTCTGTCATCTGGGTGGACTTCGATTTGCCGATACATTTTTTGTATGTCACCATTAAAAACGTATTTATATCTCCTCCAATTAAGCACTATAGATATTAAATCATTTTGAAGAGTGGGGCCCGTGTAGAGAACTTCATTGAGCGAGAAGTTAGATTTCGTTTTCCTTGAAGCATTGAAAACGACCCTTACCTTTGTAGTTTTGTGTTCCGGGCGAACAACTGCATGGTGCGGTAAATAAAATGAGTTGTATTTACCTTGGGACACAATCTCACCTGATGAAGTCTCTTCCATGTGACCCAAAGATAAATAGCCACTGAGAACCTCTTCATATTGTTTTCTTAGGTCAGGATTCTTGGATAAATTTCTTTCCATGCTCGAGTATTGTGCTAGGGCCGTAAATCGCGATGAGCCTAGGAAAACCTTTTCGGGGTTTTCAGCCTTGAATGATAGTCTTACGACGTATCTACCGTTGCTATCACGTTGTGTTGTACTTGTATAACAATTTTCACAAATATCTTCCTCTACGGACCTTTGACGACTTACAGGAATTTCTTCCTGCTCCTAAAACTTTCTTAGAAGGCTATTAAGTTCAACTGTTTTGGATGGAATAACAGACGTCGTAAGAGCGTCAATTGTTTGAGTTTTCATGGGACCACTGAGAACCCAACCAAATATGGTATTGTACGCTGACGTGAGACCACAAATATTCTTCTTAATCCCATCGATATTGAGGAAAAGTTCATAATCATTGCCTAGTATGAGGTCTATTTGGGACGACTTATTGAAAGTGGGATCCGCCAGATCTAATTCTGCAAGCCCAGACGAACTGGGGATTTCAAAGGAATGAGCTGGAAGGTGTCTTTTCACCTTGGGTAATACTATGGCCTTTATGGGTACTCTAAGGTCATATCTCTTCGCATACAAAACAAACTCTGCTTCTCTGCTAGCCGATTGCCTTTGTCCCCCAATGCCAA
Organism: Linnaemya vulpina; assembly: GCA_963675445.1. NCBI lineage: Eukaryota > Metazoa > Arthropoda > Insecta > Diptera > Tachinidae > Linnaemya > Linnaemya vulpina. The sequence continues at coordinate 40,427,141 of OY776276.1, forward strand.
TAATCTCGAAGTGACCCCCGATATGGTAACTGTAACTTACTTCGAAGTCTCTCTGACACAAATGTTCGTTGAGACCAGGGATCAATCAATGCCCTTACAGTAAATAGTTCACCCCTCTGTTCTTGTTGCGTACGGAGAGCCGTACGCAACAAGATACTCTCATTACTAGTAGAGAAATTGGCTTGAAATTGCTTCGATGTGCTAGGAAGTTCGCATGGAGTTTTAATCTTTGAAACCTGTATGTTTCTTTGAGACTCGTTCTGCGGCACTTTATTGGAATGGTTTGAATCATATTGATTATTCTCTGAAGCTGGTGTAGGGTTCTGTGAATTTTGTCTCATATGCAAAAGAGTATGGTGTTGCTTTTTGCAGTAAAGACAAGTATGCTTACTCTTACAATTTGATTTTACGTGTGATACTGCCAAGCAATTGTTACAATATCTATTTTGAAATACAAAATCTACTCTCTGTTGTACCGTAAAGGCTTTAAATTTTGGACATGTTCTGAGCGCGTGTTTCTCCTTACATAATTTACAAACTGAACTTAAATTCTCCTGTGATACATATGTGTGTATGCTGGGTGATGGTTTCTTATTGAAAGTAAATCCATCCTTGTAGTTCTTAATGCTACTAAGCCTCTCCACAGTTTCGTACCTATCTATGAGAAATTGAGACATTTGAGACCATTGGGGTAGCTCCCGAGGAGAGGTAAGCGACTGTTCCCGCAGGGGTAGGGTTTTTTCTGACAGTTTTGTGGAAATTAATCGAATGAGAATCGGATCCCAACTCTCCACTTGAATGCCAAGAGACTTTAGGGTGGCAAAAGAGTCACTCACAGAAGATTGTATTCTCTTTATTGAATCACTATCTTCGCCCTTTGCTGCCGGGATGTCAAACAAAATCCTAATCTGATTATCAACCAATACACGTCTATTTTCGTAGCGATTCTTGAGGGCATCCCAAGCGAGCTCAAAGTTATCGTTAGTGAGAAAGTATCTTTTAACTATAGCTGCTGCCTCCCCTCTTGTTTTATTGCGAAGGTGATATAATCTTGTGACATTGCTGAGCCTTAATGTACAAGGCAGTAAACATGTCCTGAAATGAGGGCCATTGTTCATAACTACCGTGAAATACCTCCGTATCACAAGGTGGGAGTTTAATGCAATCATTCGAATTGGGTTGAAAAGGTATTTGGGTCTCATCGTGATGGGTTAAAGAATGGCGAGAAGTTGACTGAAACCTCGGGAAAGCAGGATTCAGTGACCGTACAGACTTCAACAGACTGAGAATCTGGGCAGAGCAATTATAATATTCCTCTGTACAGAGTTCATACTTTTCCTGGGATTCATTCCGAACGTCCTCTGTAATGGTGTCATCGTTGCACAACATTATGTCCTCGTGGGCAATGTTTACCCTTTCTCATCTAGCGTCCAAGTCTCTTAACTTCACCTCAAGGATTGTTTCTGTCTGATCACCTGTTGCGGCCTCCTTGTACCGTGCGCAAAATGCGAGAAGATGATCGCAGCCAAAATTAAAATGTTCCTTGATATGTGGTCGTGAAGGTCGGGGTGGGGTACTCATCTTAAACAATTCTTGGGATGAGTCTTGCTAATTGTTGAATAAACTTGAACTGCAGTATTCGTTACTTAATAATGTAGGTAAGTATGACCTATCAGTTGTAAGAGTGGTGTTCTAATTTTATAATTAATTTAGGGTCTCCTGGGTTGAGAGAAGGCAATTTGTTTTATGTATATAGGGCTATTGGGTATAGCGATAGGTCTATTTTATTAAGTACGATGAATAATGAGAATGAGTAAAAGGATATGTGAGTACGAATCAATTATATAATAATAAATAAGGATTTTTTTTCAAATCTAGAGATTTAAAAAATTATTTGAGTAACAATCAATTATAGATATTTATTATAAATCTTCAGCTCAAGGAATATATGATCATCAAATATAATGAGTAAGCATACAGCGATAATTATATTCTATAACTCCAGTTCTACAGTAGAAATGACGAGTTATCTAGTGTGGATTACCAATACTATCAAGTAATTTCTCAATATAGGTTCCCCAGGTAAGTATTGTGGTAACTAGGTAAGTATATCATCAATGATCATCTAGGGTAAGTATTAGGGTAATTAATTTAAGATATACTGACGAAGTATAAATGTTTTATAATATTACTGGTTTCTTTCTTTTTCTTTTCTTTTTTTCTTAGGATTTTTGCAAATACGAATATTCTGAACTAAATTCAAAATTCCTTTTTTCTGTATTCATAAAAAGTCTAATACAGAAAGATTTAATATAAAATGTTATCAAACAATTTTTTTTTTATTATTATTTTATATACCTGGTACTGAAATTTTGTATGAATTTGTCTTGTGTTCGACTGTTAAAGTTAATACATATATATTCAATGACCTTATCTCTGTTAGTGGACTAAATAATGGTTTGTCTGCACTGTTTTCTACATGAGTATATGTTCAGTAATGAAATGAGTGTTCTGCTTACGTTATGTTACTTTAACATACAAAAGTGTGGTGAATTTGTATTGCTCAAGAGATCATTAATGTTTCTCACGAAAATAAGGAACTAACTCTCAGGCTCTTTTCTTTCTCTTTATGCACAGGCTTGTATGTATGTATATACATGTATGTACGTTTGTGACACTGAATGCTTTATATATATATATATATATATATATATATATATATATATATATGTGGCAACCTGTCACCATTTATTTGTTTCGTTAACTTCTTTTAGATAATCGTTACTTCTTTTGTAACTCTTATAGAAAACCGCTTTTACTTATTACATTTACTTTATATTCTCTTCTCATTCTTTTTGTATCTCTCGATTTGTGTACACACGATCTCGGCACTCGCTTAATACTTTTTAATTTCATATTAATTTTAGTTTTTAATAAGTTCCTTAAATTAAATAAAACAAAATTACTAAATTGGTGACCCCGACGTGATCTAGTGGTACAGAAAAATTTTAACAACGCGTGTGTTTTATAAAAAAAAAAGTGCCTTTAATAACGGTGTAACGGTACGCAAATTTCTAGAATTTTTTCGAAAAAAAAATGACCGAATTAAACGACAGTGGAAAGACATCGACCACAACGGTTGTTACGCAACAACCTCGTCCAGAATCTCCAGCCGCTGCAAATGTTTCCGTGGTGTACGCTCGTCTTCCATTACCGCAGATGGCCAGCTCTAATATTGAGTCATGGTTCACGACAATGGACCTTTGGTTCACTGCTTCCGGAATTTCAAGCGACAAACAGATGACAGCAACAGTGTTGGCAGCCTTAGACCCAAGCGTAATTTCACAATTGTCGGAAGTGATTGCGGAGATGCCTCAAAATGAACGCTATAGTTACATACGGACCAAAATAATTTATCATTTTGCAGATAGTGAGCAGCGAAGACTCAACCGCCTACTGTCCGAGTTGCCTCTAGGAGACAAGAAGCCGTCAGAACTCTACTACGAAATGAAACGTGTAGCAGGAACTACTCTTGGTGAGACCGCCCTTAAAAGTTTATGGATCAAACAACTTCCTGACATTTTTCAACCTGTTGTCGCCGCGTCAAGTGGAACAGCCGCTGAATTTACTCGAATTGCTGATTCGATTGTAGATGCTATGTCAGCTAGAAGCATTAGAGCAATTGCTAAACAAGGTTCAAGCGAAATCGATGAATTACGTCAGGCCGTTCATAACCTCACAAAGCAGTTTGAGAACTTTACTATTCGCTCACGTTCCCGCAGTCGTCATCAGTCTCGTAACCCAGCAAGTTTTCAACCCCGCCATGTACCACCAAACAATTTAGCCAGTAACGCCAACTCTTCAACGAACCCTAACGAGTGTTGGTACCATAAAAGATATGGCAGAAATGCCCAAAAGTGTAGAAGCCCGTGCCGTCTTAAACGTAGTTCGGTCAGCACTGTAACATCCACTCCAGCTCAAAGATCTGATTGAAGCCAAGCGCTCGTGGTAGAGGATAGCGGAAACCCTTCCACGAATAGCAAATTATTCCGTCTACAAATCAGAGATCCAGTAACCAAACAAGTTTTTTTAGTTGATACAGGTGCAGATGTGTCCGTCCTTCCGTTAACATCAAGTTCTGTCGATGTTAAACCTGCCGCCACCAAACTGTATGCTGCAAACGGTTTGCCAATTAAGGTGCTTGGTCAGAAGCGCATAGTTTTAAATTTAGGATTAAGACGCATATTCGAGTGGTCATTTTTGATAGCTGATGTCACGAGTCCTATAATTGGCGCAGATTTTTTGAGATTCTATGACTTAATGATTGATTTACGCCGCAATCGTCTCATTGACAACTGTCAAACTTCGATACCAATTTCTCAATTGCAGGCTGCAGTAGTTAACGCATCTGATCCGTTTCAAGATATTTTACATGATTTTCCTGACGTCACGCAAATAAAACCGTATGGCACGACTACGAAGTCAAAATTTTTTCACCATATCGAAACATTTGGCCAACCAGTATACTCACGAGCACGACGCTTATCGCCTGAAAAACTAGCCGCAGCACGAGCTGAATTCGTCATCTTGTTAAAAGCTGGTACATGCCAACCTTCTAGCAGTAACTGGTCCAGCCCACTACACATGGTGCAAAAATCTAATGGTTCTTGGAAGCCGTGTGGTGATTATCGTGCTTTAAACGCACAAACTGTTCGTGATCGATACCCTCTCCCGTACTTGTCAGATTTCACCAGCAATCTTAACGGTAAGAAAATGTTCTCAAAAATCGACCTTCAGAAGGGAATAACACCTTTTGGACTCTACGAGTTCAAATTTATGACCTTTGGACTCTGCAACGCTGCGCAGACCTTCCAAAGGCTCATCAACGAGGTGCTGCGCGGCTTGGATTTCGCCTTTGCCTATATCGACGATATTTTTGTCGCTTCAACATCAATGGAACAACACCGTACGGATCTTTGTGAAGTTTTCAACAGATTGCGAGCAAACAACCTATCTATTAATGTCGACAAATGCGAATTTGGTAAGTCCGAAATCCAATTTCTAGGCCATTACGTCACCGAAAACGGTATACAACCACTCCCCGATCGAGTTGCAGCAATTCGTGACTTCCCAAAACCAGCTCTTGCCAAATAATTAAAAAGATTTATTGCTACACTTAATTTCTACAAAAGTTTTTTGCCAAATGCTGCTTTAGACCAGTTGAAACTTCAAGCACTTATAAAAGGTAACATTAAGAATGATTGCACAGTGTTAGAGTGGACACCTGAAGCAGAAGATGCCTTCATCAAGTGTAAGGACGAGTTAAGCAACGTAACGCTATTGGCACATCCAGCAAAAAACGCAGACTTAGCGGTTTACGTCGATGCTTCTGACAGTGCAGTCGGTGCTGCTCTTCATCAGTGTGTAAATGGTGTTCTTCAACCTTTAGGATTTTATTCCAAAAGATTAACGTCTTCACAACAAAAATATAGCACCTACGATCGTGAACTGACAGCGATGTATCAAGGTACGTGTCACTTTCGGTACATGCTAGAGGGTAGAAAATGTTACATCGTAACAGATCACAACCCCTTAGTTTATGCATTTCACCAAAAGTCTGAAGAAGCATCGCCACGCAGAGCTCGACAGTTAGACTTTATTGCACAATTCACCACTGATATTCGCCACATACCAGGTGAACAAAATGCTACAGCGGATTTCCTTCCACGTATCCAGTCCATTAATCAAACAGTCGATTTTGAAAAAATTGCCATTTCCCAAAGAGAAGACGATGAGCTAAAAAACTTGCAGTCAGGTATAACTTCTAATTCACTTAAACTAACGTCTTTTGCACTTCCAGGATCCGAGCTTAGTTTGGTTTGCGATACGACAACAAACAATGTCCGCCCTTACGTCCCGAAAGAGCTTCGTACGCAAATATTATCTACTGTTCATGGTCTAGCTCATCCTGGTATTCGAGCAACCACAAAAATGTTAACCACCCGTTTTGTTTGGCCATCGATCCGAAAAGATGCTGCAAAATTTGTTCGCAACTGCATTGCATGCCAGCGCTCGAAAATACAACGCCACACGAAGTCGCAGCCAATCAAATACACACCGCCAAACGAACGCTTTTCACACATCAATATCGACATTGTGGGTCCCTTTCCGCTGTGTGAAGGTCAACGTTATTGTTTGACAATGATCGACCGCTTTACGAGGTGGCCCGAGGCAGTGCCAATACCTGACATTACGGCCGAAAACGTTGCAAAAGCTATCGTGCACAATTGGATTGCAAGATTTGGTATTCCAGCCAAGATAACGTCTGACAGAGGAAGGCAGTTCGAATCTTCAGTTTTCACTGAGTTGACAACTCTCATTGGTAGTACCCACCTTCGTACAACCCCATACCATCCTGAATCAAACGGTATAATAGAAAGGTGGCACCGCGTTTTCAAAACAGCAATTTTCTGCAATGATCAAGCTAGATGGATTCATAGCCTACCTTCCATTTTGCTTGGACTACGTGTCGCATTTAAACCAGATATTAACGCATCGCCTGCCGAACTTATATATGGGACAAATATAAGAATTCCTGGTGAGTTTTTCGTCAACACCAATCCAACTGTAGCAACCAGCGAAGTCGTTGAACAATTCCGTACAGCAATGCGAAAGCTTCGTCCAACGGATACGTCGCATCATACAACCCCAAGAACGTTCTTAAGTCCTTCACTGAATTCGACATCCAATGTCTTCGTACGAAATGATTCAATACGTCCGTCATTATCACACCCGTACGATGGTCCATATCGCATTGTTCGTAAAACTCCGAAGTATTTTACCATCGATATAGGAGGCCGTTATAGCAACATCAACATCGACAGACTTAAGCCTGCCTTTATTGAGTACGAGGACACAAATATTTTTGAAAGACAAAATCAACCTCTAGAGGAACCACAAGTTTTCCAACCAGATTCCAATGGAGATGAAATTGATTGTCAACAACCTGAACCTACCGAAAATGTTAACTCTGATGAAACAAATGAATCGCTTCCAGCTCAACAAAATACTCCAGAACTACCGATGAAATCTACCAAGTGTGGTCGACGTGTTAATCTCCCAGTGAGGTTCCGGTAGCTTTCCTCTAGGAGGGGAGTACTGTGGCAACCTTTCACCATTTATTTGTTTCGTTAACTTCTTTTAGATAATCGTTACTTCTTTTGTAACTCTTATAGAAAACCGCTTTTACTTATTACATTTACTTTATATTCTCTTCTCATTCTTTTTGTATCTCTCGATTTGTGTACACACGATCTCGGCACTCGCTTAATACTTTTTAATTTCATATTAATTTTAGTTTTTAATAAGTGCCTTAAATTAAATAAAACATACTGAATTAAATAAATACCACTAGATTCTTTTATTGGTAATTAATAAAATTACTAATATATATATATATATATATATATATATATATATATATGTATATATTCTCGTAAGAACTGTATATGAGCCTATGTATAGGTGCTTGTTGATCTCACTGAGTTACAAAATAAGAACAATATGTACCAAATAAATTTTTTACATTCCTTTCTTCCAGGAATTTATGTATGCAATAAGGAATATATTTAATATTTTGCTTTAAATACCTGTTAGATGCCATATGTATATTCCACGTTCTTATATGGTGTTTTCTGATGTTAAATTTTATTCTTTTCTTTTTATTTTTTGTTGAAGAAATATTCTTAGTATGTATATGTTGGTACTTATATTAAAGTATATTTGCGTTTTTGTTGGGTTTATGGGTTTTTTTTTTTCTTGTAATTTTTTCTTTTTGTAACTTCTCACTTTTCTTTCAATAATCTCCGTCCACTGTTGAATCAAGACTACTGATTCTCTGTTATATTCTCCTTTTCTTTCCTTTCAGCAAATGATTTGCGTCTGGGTTTTTGTGTGGTGAAACTCGATATGTTTAACTTCGCTCTCAAACAACTACTTTATTTGCAGGTCGACTTGAATGCACTGTAATGTTTCACTACTTAAACTTGCTATACTTCAACATACCTTGAGTTAGGTTTTAGGGTATTAAATGGGACTTGGTGGACTCGAAGGACCATGAACATAGTTGGCATTATTTTTTGACTGCCAATTTTGTAATAGAATCTTCCTGTGAATAGATGTAGGGTACCCAGCAGTAATCTCTTAGATAGATTATGTTAATGTACTTACAATACAATGTATGTATATTTGGGTAATGGGTTGATTGATATGTTGTATGCAGAGAAGAGTGATAATGGATAATTTTAAATTCAAAATACAATATTTTATTTAATGTTAAATTAAAAATTTTTAAATTTTAATGTAAATTTTTAAATTCAAAATACAACAATTCATTTAATGTTAAATTAACAATTTGAATGGGTTTTATAATATTCAATTAGACAACTAAATAGTTAATAAGCGATGTTAATTGGGTGGGATATAACAAGCTAGTGAATAATACATTTTACATAATGTCGGTTTTACAATTGAATTTTAAAATATGGCTTACTTGTTAGTGTTAACAACTGAAAAAAAACAGGCATGATATTCATGTCTGGATTCTTCTTGACTTAAAAATATTTTGTTCAAGTGAACTTGGACATGTCGCCGGCACTGGCGTCAACAAAAAAAAAACTATTTACTTTTAAAGCACAGCAGCTTCGCTAAGGAGCAGATGGCCTCTGCAACAAACCTCTGGAGCCATCAGCTCCGGGATATGTTTTTTCCACTCTGTCTAATCGCCACTCATGAGGTGGCTGTAGGTCATCCATCACTACCACTAGATTTCCAACTTGAAGATTAGGGTAAGTTTTGTTCCATTTATAGCGTTTCTGGAGGGATTTCAGATACTCGTGCTTCCATCGTATGGAAAATTGATGATGTAGTGCCTTTAGCTTTTCCCACCTGTTGACGAGGGACATATTTTCGTAAGTGGGTTCTGGGAAAGCTAGTAAGGGTGCCCCTCGCAGAAAATGACCTGGGGTTAATGCTGTTAAATCTTCTGGGTTTTCTGATAGTGCAGATAGAGGGCGTGAGTTAAGTACACCTTCGATTCGAGCTAAAACTGTGGCGAATTCTTCAAAAGTAAATTTTTGAGCGCCGGCGAGCCTTTTGAAATGAAATTTAAAGCTCTTCACAGCGGCTTCCCATAGGCCGCCCATGTGGGGAGCATGGGGTGGTATAAATTTCCACTCAAAGCCTTGTGTAATGTACTTCTCAGCTATATCCTGCACAATGGTGGCTACAAAGCTGTCAAACTCCCGCTGGAGATTTCTGCTGGCACCAACGAAATTCTTTCCATTATCAGTTACTACCCTTTTGGGGCGCCCTCGCCTACCAACGAAGCGAGCAAATGCGGCCTCAAAAGCCGCCGATGATAGGTCCGAGCAAGGCTCTAAATGTATTGCTTTCGTACTGAAGCAGACGAATATACTGGCGTATCCTTTGATCCACGGTGATTTTCGTAGAGATGACGTTTTCAATTCGAATGGACCTGCGAAATCTATTCCTGTGATTTGAAAGGGTAAGGAGAAGTTGCATCTATCTGGTGGTAATGGTGCCATTATCTGCTGATTTGGTTGTTGGCTAAATATGGTGCACGTCTTGCAATGATGTGTTATATTTCTTATCCTGGGCTTAAATCTGAAAATATGAAATTCTGTCTGTGCCATTCTACACATTAATCTATAATCTGCATGTAAAAGGAATGTATGTAGATACGTAAGATACAATTTGCAAAATCTTGATTTACCTGGTAGTATTATTGGGTATCGTTCATTATACGGAAGCGACGATCGTGATAATCTACCATTAATAAGTAACACAAATTTGGAATCAATAAATGGATTAAGAGATTTTAATCCACTTTTGTTAGGCAGGGGTTTTGAGTTTAATAGAACATCGTATTCTTCGGGGTAAAATGCCTTTTGAGCTAGCATAATATATCTATACTTTACGAATCTGATTTCCTTCTGGGTTAGAGCATTTTGGTGGGGTTGAAATCCATCGGGCCTAATGTTTCTCGCAGCTCGATTGAAAAATTTAAAAATGTAGCATGTAATGCGTAACCCTCTGCTATACGATGAGAAGTTATTTAATAAATCGTTAACTTCTACTTGTGTTTGTAGGGATATATATTCTGAAGTGGTTTCAGCAGTTCTAATAATTGTGTTTCGTTTTGGCCATTCTGATTCAGGTTTATGTAACCATGATGGTCCATACCACCAAAGGGCATTTTGCGCAAGATCTTGGGGACTGCAGCCTCTCGTTCCGAGGTCTGCAGGGTTGTCGTGTGTTGGAACATGTCTCCATGTATCATTTGGTACAATACAATAAATTTGAGAAATCCTATTGGCGACATAGGTTTCCCATGTTGACGGCGGCTTTGACAGCCAGCCCAACACTATGGAGGAATCCGTCCATAGATTTACCGCTGCTCCTTCAAGCTTTAGTGAAGAGATTGTGTATTTCACTAACCTTGCGAGCAATACTGCGCCATTTAGTTCTAACCGTGGGAGCGAAACGGTTTGAAATAAGCAACCTTGCTTTTCGCTACTAATAAATTCGTGTAGGTATTGTTATTATTAGTCTGGCACCGAATATATAATGTGGCACAGTATGCTGCTTTAGAAGCGTCGGCAAATCCATGAATTTGAATATCATCTGTTGGACAATATTGTAACCAACGAAGAATGGAAATCCGTTCCACCTGGGAAAGATCATGCACGAGTACATTCCATTTCTGCAATAATTCGGTAGAAACCTCTTCATCCCAGCTTAACCCTTCCAGCCATAATTGTTGCATCAGAATTTTAGCCCGGATTACTATGGGGGTTAACCATCCAGCGGGATCAAAAAGCTTTGCTACAGCGGAGAGAATCTGTCGCTTAGTGATCTTTATAGTCGGATCTGTTGGAGAAAAACTATATGAGAATGAGTCAGTTATAGCATTCCACTTGATACCAAGAGTTTTAGTGGAACTTGTGTTGTAAAATCGAAGAAAGTCTGAATCATATAGATCTTCCTTCTTTATGTGAGCTAGTAATTGGGGATCATTTGCCGTGATCTTTTTTAAAGGAAACCCTGCTGAGTTCAATACTTCAATTAGCTGAGTTTGAGCTAAGATAGCTTCTTCTATTGAATGTCCGTCTGAGAGAATATCATCAACATAAGTTTCTGTGCGCAAAATCGATGCTGCTTTTGGCCAGGCTGTTTCGGAGTCAGATGCTTGCTGGAGAAGTGTTCGGATTGCTAAATACGGAGCACAGTTCACTCCGAAGGTAACCGTTTTCAGTTGATAATCCTTCGTAGGACCCCCTATTTCTGGGCTGAATAAAATTCGCTGATATGGTCTGTCATCTGGGTGGACTTCGATTTGCCGATACATTTTTTGTATGTCACCATTAAAAACGTATTTATATCTCCTCCAATTAAGCACTATAGATATTAAATCATTTTGAAGAGTGGGGCCCGTGTAGAGAACTTCATTGAGCGAGAAGTTAGATTTCGTTTTCCTTGAAGCATTGAAAACGACCCTTACCTTTGTAGTTTTGTGTTCCGGGCGAACAACTGCATGGTGCGGTAAATAAAATGAGTTGTATTTACCTTGGGACACAATCTCACCTGATGAAGTCTCTTCCATGTGACCCAAAGATAAATAGCCACTGAGAACCTCTTCATATTGTTTTCTTAGGTCAGGATTCTTGGATAAATTTCTTTCCATGCTCGAGTATTGTGCTAGGGCCGTAAATCGCGATGAGCCTAGGAAAACCTTTTCGGGGTTTTCAGCCTTGAATGATAGTCTTACGACGTATCTACCGTTGCTATCACGTTGTGTTGTACTTGTATAACAATTTTCACAAATATCTTCCTCTACGGACCTTTGACGACTTACAGGAATTTCTTCCTGCTCCTAAAACTTTCTTAGAAGGCTATTAAGTTCAACTGTTTTGGATGGAATAACAGACGTCGTAAGAGCGTCAATTGTTTGAGTTTTCATGGGACCACTGAGAACCCAACCAAATATGGTATTGTACGCTGACGTGAGACCACAAATATTCTTCTTAATCCCATCGATATTGAGGAAAAGTTCATAATCATTGCCTAGTATGAAGTCTATTTGGGACGACTTATTGAAAGTGGGATCCGCCAGATCTAATTCTGCAAGCCCAGACGAACTGGGGATTTCAAAGGAATGAGCTGGAAGGTGTCTTTTCACCTTGGGTAATACTATGGCCTTTATGGGTACTCTAAGGTCATATCTCTTCGCATACAAAACAAACTCTGCTTCTCTGCTAGCCGATTGCCTTTGTCCCCCAATGCCAATAATCTCGAAGTGACCCCCGATATGGTAACTGTAACTTACTTCGAAGTCTCTCTGACACAAATGTTCGTTGAGACCAGGGATCAATCAATGCCCTTACAGTAAATAGTTCACCCCTCTGTTCTTGTTGCGTACGGAGAGCCGTACGCAACAAGATACTCTCATTACTAGTAGAGAAATTGGCCTGAAATTGCTTCGATGTGCTAGGGAATTCGCATGGAGTTTTATTCTTTGAAACCTGCATGTTTCTTTGAGACTCGTTCTGCGGCACTTTATTGGAATGGTTTGAATCATATTGATTATTCTCTGAAGCTGGTGTAGGGTTCTGTGAATTTTGTCTCATATGCAAAAGAGTATGGTGTTGCTTTTTGCAGTAAAGACAAGTATGCTTACTCTTACAATTTGATTTTACGTGTGATACTGCCAAGCAATTGTTACAATATCTGTTTTGAAATACAAAATCTACTCTCTGTTGTACCGTAAAGGCTTTAAATTTTGGACATGTTCTGAGCGCGTGTTCCTCCTTACATAATTTACAAACTGAACTTAAATTCTCCTGTGATACATATGTGTGTATGCTGGGTGATGGTTTCTTATTGAAAGTAAATCTATCCTTGTAGTTCTTAATGCTACTAAGCCTCTCCACAGTTTCGTACCTATCTATGAGAAATTGAGACATTTGAGACCATTGGGGTAGCTCCCGGGGAGAGGTAAGCGACTGTTCCCACAGGGCTAGGGTTTTTCTGACAGTTTTGTGGAAATTAATCGAATGAGAATCGGATCCCAACTCTCCACTTGAATGCCAAGAGACTTTAGGGTGGCCAAAGAGTCACTCACAGAAGATTGTATTCTCTTTATTGAATCACTATCTTCGCCCTTTGCTGCCGGGATGTCAAACAAAATCCTAATCTGATTATCAACCAATACACGTCTATTTTCGTAGCGATTCTTGAGGGCATCCCAAGCGAGCTCAAAGTTATCGTTAGTGAGAAAGTATCTTTTAACTATAGCTGCTGCTTCCCCTCTTGTTTTATTGCGAAGGTGATATAATCTTGTGACATTGCTGAGCTTCAAGTGGTTAATGTACAAGGCAGTAAACATGTCCCAAAATGAGGGCCATTATTCATAACTACCGTGAAATACCTCCATATCACAAGGTGGGAGTTTAATGCAATCATTCGAATTGGGTTGAAAAGGTATTTGGGTCTCATCGTGATGGGTTAAAGAATGGCGAGAAGTTGACTGAAACCTCGGGAAACCAGGATTCAGTGACCGTACAGACATCAACAGACTGAGAATCTGGGCAGAGCAATTATAATATTCCTCTGTACAGAGTTCATACTTTTCCTGGGATTCATTCCGAACGTCCTCTGTAATGGTGTCATCGTTGCACAACATTATGTCCTCGTGGGCAATGTTTACCCTTTCTCATCTAGCGTCCAAGTCTCTTAACTTCACCTCAAGGATTGTTTCTGTCTGATAACCTGTTACGGCCTCCATGTACCGTGCGCAAAATGCGAGAAGATGATCGCAGCCAAAATTAAAATGTTCCTTGATATGTGGTCGTGAAGGTCAGGGTGGGGTACTCATCTTAAACAATTCTTGGGATGAGTCTTGCTAATTGTTGAATAAACTTGAACTGCAGTATTCGTTACTTAATAATGTAGGTAAGTATAACCTATCAGTTGTAAGAGTGGTGTTTTAATTTTATATTTAATTTAGGGTCTCCTGGGTTGAGAGAAGGCAATTTGTTTTATGTATATAGGGCTATTGGGTATAGCGATAGGTCTATTTTATTAAGTACGATGAATAATGAGAATGAGTAAAAGGATATGTGAGTACGAATCAATTATATAATAATAAATAAGGATTTTTTTTCAAATCTAGAGATTTAAAAAATTATTTGAGTAACAATCAATTATAGATATTTATTCCAAATCTTCAGCTCAAGGAATATATGATCATCAAATATAATGAGTAAGCATACAGCGATAATTATATTCTATAACTCCAGTTCTACAGTAGAAATGACGAGTTATCTAGTGTGGATTACCAATACTATCAAGTAATTTCTCAATATAGGTTCCCCAGGTAAGTATTGTGGTAACTAGGTAAGTATATCATCAATGATCATCTAGGGTAAGTATTAGGGTAATTAATTTAAGATATACTGACGAAGTATAAATGTTTTATAATATTGCTGGTTTCTTTCTTTTTCTTTTCTTTTTTTCTTAGATTTTTTGCAAATACGAATATTCTGAACTAAATTCAAAATTCCTTGTTTCTGTATTCATAAAAAGTCTAATACAGAAAGATTCAATATAGAATGTTATCAAACAATTTTTTTTTTTTAATTATTATTTTATATACCTGGTACTGAAATTTTGTATGAATTTGTCTTGTGTTCGACTGTTAAAGTTAATACATATATATTCAATGACCTTATCTCTGTTAGTGGACTAAATAATGGTTTGTCTGCACTGTTTTCTACATGAGTATATGTTCAGTAATGAAATGAGTGTTCTGCTTACGTTATGTTACTTTAACATACAAAAGTGTGGTGAATTTGTATTGCTCAAGAGATCATTAATGTTTCTCACGAAAATAGGGAACTAACTCGCAGGCTCTTTTCTTTCTCTTTATGCACAGGCTTGTATGTATGTATATACATGTATGTACGTTTGTGACACTGAATGCTTTATATATATATATATATAAAGCATTATATATATATATATATATATATATATATATATATATCTCGTAAGAACTGTATATGAGCCTATGTATAGGTGCTTGTTGATCTCACTGAGTTACAAAATAAGAACAATATGTACCAAATAAATTTTTTACATTCCTTTCTTCCAGGAATTTATGTATGCAATAATGAATATATTAAATATTTTGCCATATGTATATTCCACGTTCTTATATGGTGTTTTCTGATGTTAAATTTTATTCTTTCCTTTTTATTTTTTGTTGAAGTAATATTCTTAGTATATATATGTTGGTACTTATATTGCAGTATATTTGCGTTTTTTGTTGGGTTTTTGGGTTTTTTTTTTCTTGTAATTTTTTCTTTTTGTTGCAGAAATATTCTTAGTGTATATACATATATATGTTGCTATTTTATTAAAGTATATTTGCGTTTTTTGTTGGGTTTTTGGGTTTTCTGTGTAATGTCTTCTTTTTGATGTTAATATTTTTTGCTTTCAGATTTAACTTCTCACTTTTCTTTCAATAATCTCCGTCCACTGTTGAATCAAGACTACTGATTCTCTGTTATATTCTCGTTTTCTTTCCTTTCAGCAAATGATTTGCGTCTGGGTTTTTGTGTGGTGAAACTCGATATGTTTAACTTCGCTCTCAAACAACCACTTTATTTGCAGGTCGACTTGAATGCACTGTAATGTTTCATTACTTAAACTTGCTATACTTCAACATACCTTGAGTTAGGTTTTAGGGTATTAAATGGGACTTGGTGGACTCCAACTCCTCCTTTAGGTCACTGACCTTTCGAAGGACCATGAACATAGTTGGCATTATTTTTTGACTGCCAATTTTGTAATAGAATCTTCCTGTGAATAGATGTAGGGTACCCAGCAGTAATCTCTCAGAAAGATTATGTTAATATACTTACAATACAATGTATGTATATTTGGGTAATGCGTTGATTGATATGTTGTATGCAGAGAAGAGTGATAATGGATAATTTTAAATTCAAAATACAATATTTTATTTAATGTTAAATTAACAATTTTTAAATTTTAATGTAAATTTTTAAATTCAAAATACAACAATTCATTTAATGTTAAATTAACAATTTGAATGGGTTTTATAATATTCAATTAGACAACTAAATAGTTAATAAGCGATGTTAATTAGGTGGGATATAACAAGCTAGTGAATAATACATTTTACATAATGTCGGTTTTACAATTGAATTTTAAAATATGGCTTACTTGTTAGTGTTAACAACTGAAAAAACAGGCATGATATTCATGTCTGGATACTTCTTGACTTAAAAATATTTTGTTCAAGTGAACTTGGACACTGTTTGATGCAACATTTTTTCTTCTCTCCCTCCTTAACATATATTTGTGAATTTCTTATATTGGATTTTAAAAACTTGCAAGCGCTTTGAAATGAGACTGATCCATCATTCCAGTTAATATGATGATAGTTTTTTTGTTAACCAAACTGCTTCTCTCTGTTTTTTGGCTGATAAACATGCGAAATCAAAAGGAGGTTTTATGATGAAATTGAACCGTTCCTTGTAGCTGAAAACTACAGCTAGTTCTTTTGCGATGAAGTCATTTGAAGTATTTTTGAAACCTTGCAAGTCTACAAAAACAATATCACCATCCATGTTATTTAATTTATAAGAGTTTCCGGACTTGACCTTTTATTGGTATGTATTCTATTACGCGGTCATGAATAAGAAAGCATTAAGCTGATGTTTTTGCTGGAATATTTGTTGCTGTTTCAAATTAAATTTTTATGTCGATTGTTCCGGTATTGAGCGTTTCGTTTTGGTGACTGACATCAACTACAATAATTGGAGCGTTATTTTTAAACTCTTGACCTGTTAGAAGAGGTTGGGGTTGTTTCATGTAGTAGCTTTGTTTGAATCTTAGATACATATCATATAGAATGGCATCGCGCTCATTTTGTATTAAGATCGTCATATGGATAAGAGGTTGAGTTTATTAAATTTACTTTTAAGTTAGTAAGATTACAATGAACAAACTTGTTTTCTTGTTGAAAGGCAATCAACACAAAACGAGGGCGTTCTTTATTAGCGGTCAGTTTCACATTCCATATGTGATTGGTCCCTGTATTAAGGGGTGAATTCATATGACAATCCCAACTACGGAATGCCATTGGTATAGCAGCACCATTATTAAGTATTTTGATCATATTTAATTTACTATGATCAGATAGTTGAACATGTGGAATTTTCCATGATATTAGTGAAATTGTAAGTTTTGCTTTCTCAGTGGAAACATTCGAGTGTACAACTCATGTTTACCATTTAATAAAACTTTATTATAGTCTTCAGCGAATCCTAAAAGAAGTTTGAGTGGTACATAGAAATTAAAATTTCCATTTTGAAGATTTATTTCATCAAGTTTATTCCATCCAGCATTTTGCAACACAACGCTTTCCGTAGGTGATAAAGAACCCACATTTTTTATGGTAGTGGTGGCTCCCAAATATCTTGTATGATCAATTTCAATAACATCTAGTTCATAGCGAATTTCATCAAAGAGATATGCAACAAAATTGTTTTTCAACTGAAAGTTGGGTGTAGATTTCGATGTTTTTTCATCTACAACAAGTCCTTCCACATATATGTAGCTTTCACTGGGTAACACATACAGATCTTGGTTTTGTATTGAAATTCTTATTTCATCGTTGTTGTTAAAAGAGTGAAGGTATGGTATGTACATATGTGTGATAATGCTTTTTGATTATATTTTCGTCAGATATTGGTTTATCTAAAACGTCTATTATTGAACTCATTTTGTTTTCAGTTTAAAGTTCAGTGACTTGAGAAAACTCTTGTTTGTTGCTATAAGCGATTTTTGACGAACAGATCTTTTCAATTGTTGCTTAGGTTGTAATGTTTGAGGATTAGATGTTGATGTAGTAGTCTTCGATATACTCGTGTTGTATGTTATCATTATTTAGTTTCCTTAAATGTATTCGTATTGTAATTTCCTCTCCTCTGAAATTAATTAAGTCGCCGTTTTGATCAACCACGCAAAGAGCTAGTGAACTTATCTCTCTGGAGTTTACTGGCAAATAAATAAGATTTTTGGGAATCCTAAAAGAAGTTTGAGTGGTACATAGAAATTAAAATTTCCATTTTGAAGATTTATTTCAGCTAGTGAACTTATCTCTCTGGAGTTTACTGGCAAATAAATAAGATTTTTGGGAATCCTAAAATGTATTCGTTTCCTTAAATGTATTCGTATTGTAATTTCCTCTCCTCTGAAATTAATTAAGTCGCCGTTTTGATCAACCACGCAAAGAGCTAGTGAACTTATCTCTCTGGAGTTTACTGGCAAATAAATAAGATTTTTGGGAATCCTAAAAGAAGTTTGAGTGGTACATAGAAATTAAAATTTCCATTTTGAAGATTTATTTCAGCTAGTGAACTTATCTCTCTGGAGTTTACTGGCAAATAAATAAGATTTTTGGGAATCCTAAAAGAAGTTTGAGTGGTACATAGAAATTAAAATTTCCATTTTGAAGATTTATTTCATCAAGTTTATTCCATCCAGCATTTTGCAACACAACGCTTTCCGTAGGTGATAAAGAACCCACATTTTTTATGGTAGTGGTGGCTCCCAAATATCTTGTATGATCAATTTCAATAACATTAAGTTCATTTTAGTTCGATCAACCACGCAAAGAGCTAGTGAACTTATCTCTCTGGAGTTTACTGGCAAATAAATAAGATTTTTGGGAATCTCAACTATTTTATATCCAGCCGGTATATTAATCGGAAATTCATGTAGTGTATGAGCTTTAGAGTTACTCATATAAGTATTAACCACAATACTGCTTTCAATCCTCAAGAGATTCACCTTAAAGATATTCACTGGAAGATCAGCGTTAATATTCTGCTATTGAATCCTAAAAGTCTACCTATTGTATTTTCTTTATTAAAATATATTGGTACTTTAGACCTGCGGACTTTAACTTGTATTGTATTGTTATTAGCATCAATCAAAATTTTGTTTTCTGGTCTATATCGTTTGTATTGTTCTTCTATATAGCAAACTATATCATTTAATTCATAAGATCCGATCGGTATTTCAATTACAAGTTCACCGATATGAAATATATTGTTGTAGACATCCACAATTGGGATACTGTTGTATGAATGAAAATCAGTTAGAGTACATTCATAGGTTCTGTTTAAATCAATAGGAGGAAAATAATTAGCAGATAGCTCTGATGAATTGGACCTCAGAGTCAATGTTATTGACATTGTGACTGTTTGATTGTAAATAAATTAGGTTAAACACACAGTATGATTTATAAGAATCAGTTTCGTATTTATTGTTTATTTACTTATTTTAAACTAAATTAAATATTGGTGCCATTGTTGTTGTTGTTGCTTATTTATTGTATTCTTCCATTTACAATATCTCATCTTTGCTTATCCAAGAATTGTGCTCATTACCAAAGCCCAGCCACTTAACAAACACCTTCTCTCCTTTAGTTTTGAGAACCTTTTCAACTAGGTATGTATTTGAATATCTGGTTTTTGAAAGTTCTTCTTGATAAAATCTACCTTTAATAGGATTTTCTGTTTTTCATTTGTTGAATTTACCTTAATCGGTGATATTTTAAAGGTGCGATGAATTTTTCTATTGTATGCATCAAGTAAATCTCTATACATATCAATCCAATTATATGAACCATTAAAGCTAAATTCTTTCCACATCATTCCTTTTAATGTTCTATTGAATCGTTCTACTATTGAGGCTATCATAGTGCTATATGTTGAGCAGTGATTAATATTGTATTTATTCATCAACTGATTGAAATGTTTATTGAAAAATTCTTTACCATCGTCTGTTTGCAAGTTTTTCGGTATTCGTCCCAATTTGAAAATATTCTCCATTGCCTGGGTTGTTTCAAATGCGTTCTTTCTTATCAAAGGTACTGCTCAAGCAAATTTTGAGAATGTATCAATTACAGTTAGTAAAAATCGATAATTGCTATTGTCTAAGGAATAATATCCCATTTCAACTAAATCAGCTTGCCAAAGATCATCTATTCCTTTCATCACAACTCTAAGACGCACAAAACGTTTTCGAACCTGCTTATGCAATTCATTTACAATATTTCTTTTTGAAGACATCTTATTTTTCCAGTCGCTATTTTAAGTGTGTTGTGATCTACTTGGTGATCTTTCAGCTATTTATACGAAGATGTAATTTTCTATTCTATAAATTTTTTTCTCGTAGCTCTTCAATTTCCATATCAAAAATATCATTCATTTTCTTATTGATTACCTTTAAATGAGCATTAAGTTTTTCTAACTGGAAAGCTACTTCTTGTTGCTGTTTTTTGAGTTCAGTTTGCAGAAACAATTTACTGATAACATTGTTTTCCTCCAGAGCGTTTGCAACATTTTTGATTCTCTTGTATTGGACATCAATGTTTTTGTTCGTATCCATAAAGAAGCCCAACAACTTAGGTGCATTTTTGGTTGAAATTACTTCACTTCCATCATTAATATAATGCCCAAATTTATCAACGGACATGTTTTATAAAAAACTCTATTTATGTATATAGTTTATACAATTATATTAGCTTCACGTAGCTCTTCAATAATATAGACAATTTCGTTGTTGTGATTAGTATGGCCTGCAGAATGTGATGCAAGCAGTAGTCTAAGTCGATCTATCAACTCGTTTGGATCATCACAGTATATATAGTTTGGATTATGAGGGTTAAACTGCATCAAACCCCTTCCTAAATAATTAGTTTTTGTTACATCTGATGAGCTTTTATGATTTTCTCCTTTGAAAAGTTTTCCAATAATATGTTTGTACTTATGGGCTTTGCTCCCTTTGATTTGACCATCAGACTTATAGTCTCTCCTGTGAGCATTGGTAGTAAGTAATATTTTTTTATAGATTTCAAACTCGAATTTGTCATAGTCTTTTGGTGTTTTATGAAACATTAAGGAAAACAGTCCTGCCGTGAGAGCTCATATTTGTCCACCAACCTGTATCTTATCTTGATTTAACTCGATGGTGCTATTACCAAATCTCCATTGATTATTATTGTCTTTATGTGGACCATAGTTAGTATCTAGTTCGTTTCTCGATTGTAATAGTGATAAGTCAGGATAACTTTCTTCATTATTCGAATTTTGTGAGTAAAAGTCGTCTTCATCATAATTACTGCTACTTTTACTATTCGATTGTTTAAACATTGATTCTTCAATTAGTTTCTTGGGCGTACTCGTTTCCAATTTTATAGTTGAATTCTGAGGATGAAAACTTTCATTGTCATCAATTCCAGTTTCCTTATCACTCGGTTCTTTTTTAACCGGTCTACGTATTTAGAGCTATTGATAAATTATTTTAAAGGTTCTGTGATAGGCTTGAATGTATCTCTTAATTGTTCATGTGTATTTATTTCACCAGTTTTTATACTTCGAAGCTTTTTCTTCAATATATTTCTTGTAGTCACCAAGTCTTTAAGAATTTGTTCACTCATTTTAGTTATGAGGTCAGTTCAATAGGAAGCAGATCAGTTTATTAGATCAGGTTAACAGATCAGGTATCAGATCAGCTCATCAGGTATCAGATCAGCTTATCAGGTATCAGATCAGCTTATCAGGTCAGTTTAACAGGTATCAGATCAGCTTATCTGATCAGTTACAATAATCACATGTATAAAGTTTGAAGTCAGATTATATACTGAAGGGTGCATTAGATGAACAGCAAATCATATTATGATGAAGTAATCAAATGACAACGACAACGACAATAATTACATTAGCATTATCTCTTATCAAATGTTTTGAAATCCGCGTGTAAGTTTGACACAAGTAAAATTAATCTACGTCCTTATGACGACCCATACAAAAATATGCACGTATATTGTTTTGCTTTTCACATGCAACATCATCAAAAACCACAAATTTTAGATTCAGTAGGAGGAATAACGTACTCCTTATCTGCGAATGTGTAGTATCCCATTCCTTTATTTGGTGAAATTAATTTCTTTAGGTATTCACATTTAGGTTGATATACAGATTTTGAGTACAAGTAAATATTTTCAAACTTGAGACCATTAGGACTTTTCAGCAAACTAATCATTATGTTAGTTTTTCCACAATTTGAAGGACCAACTATTAATGCTCGAATAGAATTTGGTAACAAGGGACTATGTCTTATTTTATTACTGTCATTTGAACAAATATCAGCATTAGGAACTAATATATTTTTATGTTGTTTTACGAAGCGCATTTTAATAACTACTTGTGAAATTTGCAAACAATATCTTTTATTGTAGATTAAAGTAATATGGTTGTACTTTATAACAAAAGTTTTAGTCTCAAGCACACTATCGTAGAAGAAGATTTACTAAATAAAGCAATAAATTCTCCTGGATATCAGTGCTGTGGACCTGGCACAAGATTACAAAAGCGTTTAGATAGAGGAGATAAAGGAATTAACTTATTGGATGCTGCTTGCAAAAATCACGATATAGCTCATTCGAAAAATAAAGACTTAAACAGCAGACATCAAGCTGACAAAATTCTTGAAAATAAAGCTTAGGAAAGAGTTCTTTCAAAAGATAGTGATCTTGCAGAAAAAACATTTGCATATATAGTCACCAACGCAATGAAAGCAAAAACTAAACTTGGTATGGGTGTTGAAGCAAAGAAAAGGAATACAGTGAAAAGACCATAACCACGAATTCGTTTAAATGACAAAAAACTGTTTCATAAAACAACTAAATAACCACAAAGATATTGAAGAAGGAAAAACCACAAGATATTAATTCAGCCATTAAGATTGCTCGTAAAGCTATCAGTAAATCTCTTAAGGGGAAAAATGCTCGTGTTGTAATACCACTCCTTATAAATGTCCCAAAAATTGGTGGTTTTTTGCCCATAATACCGATTCTTACTGCTCTAGGTGCACTTGGTAGTCTAGCAACTGGAGATGCCTCTATAGCTAAAGCTGTAAATGCAACGAAGAATGCAAAAAAACAACTTGAGGAAGCCACTAGACACAACAAAGAAATAGAGAGATGGACTATACCTTAAACCATATAAAAACGGTTATGGACTTTTTTGTAAAGATCAATCAAAAAACTTTTAGACGTGCTACCCAAAGAGCCATTATCAGAATTTGATCTGAGAAAATTTTTAAAATATATTCCACACTTCAGAGGAGTTTTAATGTTGGATTCGCTACCAAAACGACCAAAGACTGTAGAGTGTGGAATAATCAATTTGGATCTATCAACAGGTCCAGGTACTCATTGGGTAGCATACTATAAAAACAAGAATGAAAAACAATATTTCGACAGCTTTGGAAATTTACAACCTCCTTTAGAATTAATCAAATATTTAGGTAGAAAAATTGAATACAACTACAATCAATATCAAAACTTTAATACATATAATTGTGGCCACTTATGTTTGAAATTTCTTTATGAGATAACCAAAGATATTAAATAAAACACAATCATATACTTTTAAAAACATTTTATTTTTTATTATTATTATTATTTTTTTCTTGTTAATTACAAAATATATGCACATAACATTTTTTTTTTTACTGCCAAACGGGGTACTGGGAGTTTGGTATCAAAAACTCATTCATCTCACTATCCAGGATAAGGTTTCGCTCTCCTTTTCTTTGTAGTCGATATTTATCACTTGAAAGATCATCTAATTCGACATCTGTTAACATATTATATCGGTTGGGGAGAAACATTATATGGTTTTCCAGTTCAAGTTGAACTGTTTCCCCATACTTTGTTGTTACTCGGGAGCAAAAGACGAAAAGATGAATAATAAAATCTGGTGTTAGAAGAAGATAGAGAGATATTTATACACATTTTTGAGTCCTTTACTCTAAAATTTGAATTTGTTTTTGGAGTGGAACGCAGATTTAGTTTTATAAATTGTATAAAATTTCTCTTACAACTTGTTCGTTGAAAACAATTATTAGTAGAGAACTGACATTCAAAAAGATCGGAAGTAAATTTTGGTAATAGTATAAAATATTCCATAAAAATCATGAGTGACATTAGAAACAAGCTCGCACAATTCTTAGTTGATTTTGAGGGATGTCAACTATACGAACACATGGAAATGGTAAAAATGTTCCTCGATATGTTGAATGAAAATGATGATTTTGGTATAATGGAAGATGACAAGGACGATGGTCACTTTAAGTCTTGTCCATGGAGCCATCCAGATTGTGAGGAAGGGCCAGATACCTGTCGGTGCTCCGTATTTTACTTGAGAAAAATTACGATAAATCATTTAACTAATTCATATTATGTAATATTTCGATGAAACTAAATAATAAATCACAAAACAAAATAAAACAAATTCTGAATATTTTTCATTTTATATATATTTGTACAATTTTTGTTTATTTCTCTTAACAATACAACAATTTTTTTACTTATTAATATATTTCACTACTTAAATATATATAAACATTATTACTTAAAAATAGGGATACAATTATTGCATTGCTTCTTCCTCTTCTAGTCTTAAAATTTCCCACAGTAGCATGTCAAGTTCATAATCGGGATTAGTTTCCTCGATTCGAAAATGATACCATGCATATGTACTCAGCTTATCACTTCTTATTTTTCCTTTATCGTCTGCATAATTTAACACTACTTTATTTATTTCATTTGTATAAATTTTATGAACTTTTGATTTAAATATTAACATGTCATGATATACAGTAGACTTATTAAATAAACAGTTTCTATAAGAAGTTGTGTCGTACTTATCAAGAATGCATTTCTTTACCCCTTGCGATTTTTTAATATCATTTTCATACTGCACACTAAAGGAATACATCTTTGATCTCAATCCTACAAACTCCTTCATTATTTTTTCACAATTCTCATCCTTCATCATACCCAACACCTTTTTGTTTACTAGAGTATCCATATAATTCAGTGATAAGTTCGACTTGAATTTGGGTTGCATGTACCCATAATGGAAATCATACATTTTCCATTTGGAAAGCTCTAATACACAAAATCCTAAATATATAGGTTTATTGTAATAGGTTTTCACTCTATTCATTTCAATCGCTACCATATTCTCAGAAAATATTGACAAACTATGAAAATTAGGTTTAGATATCTAATCTTGAGATTTTTTTCCACATTCTCCATAGTTTTACCATATACGGCATTATTTAGTAATTTGAAGAAATTTTTCTCAAATGCGTTTTTTGCAGTTGCTCTATGTTTGGTGTTTAAGTCTATATAACTTTTCAACCAGGTTGATTGTTTATAAGTGGGAATCCGATGCACTTTTTTTAGAACTAGACCATACTTCAAACATTGTTTGAGAACTCCATAGTGTATGACGTATGTTTGTTTTGTGGAAAAATCTGCAATTAATTTAGTGTGCTTTGTTTGCTGAATTTTTTTGTTTTCCGGGCAGAAAGGAAGGTCATTGTGAGAGTCATGCAAATGAGAAGGATAGTCTAAAGTAACTTCATAGACATATCCATCACTTGAACTATCATCTATGGTTTTAGGATCCAGATTTAGCTCTTCAGCTGATAGCCATCTGAATCCGCCATAAGGTAGATACTCAGACATAGCCCAACTGCAGAGGTTATTTGCGTCTAAATACACAATAAATTCTGAGGGCTTCTGTCTATCGAAATCAGGTAAATATTTGTTGTTAGCCTTTGAATATCGATTACTGCATTGTACAAGTCCACCACGTATTCCTTTTTTGAAGAAATTGTACATATCTATGTCCGTCAAAAGTTCTAGTTCTATATTTGTATACTTTAGCATAGCATCCCACGATAGTCCTGGTGCATTGCAATATTGACATGGACTAGGTGATAGATACTCTTACAAACCTTTCTAAAATTTTCAAATATATCTGCAAGTAAGAGTACGTCCGTTTTTAAATAAACTTCCATAAAATCTTGAAAGGTTTTGCAGCTGAAAGCGTTCCAAACTTCTTACGCATGCTCATAGTCTTCAGTCGAACACTCCTTATTATTGAGCTGATTGAAGAAATCTTCCCTTGCTGGAAGCTGACCTAACTTCAATTTTTCAAAAGAATTTAGGAAATCATAAGGAAAAACGCCTTTCCTTCTCACAAGATCAAACTCCTTTTTTGTTTTAAATTGTGTTTTAATGATGTGAAAGTCTTCCTCTGAAAGATTATTAGCTAAAGATTCTAAGCTTTCAGGCATAAAACGAATTGTGTCCAAAAATCTAAGTTCAAGGTTGTAGTTGTCGATCATTTTTGAAAATCTAGATAGTGATTAAGGTGGACCTTGAAATGAAATTTTTGCGATATTTTGGTAGATGAGGGCTCTATTCCGTGCCTTTTTGAAAAAAAATGACAATGCCGAAAAAAAAAATTAGGGGTTGCGCACGAGCCGAGAAAAAGGTCCACTTTGCCAAAATTAGGGGGGAAGTTGTCATAGGTCATCAGGGGTCACCCGTAGGGGGGAAGAATGTATGGCCGACCCCCATTAACTTTTTACCGCCAACATTTTCCCCCAAGACACTCACCCCCTAGCTCCTCCCCTTAGGGGGGTCACCATACAAAAATGGAGGTTGCTCAGTATTTTCGAAAAACACCATAGGTCATCAGGGGTCACCCCTAGGGGGGCAAAATATATGACCGACCCCCATTAACTTTTCATCTCCAACATCTTTTCCGAACAAACTTACCCTCTATCTCTACTCCTTGAGGGACTCCCCATACAAAAATACTGAAAATCTATGTATTTACAGTTGCACAATATCGAGATTTTTTTGATTTTTTTACAGAAATTCCACCAATATTCCACCAAAGTTAAGATGACAACACAACTTAGATCGCGCGACGATATTTTTTTGATTGGTTATCCAAGCATGAATATTACGGGGAACAAATTACCGTCGAAGAAGCAAGTGCTAAGAATGCATTACTTCAACATTCGCAAACAAAACATGTCCAAGAAAAATAGTGCGGTTATAGTCGCGGACGCAGTGATGATTTTTTGGCGCCAAGCAGCTATTCTGACGAAAGCCAGAGGAGATGTTACAAGAAAAATAGCTGCGCTGCACGATGAGTGGGATGCTTTAAGAAAGTCATCTCACAGAAAGACTGAGTCCACTAGAGAAAAAGAGAATAAGTTTTCTGATAGCTTGGATAATCTTTTCGACATCGCACACGCCAACGCCCTTGAGAAAATGACAAATACCGAAGACATTGAGTTTCTGCTAAAGCAAAGAGAAGATGGCCGGCCAGGAACTATGGGAGGTGTGGACGCTACTGATACTCGAACGAGGAAAATAAAAGCTGAGCGCGAAGAACAAGAAGAGTTGCGACGCAAACGTGCAACGGAATCTAGTAGAGATCAGTTCGCTAAAGGCGGTAAGTTATTTCGCGCTTTGTGTGTTCGTCCAATGTTTATATTCAAATGAAATTCTTTCAATTGCAGTGGTTAAATTTTCAAGCAGTGATTCAAGCGATGATAATGGGAGACAGGACGAAAACTTCCCGGCAGAAGCTGGCCCATCAAATGTTGGTGACATAAGAGGTTACAAACAATGTTTTACTGAACGAGTCCTATCAGCTTTGGACAAGTGCAAAGTGACTGACCGAGACGCGGTCGGCATTATGATAGCGGCGGCAGAAGCATTTGGACGCGATCCTCAACAATACATAATAAACCGTACGTTGCTTCGGAGATGTCGGCGTTCAAATCGAGAGAACATGCTGGGTTATGTGAAAGACAATCCAGAAGTAAGATCGCATAGATTTATTTGCTCTCATTCAGAATTCTTATTCTTCAACGCGTTTCATTTATCTCCAGCTTGTCGCAGCTAAATCCTTCGTAGTCCATTGGGATGGCAAAATGCTTTTGGATTTTGTGGGTACAAAGAAGGTGGACCGTCTACCGGTAATTGTCTCGTACGGAGAAAAAGAACAACTTCTTGGAGTTCCCAAAGTAGAAGATGGGAAAAGAAAAGGCCGCAGAATAGCACATGCCGTTTATCAACTGTTGGCATCTTGGCATATGACACATCGAATACAAGGACTTTCTTTCGACACGACATCAACGAACAGTGGCCCATTCTCCGGAGCCGCAGTTACTCTTGAGCGGAGAGAGAAATCTTATATTTACCTTGCAGACACCACGTATACGAACTGGTGCTAAGGGAAGTTTTTGAGACAAAAATGGGAAAGACCAGTGCACCAGGCGTTCCTTGCTTTGACCGTTTCAAACAGGAATGGGACGCTGTAAAGGTTAAACCATTCCATTCTGGCTTGATAGACGATCAAGTCGTCAGAAAAATTCCTGTGGCATTGCAAGTCGGCATAAAGGAGTTTTGCTTAGATCAATTGAAGGAGAAACACCCTCGCGATGACTACAAAGAAATGCTACAATTAATTCTTTTGTTTCTGGGTGAAAAACTTGAGAATTACCATTTCCGAGCTCCAGGACCCGTTTCCCATGCTCGATGGATGGCAAAAGCCATTTACAGCCTCAAGATGTTTTTGTTTCGGAGAACTTTTCACTTATCTGTATGTGAATTGAATGGTATTCGACACGTTTGTATTTTTGTGGTGCGACTTTACGTCAAGGCATGGTTTGGTTCTTCTCGAGCAGCTGAGGCGCCGAATCAAGATTGGAAGTTTTTGAAGGACATCGTCGAGTACAAGTCCGTTGACCAGGATTTATCTCGGGTAATGATAAAGAAATTTATCGGTCACCTATGGTATCTCGCCGATGAGCACATAGCCCTTGCCTTTTTCGATGACAAGGTTTCAAATGAGTTGAAGGCCAAAATGGCCCAAGCATTGCTAGAAAATGAGAATGACGAAGGTGAAGAAGACGAAGAAGGTGAAGAAGATGAAGAAGACGACCCGGTTCCCCCAGCTCCTCGCGTCGTAATCAAAAGCACCAGCGTTAAAAAAATCGAGGTGAAATTCAAAGATGTGAATGAGGAATTCTTGGCTAAAGACTTGAGCAACTTCGTCTCTCATAATACCAAAAATTTATTTGTACGATTTGGAATATCGCAAGATTTCATTCTAGCAAATCCAGCAACCTGGAAATCTCGCGCAGACTTTCAAGAAGGTCGTAGAATTGTAAATAACTTGCGCGTAGTGAACGACACTGCCGAAAGAGGAGTAAAAATGATACAAGATTATAATAGAATACTGTGTCAAGGCGAAGAAGAGAAACAGTATTTACTACATGTTATCGATTCTTACCGCAAGAAATACCCATCAGCGAACAAAAATATGTTAATTGTACTATATTATATTAAAAGTGCTTAGTAGTACTACTCAATTACAGCTTCTTTTATTTTTGTATGGGGAGTCCCTCAAGGAGTAGAGATAGAGGGTAAGTTTGTTCGGAAAAGATGTTGGAGATGAAAAGTTAATGGGGGTCGGTCATATATTTTGCCCCCCTAGGGGTGACCCCTGATGACCTATGGTGTTTTTCGAAAATACTGAGCAACCTCCATTTTTGTATGGTGACCCCCCTAAGGGGGGGAGCTAGGGGGTGGGTGTCTTGGGGGAAAATGTTGGCGGTAAAAAGTTAATGGGGGTCGGCCATACATTCTTCCCCCCTACGGGTGACCCCTGATGACCTATGGCAATTTCCCCCCTAATTTTAGCAAAGTGGACCTTTTTCTCGGCTCGTGCGCAACCCCTAATTTTTTTTTTTTTAAATTTTTTTTTTCGGCATTGTCATTTTTTTTCAAAAAGGCACGGAATAGAGCCCTCATCTACCAAAATATCGACACAAGGTCCACCCTAATAGTGATATGTATAGTTCTTTATTGAGCGGAAGGACTTTTATATTGTCAGATTTTTTACCTAACTCCTTAACAAAAAGATGTGAGTCATGAGATGAATAATTGTAGAAATAGATTGGTATAAATTTTGGAATTTGAAATTTTAAATTGCATATATTATGAGCAGCTCCTCTAAGTTTACCACTTATGCGGCAGTGATCTCTCACTCTATCATTGCCTAGATGTTTATGACAAATGTGACAATTTATCGCATTTCGAAAATTAAAATTTTCGAAAGGAAATAAATCATCCATTCGGTTCTTGTTTTTCAAATAATCATTGTAAATATTTTCGCAATCGCTAATTATACAATCTACAAACTTTTCGCCTGCATCTTCCCCCGTATATATTTTAAACTTATCTAACTTATCATTAGGCTTATATTTAATATAATAAATAAAAGCACAAGGAATGTGCTTTTTGCTATACCTACTTTTGTCACTTACTCTAATACTAGTATCCTGCAATACGCATTCAAAATCTGCATATACAACAAATGATACATCCATCTATCGTTGATGGTCCTTGAAGCATAATGTTGACTTGTCCTCTGATGGAAGCTCAGACACAATTTGTCCACATTTCAATTTATGTTGCTCCATAGTCCTACCATTGTGGCTATATTGCATACAGCTGTTGCAAAACAACAGTTTTTTGCAGTGTTTCGTGGTCTGGTGTTTTAAAAGTCTGTGGAAGAAAAATGGATATAAATTTGCAATCAATATATTATATGTGCATTGGTGTATATGTATATTTCTTGACTTACTTTGATATTTGTTTAATAAAAATATAGTGATGGTATCCTTCAGCATTTTCTAAAACTAATAAATTTACATGTCTATGTTTTTCTTTCTTGGTGTTGTGGTACGGTCCAACAATTTCATTGCTTTCATTGCTATATCCGAATATTTTAACGCTAATATCAGGATTACGTTCTTCAAATGTCTTAATACTTTTTAAAGCTAACGGGAACTTTTAACATGTAAAATCAATTTCAATCCATTTTTGCAAATGAATAATATCAGCGCTAATGTCTGCAATATTGTATGAGCTGCACCGTTGTCTGGGTTTAATATCAGATGTATCCATGCAGATATAATGGCCCATTTAAAATAATAAATGTCATTGTTTTCAACATTTATACATGCCATTTTACTTTTTTGTGTCTCTGGCGTACTAATCCAACTTGATCCTCTCACCAAAGCTGACTTATTTACTGCAACTTCAAGACAAACAAATCTAATTAGAGTCCAGCCAGAATCCCGCTCTTGAAACTCGGACATTTTGTTGTGGATTTCTTGCAGTTGCTTTGTTATCATTTCCTCAACATCATCTGCAAAGCACAAAAGATCCATTTTCGCTCTATGTGAAATAGTACACAATTCCATATCATCACCAACAATTTTAATATACTCCCCAATGAGAGTAATATTAAACTTAATAATATTATGCACAGCTATACTATTTTGAAGTCTTTCCTTGATGATAGGTCTATTTTCCTTTATAGCATCTTCAAATAACAGACAGTCTTTACTTATTGGAACTCCAAATGTTATAATATTATTTTTAAAAGCACTATTTATTATATAATATTTGCATTCATATGGAGCTTGAGAGATTAGATCATCCGCAGAATTTGAGATATCCATTTCTACTTCATCATTTTGTGTATTTGCCTGATCATGTGGAGTAACTTGACTTATATCCATGTCTTGAGGAGGATTCTCTACGGGAAAATAGCTTGTTTAATAATTAGGCATATTATTTTGCTGCAACTGTATAGGTACGCTATATTCAATGGGATATGAAATTTCCATAGGTGCTTTGAATTGGTTGGTTGACACTGGATACGGATACAAAGGATACGCTGGAACCTGCACTGGATACTGATACTGCACTGGATACTGATACTGCACGGAATACTGATATAGCAAATTGTTGTGGACCATTGGGTTATAGGGTTGTATGGAATGATATACGGACTGCTGCACATTTTGGGGTTGTACGGACTGCTGCACACCTTGGGGTTGAACATGACTTTTGCAATGTTCTAAATAGCACTTTTGGTATCTGTATTGCTTATTACAGATATTACAATGAAAAACTGAAGAACTCATATTTTTTATATTTTTTTTTATATATATTTATTGAAATGCACTTATATACTGTTTTAAGTATGTAATATTAAAAAATTTTTATTTTTTAAAACACAAGGAGTTTTGAAGCATTCACGACTTATTGGTTTTAGATACAAAAATGTACTGACTTTAGTCCTAACAAAGTTTATTTATATTAATTCGCGAAAATATTTAGTATGGTCTAGTACGCTACACTTCAACAAAGTAGTTTTCAGTATTTGTGTAGTTAGTCAATTGTAGCTACAAAAATCGTTGGTTGCAAAATTTTAATAAAGCAGTTTTAGAAGTACAGCAGGTATATGAGATGGAACTTATGCATGCCTCTACAATACAAAATGTTTAAGGGAATGAAACTGCTACGTAAACAATATTTATGTAAACAAACATTTTGATAAGTGATAAATATATATAGAGTATAGGGACATCCTTATGCATGCCTCCACGAAACAAAATGTTTACGGGAATGAAACTGCTACGTAGACCATAGTTATGTAAACAAACATTATGATATGTGATATACACAGGATACGGAGGCATGCTTATGCATGCAGATACGTCACAAAATTTTGTAGCAAAAGAAACGTGGACAAAACATTGTGGTATCTGATAAACTACAAAATATTTGTAGCTTCACAGGTTTTCAAAGCAAAATTATCAAATTTTGAAGTTGAGCTTTTATTTGTACAATGAAGCCCTTCTGGTATACACCATTATATCGGAGACTTCAGCGGCATCACCTAAAGGAGTATCGCAAGAGAGCAATGCAGGAAGAATTTGATAGATATCTTGAAGGAGATGAGGAGCTTCTCCTAGAGATGTCATCACAACCAACTTCATCTAATGCACTCCAAAAAATAGATGAAGAATATGAAGAGATGCTGACAGGTGACGATGACCTATTTTTGAGCATCAATACTCAGCCTGCCGAAGCTGGCAGTGAATCCAATAGAAGTGAGGTAACCAACAAACCACACATAGAAACATTGGAAGTCCAAATGCTCCCAAATATTGATATCCCAATGTTTCTTGCATTGTACGAAGATACCAACGATCAATTGTTGGTAGAGGCAGCTGACGCAGTGGAGGCAACTTTATATTAAAAAATATATGTAAATGTATGTATAAATATTATAAAAATATAAACCATGCACATAAATATGTATGTATGTTTAAACAACGGCCTTTTTATTTCAAAAAATATGTACTTATTTTTGTACAGCAGGAAAGCAAAAGTGAACTGTCGTACAGTCACACGAATTGTCAGACACACACACACAGACAGTCTGCCTGACAGACAAAGATTCCCATTGCCACTCAAAACAATAGAACACACACAAACCACACTTCACACTTCAACATAGCATACAGAAAAATACAGAAATCGCACCACCATCCAGATCGCCAAATAAAATCCATCGATGATCGTCATGTATAAAATAAACAAAATATCAGTTTCAATATTTATGCAATAGTAAATTTTTTTTCACAACGTCTTCAAGATCAGAATAATCAAATTATTCCCCCAGACTCAAGCATTGCAAACAAGAAAGAAATAATTGAATTGCTGGACAAAATATCTTAAGTAAACACACACCAAAATTAGAAACAAAAAAAAAAAAATAAAAGAAGGAATCTCACTCCAGCAAGAAGAAACGAACCACAAACATTAAGGCCATCCATATATTACTAATTATATATATAATTAGCTATAGAATGTCGTTTACTACACTGAACGATACCCCCTCTAATACCTCGCACAACGAAATTGTACATGTTAATATCTGTGAACAATTCCAGCTGTATTTCAGTTGTTTTCAACATTGCATCCCAAGATAAGCCCGGAGTAGTATAATATTGGCATTGTAAATTTTCTTACAAACATTACGGAAATTTTCAAATACATCACAAAGTAATAAAATATCTACTTTTAAATATAATAGAAGATAGTCTAATAGTTTAGTACAATGAAATGTATTCCAAAATTTTTCAGCATGTTCATAATCATATACACTACACGATTTACTAGTAAGTTTATTAAAGAAACTCGATCGGGGTGGTAGCTGTGTTTCTTCCAGACGATTAGTTGAATCTAGATAATCATACGGAAAGACACATTCACGTTTCATCAAACTGAATTCATTATGATTTTGATAAATTGATTTCACAGTTGATAAATCATCATCAAACAGGTAGCTAGCTAGTTTTTCTAAACTTGATGGCATAAACCGACAAGAATCTAGAAAACGCAGTTATATTTTCTTTTTTCCATTATCATCATTAACCAGAATTATTTTGGATATAGATACGTATACCTCTTTATTTAAAGGAATTATATTTATATCACCTTCAATGGATGAAAGTTCTTTAATGAACAAATGACAATCATATGATGAAAGATTGTGAAAGAATATGGGTATGAATTTTGCTATTTGATACTCTAAATTACATTTACTATGCACAAGGCCTCTATATTCTCCTGTTAAATGACAATGATCAGCTACACGATCTTCAAGAGATAAAAATTTGTTACAAATATAATAAATGGGATCCTGACTTTGTCTTATTTATTGAAGAAACGTTAAGGAATTCATTGGTTTAATTATACTTAAATAATTATTATATAGACTATCTTTAACTAAATTAGTAAAGAAATGTTTTGGTGAGTCATCACCACTGTATGTTCTAAATATATCTAAACTAGTGTTAAATGAACATTTTATATAGTAACTATAAGCAAATGGAATATGAATTTGTATGGACTTAATATTAGTTGAATTCTGAACATTAATAGAATTGAGAATACATTCAAAGTCAGCGTATACTACAAAAGGCACGTCCATTTGCTTTTTTATATTCTTAAAACTTACTAAGTTTTTATCTGTAGTAGGTAATTTAGTCACAACTTTGTTACAATGTTTCTTGTGATTACGTAAAGACGTCTCAGTACGCAAATGAATCAAGCAACTATTGCATATATGAATCCTATTTTCTCTCTTTGTTGTTTGTGTTCTTATAAGTCTACAATTACATAAAAAAAAGTTGAATAATTTCTTACGAATATTTATTTATTTTGTTTCAATATAAAATGTTATAAATACCTTGAAAGATTTTTAATCCAAACATAGTGGAACCTATTGCCTTCTTGTAAAAGTAATAGGTTAATGTGATTAATTTTTTCTTCAGTTGTAAAGTAATATGGACCCACTATATCATCACCATCTAAGCCAAATACATTTACACATATCTGGATTGTTGATTTAAAAGACCTTTATTTGATTAAGCGCTAGCGGGAAACTCAAGCTTTTGAAATTCAATACAACATTATTATTCAATGTTATAAATTCGTCTTTTATGTTTATAACATTATACGATGTACATCTATTTGAATTGGATTCACTTGGACACAATACTGTTATTATAGCCCACTTGAAACAATATTCATCCTTATTTTGTACATTGATGCACGCGAATTTTCTTTGTATTGTTGATGGCAAAGGAATATATTGAGAGCCATTAATACATTTATACTGATTAACGTTAATTTCTTGACGTAAAATTTTAATTAACGCCCATCCGCTATCACGCTCCTGAAATTCACTCATTTTTTTATAATGGCATCACATTGTTCATTATAAACATTAATAATCTCATCTCTTGCCACAGATGTACTTAGAATAGTCATATTAGTTTGATGAGACTTTACTTCGATGGTGCAAGAGTCGTCTTCTTCTTTAATCAGCACATATTCACTAAATAGTTCCATGTTAAATTTTATGCTTCGACGTGTCTTAAGCTCATCATTTAATAATTCGATTACCTTGTCTCTAATTGTATCCAAAAAGTTTTCAGGTATTAAATCACCTTTGTTCTTATTTTCAATTAAGTATATTACAATGCGATTGTTAAAAACTGATTTTATGCATTTAACATCATCATTATTCACTTTTTCAGCGCTATTTAGTTTATGCTCATTTGTCCTTTTATGGTAATGCCATATTGTTTTGTGAATATGTTTTCTACAGTCTTTACAATAGACATTGATTCCATAATCTCTAACCCCTCCTGTACAGTGAAACGAAGAAGTCTCTTCACGATCATGATGTAAACGGATATGTCTTATTAGTGATGAATTTAAATTGTACACCTTTTGACAAATCTCACATATAAAGCTTGCCATTTTTTCTTTTTTGGTGGTATGTTAAACAAATTGCTTGATACAATATTCTAGACAATAATGAGCTTGTGTTCTGGGAATCAACGTATTTAAACCCTAAATTGTAGGCGAGGGGAATTCGAATAAGTGGCGAGTGCTGTAATTTTAAAACCACTACTACTTCATTTATTAAAAAAAAATACAATTCAAAAGATCTGCTTGTCAAAGGTCACTTACAACAGCAACAAATACATATGTCATATTATTATCAAAAGATTTCAAAACCACAACTACTTCATTTATTTAAAAAAAAAAAACACATCTCAAAAGATCTGCTTGTCAAAGGTCACTCACAACAGCAACAAATATTTCAGCAACGACATCAGCTTACTGCGTTCTTATTCATGACCGCGTAATAGAATACATACCAATAAAAGGTCAAGTCCGAAAGGTCTTATAAATTATATAACATGGATGGTGATATTGCTTTTGTAGACTAGCAAGGTTTCAGAAATAATTCAAACGACTTCATCGCAAAAGAACTAGCTGTAGTTTTCAGCAACAACAAATGCCTCAATTTCATCATAAGACTTCCTTTTGATTTCGCATGTTTATCAGCAAAAAAGACATTGGCTGGATTAATTTTAAACAAATGGAAACTAATCATTCAATATATCTCTATTGTAGCTATCACGACTATGGTGTTTGTGCCTTAAGGAATGCAATTTTACTTAAAAATGAAAATTTTAACAAACTTTTAAATAAATGCTTATAAAAATTAAAATAAATGTCTTTATTTCAAATAAAAACCTGCATAAATATTTTTTTTTTCAGAGAACACACAAACAAACATACACAATGGTTCATTCGTTCATTCAAATGGTCAAGGGAATATTTGGGCACAAAGAATAAACGCTTATTATTTGTTTGTATGTATATGCGTAAATGAAATAAATTTATAGATATTTATGTACGCATGAATATGAACATCTTATCACATTTCATAGTGACCCACTTGCGCTAAATCCAGGAAAGCAAAAAAGCGGACTGTCATATAGACTCACCAATCGTCACACACACACACACAGCCTGTCTGACAGGCAGACATTCCAAGCGCCACTCAGAATGCAAAAAACACACACACTTAAAAATAGCATAAATATTCATATTATACAAAATACAGAAATCGCACCACCATCCAGATCCCCAAATAAAATCCATCGATGATCGTCATGTATAAAATAAACAAAATATCAATTCCAATATATATGGAATAGTAAATTTTTTTCACAATGTCTTCAAGATCAGAATAATCAAATTATTCCCCCAGACTCAAGCATTGCAAACAAAAAAGAAATTACTGAATTGCTGGACAAAATATCTTAAGTAAACACACACCAAAATTAAAAACAAACAAACAAAAAAAATAAAAGAAGAAATCTCACTCCAGCAAGAAGAAACGAACCACAAACATTAAGGCCATCCATATATAACTGCAATACTTTTGAATAGTGTAATTCCTAAAAAAAATGTTCTAATGTTCCTAAAACTTTCTTATTTTCTATTAGGCTATAGCACACATAGGCAGACAGAATTCCTACGCTCACATATGGGCAGACACAAATTCCCACGCTCACATACCGACGGACATGTATTCCCAAGGTCACATATGGACAGACACAAATTCCCAAGGTCTCATATGGACAGACAAAAATTCCCACGCTCACATACCGACGGACATGTATTCCCAAGGTCACATATGGACAGACACAAACTCCCAAGGTCTCATATAGACAGACACAAATTCCCACGCTCACATACGGACGGACATGTATTCTCAAGGTCACATATGGACAACCACAAATTCCCACGCCTACCCCAACATTATAAAAAAAAAACAACAACAATGTGAACACCCCTATTTAACCGTGGGAAAAAATATACACACACACACACACAAAATGAAATTTGAAAATTTTGCTGAAATTTGAGAATTTTGGCAATTAAAATTTAAAAATTTTAAATTTAATTGCCGAAATTTGAGAATTTTAATTGTCCTGGCACATACAGTATTCTACTACTGAAAACATCATTTTATTTTAATATCTTTGCATTAAACATCAACAGGTGCCCGCCAAAACACATTTCAATTAAGTTCGGTACCACTAATTTGTAAACAAAAAAAACTTCTGGCTTACTGTTAAATAGGTTTTTTTTACTTGCGAAAATTCGTACGTTCGCAACCGTAAGTAAAAATTTTTTTTTTATTATGAACTTTCTTACTTAAGACGCAACTTTAATTGCGTGGATGGGCAACACATGTAATAAATAGCAAAATGCTGCTGAGAGGATGCAAAAACGACGCTTCCCATTAACAAAAATAAAAGTTTTAGAAAATATGCAAGAAAATACTTTATTATAATCAATTAATAAGAGAAGAGTATAAGTAAAATAAAAAAGTTCGTTTAACGGTTAACTTTTACTTTGTTTCTAGTCTATGTTTAAAACGTACGTTCGCGACCATTGTAATATCTTTGCATTAAACGTCAACTGGTGCCAGATTTAACACATTTTGTAAACAAAAAAAACTTGTGACTTACAATAAAATAATTTTTTTTTCTTTGCAAGAATTCGTACGTCGCGACGGTAAGTAAATTTTTTTTAATTATGAACTTATTTCTTAAATAGCAAATATACTTTCGTAGATGGGTAAAACTTGTGCTAAGTTACAAAAAGAAAAACAAAAGCGTTATGTTGACAAAATTAAAAGTGATCCACATAAACTAAAAACTTTACGGGAAAAAGCTGCTGAGAGGATGCGAAAACGACGCTTTGCATTAAAAAAAAGATTGCAGAAAATATGCAAGAAAACGAACGCGCAAGGTTAAAAGAATATAGGCAAAAGAAGAAAAATGAAGCTCAAAAACAAGAACATGCAACTTATTTGTATAAACAAACACTGGGAAAAGCAATGAAAAAGGCCGAAAGGGCATTACCAATTAATTGAAAAAAAAAATTGAAATTATTAAAGGACTATATAAAAAGTATGTCGAACCCGAAAATTATAAAAACAAAACATTTGAACAAGTTGATTTAGAATGGGAAAAGAAGCTGAAAGTGGTGAAAGATATTTACTTGCGTGAAGATGTTAGCGTTCAGTAGGCAGCCAAAAAGGACACCCTCATTGTTGATGGACATATTGTTGCTAAGCGTTATATGCTGCTCACCGTATCGGAAGCTTACCAAGTTTACAAAAATGAATCAATTGAGGAATGCGTGAGCAAGACAAAATTTTTCAAATGTCGACCTAAATATGTTCAAGTCTCGTCCAAAATGCCGCATAGCATGTGTGTATGCATCCATCATGCCAGTTTTAGTTTTTTATTAAATAGTTGCGGAACAGTCATACAGTCTTTCCCCAAAACCTTCGAAAGTTTTTTTCAATTGGCTTGTTGCAATATAAAGAATGAAAGCTGTATGACCAACAATTGCGAAAACTGCACAAAAGATATGGAATCTATTGTTCCAGTAAAGTATTTAACAGGAATGGATGAAGTTGTAAAATGGCAACACTGGCGGAAAGTAAATGAAAGAATAACCTTGACCCACTCTGTTGCGCCACTTTCAGACTTACTTCATGAGTTAGAAGTTCAGCTCCCTCTTTTTAAAAGACATTTCTTTGTAAAGCGAGACCAACAAAATTATTTTGAAGCCAAAAGGAAAAATATCAAGCCCGGAGAACTTGTATTACAAGTTGATTTCGCGGGAAATTATAGGCTGATCTGCCAAAATGAAGTTCAAAGCGCACACTTTAGCTACAAACAAGTTTCGATTTTTACTTGCTTCGCATGGCTGCTTGACAAAACTATTTTAAAGAAGAAATTAAAAACCAACACGGCAAATTTCAAAATATATTAATTTTTTCGGACGGAAGTAGCTGTCAATTCAAAAATAAATTTATTTTTTGGAGCTTACACGACTTAATGGCTAAATTCGTTAGTAGAACAATTGAGTGGAATTTCTTTGCAACATCACATGGGAAAGGTGCAGTCTATGGCGTTGGAGCGATTGTAAAGCGAAAGGTTTTCCAAGTAACAAAAACAAAAAACATTGTTTTAAATGATGCGTTATCATTTTACAACTGTGCGCATCACCATACTACCGGAATTATAATAATATACATTGGAGCTGATACAATTGATAAGATATCCATCCAACGCCAAACTTGGAAATCTGAATAATATGAATAATATGCCGAATATTCCAGGTATCAGAATGATTCATTCGGTTTTCTGTGACGAAAATTTGAAATTAACCACAGATTCAACGGCCTATTCAGCAAAAACAAAGATATCATAAATATTGTAAAAATTTCATTCTTTCATTTTAAATAAATAATTTATTTCTTGTTGCAAGTGTATTAAGTTCTTTGTTAAGAAAATTTGAAGATATTTATGCGAAAATACATGCTGATAATAATAAAAAAAATATATGGAAAAAACGTACGTTCGCGACCAGTACTTCCGCCAATTAAACAAAAACCAATAAAAATATTTTATTATATAAATACTGGATAGAGACCTACATTTATACACTTTTGAAATAAATTAATCATCTCTGAATACTCCGTTCCATTTCGCAGATTTTTACACTTTACTACTGTCAGCCAAAGTTGACTTCTATATTGCGTACGTTCGTTACCACATGTTTATTACTATTATTATGAAAACTTAAGCTCGATGAATTCTACCTTTCGCACCAAACATAGAGCTACCAAAACTCCATCGAATCACAAAAAAATCTGAGGAAAGTTTTGTTTTATATAGTCCTTGCACATCAAAAGCGTAAGAACGTACGTTCGTGACCTCAGGAAATGCCCATATATATTTTTATTAAAATTTAAATTTCCTTATTTCATTGTCAAGGGTAAATACAAAAATATATTTAATACCCTTTAAAACACAATAGGGTGATTCACACCGGCCTTGTTAATTCGTTAGTCGTTATTCGATAGTTTTTTACGTGTATTTTGTTTTTGTAAAATTAACAAATTATCGAACTGCCGAGTAACAAAGTACCAGTCTGGCAAGCTTGGTAATTTTCTTGTTACTCGGTAACAAAAAACAACAGCTGTGTTTATTTGTGTTTATACTCTCATTACTGCAAAAAAGGAAAATTTTTGCAAAAGTAAGTAATTTTTCTATTTTTTTTTAACAAAATTGTTGCATTCGCTTTGATTATTAACTAATTTTCAGTGGAGCCGCTAAAGAAAATGCGCAAGCGGGAAAAACCGCAAAAGAAATGGAGCGAGAAAGAAAATAGCCTGATTTTGGATTATTTGTTGGAGACCGTGGAAATTGAGGTATTTGTTTATACAATATATTAAGATAAAGCCAAATGATTTTATTCATTATTTATAGAAGCCGAACGCGCAGCTGTACTACAGGAAGATGATAGAGAGAACCCAAATTGATGCGACTCCCGAAATGCTGCGCTGCAAAGTCCGCTACTGGAAGCAGACTTTCAACAAAGCTGAGCAGTGGCGGAAATCGACAGGCGCTGGACTTGATGTTGGCGATGAGGCTTCCACAATAAAAGGTAATTAAGGCCCTAATGTTAAGCTGAATTTTTCCTTGGTTTAACTTTCACTTTCTTTCAGAAAAACTTCTCAAAATTTGCCCTTCCTACGACCGCTTTTCGCTGCTGTTTGGGGGTAAGGCTGAAGCCAGTTGTGTTGCAGAGTCGTACACTTTTGTTGTGTCAAACTGCAGCAGCGATTTCAACGACTTTTCGGATGGAGGCACTTTCTCCAGAGGAGCCTAATCGGTATAGAACAACAGCTAACTGTATATCGACGGGTAATTGCTTGCCACTACATTTCGCAAAAACGTCGTCGTTTTCTATAAGGGACAATAAGTGAGCAAATTGAGTTCGGTCCACACGTAGCATTTGACGGAACCGATTATCATCCATTGTAGTTAAAATATCGTCGCACCACTGAATAGATTTTGGAATAATATTTTCCACACCTCTTCGACATGTAAGTACAATGAGCAAGTCATCATATAGCTCGTCAATGGTATCCTCCACCAAATCTTCATCACTAAATACGTCTTAAAAGAATTATAAAATTAGTTCCATGTCTTTCTGATTACCTATTTTAAATACTTACCAGTAATAAATTTTATTTCCTCCAAAGAATTTTCAATTAAATTTTTTACTATTTTTGTTTTTGCACTTTCTCGAGGCATTTTTGCTTTTTAATAAATTTAAATCAAGTTACCGCACTACTGAGATAGAACAAAAAGTGTGTTCACAGTAAAGTGTTTCAACAAATTACCAACTAACAAATTACCGGATTAACAGACTCGGTGTGAATACCCCCAATGTGTTCTTATCAGTTATTAAACAAAACGTTTGAGTTTCACCACTACAGCTAACGCATATGTGTTCTTATCAGTTAACAAACAATACGTTTGAATTTCACCACGTGTACAAAAAACAATTCAGTATATCCCAACAATTGTGTACAGGGTGTACCATCGCAACAGTGGACAATAGCACAGACACCTGCCATCTTTTTATATACAAGATTTCATGAAGCAGCCTCATCTAGTTTTCATACAAAGACACAACTTAGCACAGACAACAACCATTTTCATACAAAAGACATCTTGGCAGCAGTGTCAGCATAAGCAGCCGTTTTGTATGGGAAATTTGCTCCAGAAATCCCATATTCCTACTACTAACATTAAAAGGAATGATGTGGAAAGAATTTAGCTTAAATGGTTCATATAATTGTATTGATATGTACAGAGATTTACTTGATGCATACAATAGAAAAATTCATCGCACCATTAAAATGTCACCGATTAAAGTAAATTCAACAAATAAAAAACAGCTTTTAAGCACAGTATACAGTCATTTGAAGATGTATAAAATGTCAAAATTTAATGCAGGAGATCATGTACGTATTAGCATATATAAACATATTTTTGAGAAAAGGTATACTCCGAATTGGACAACTGAAATTTTCACAATAAAAAGAGTTCAGAATACATATCCTACAACATACATATTACAGGATTATCTCGGAAATCCTATTAAAGGTGGCTTCTACACGGAAGAACTGTCAAGAACTAGATCTCCCAATACATATCTAGTTGAAAAGGTGATCAGACTGAAAGGAGACAAAGCATTAGTAAAATGGTTGGGATTCTCTAATCAACACAATTCCTGGATAAGAAAAAACGAATACTGTAGTTGGAAAACGAAATAAATCGCCATTCGCAATGATAACAGCGACAATAGCATGAATATTTTTAATAACTAATGTCAATTTTAAAATAAGATTATGAAATATAAATGCAAATTATTCTTTTAAACCATGCTGTGTAGTAAACTTTATTCATTTGTGAACAGGCTGTTATAATGTCAATAACACTTACTCTGAGCTCTAACTCATCAGTGCTAA
Source organism: Linnaemya vulpina (assembly GCA_963675445.1). NCBI lineage: Eukaryota > Metazoa > Arthropoda > Insecta > Diptera > Tachinidae > Linnaemya > Linnaemya vulpina. Next base: position 40,470,853 of record OY776276.1, read on the forward strand.
ATGCTAATTATTTTACTCCCATTGACTTAAATGATACATATGAGTGTGCGCTAACTGATTTTCATTCATAGAACAATATTCCAAATGTAGACTCCTATAACAATATGTTTCATATAGGGAAACATGTAATTGAAATACCAATTGGATCTTATGAATTGAAAGATATAGTTGACTACATAGAAGAGCAATACAAACCACTTAGTCCTGGAGAGCATATTTTTATAGAAACTAATAACACGATGCAAGTTAAAATAAATAGTTCTAAGGACGTGATATATTTCAATAAAGCAAATACAATTGGGAATCTTTTAGGATTCAATAGTAAAATCCTAACACCGACCGATGATCATTACTCAGATCTTCCAGTTAATATTTTTAAAGTAAATCTCTTGCGAATTGAAAGTAGTATCGCTACTATCACAAAATACGGCAGTCACCTCTCATCCACAGATATTACAACCTAAACCACAATTCAAAAGATCTGCTCGTCAAAGGTCACTTACAACAGCAAACAAAAGTTCTCTCACGTCTCTGAATTTCAAACTGAAAACAAAATGAGCTCAATAATAAACGTATTGGAGAAGCCATTGTCTGACGAAAATATAATAAAAAAGGACTATCATACCTACATACCATATCTACAATCGTACAACAATAATGATGACATTCGAATCTCAATACAAAATCAAGATTTGTACATGTTACCTAGTGAGAGCAATATCTATGTGGAAGGTTTAGTTGTAGATGAAAAAGCTGGAAAATTTTCCGAAAATTTTAAATTGAAAAACGACTTTGTTGCACATTTATTTAATGAAATCCGCTACGACCTTAATGGCATTGAAATCGATCATACAAGGTATTTAGGAACAACAACCGCAATAATTTGGTATCTCTATCACCAACTGAAAGCGTTGTAATGCAAAATGGTGGATGGCATAAAACTGATGATTTGAATCTTAACAACGGATATTTTAATTTTTATGTACCACTAAAAATGCTTTTCGAGCGTTTCTACTGAAAAATCTAAACTCACAAATATCTGATCAGAGCAAGTTCAATATGATTAAAATTATTAACAATGGTGCTTCTATACCGATGGCATTTCGTAGCTGGGATTGTCATATGAATCCACAATTGAATACAGGGACAAGTAAAGAGCGACCACGTTTTGTATTGGTCGCATTTCAACGAGATAACAAATTTGTTCACTGTGACCTGACTAATTTAAAAGTACATTTAAATTCAACCTCTTACCCCTATGATGATCGTAACATAAAATTTAAAAATTAATGTTATGAAATTCTATATATGTATGCAAGAATTCAACAAAGGTACTATATGAAAGAGCCTCAACCACTGTTAACTGCTCAGGAGTTTAAAGCCAACGCCCCAGTTCTTGTAGTAGATGTAAGCTATCAGAACGAGTCAGTCAATACCGGACCGATTGATATAAAAATTTAATTTGAAACAGCAACAAATATTTCAGCAACGACATCAGCTTACTGCGTTCTTATTCATGACCGCGTAATAGAATACATACCAATAAAAGGTCAAGTCCGGAGAGTCTTATAAATTAAATAACATGAATGGTGATATTGTTTTTGTAGACTTGCAAGGTTTCAAAAATAATTCAAATGACTTCATCGCAAAAGAACTAGCTGTAGTTTTCAGCAACAACGAATGCCTCAATTTCATAATAAAACCTCCTTTTGATTTCGCATGTTTATCAGCCAAACAACAGAGAGAAGCAGTTTGGTTAACAAACAAATATCATTATATTAACTGGAATGATGGATCAGTCTCATTTCAAAGCGTTTGCAAGTTTTTAAAAATCAATATAAGGAATTGACAAATATATGTTAAGGGGGGAGAGAAGAAAAAATGGCTAGAAAAAATGATTCATCGAACAGTTTATAACATTGAAGACATTGGCTGCATTAATTTTAAACAAATGGAAACTAAACATTCAATATATCTCTATTGTAGCTATCACGACTGTGGTGTTTGTGCCTTAAGGAGTGCAATTTTACTTAAAAGTGAAAATGTTAACAAACTTTTAAATAAATGCTTATAAAAATTAAAGTAAATGTCTTTTTATTTCAAATTAAAACCTACATACATAGTTTTTTTCAGAGAACACACAAAGAAACATACACAATGGTTCATTCATTCATTCAAATGGTCAAGGGAATATTTGGGCACAAAGCATAAACGCTTATTATTTGTTTGTATGAAATATGCGTAAATGAAATAAATAGATATTTATCTACGCACGAATATGTACATCTTACCACATTTCATACTGACCAGGAAAGCAAAAAAGTGGACTGTCATACAGGCTCACCAATCGTCACACACACACAGCCTGTCTGACAGCCAGACATTCCAACCGCCACTCAGAACACAAAAACTTAAACATAGCATAAATATTCATATTCTACAAAATACAGAAATCGCACCAAAATCCAGATCCTCAAATAAAATCCATCGATGATCGTCATGTATAAAATAAACAAAATATCAGTTTCAATATTTATGCAATAGTAATTTTTTTTCCACACCCTCTTCAAGATCAGAATAATCAAATTAAGTAGTAGGAGCCCAATTAAAATTCTCAAATTTCAGCATTAAATTTAAAATGTTTAAATTTTAATTGCAAAAATTCTCAAGTTTCAGCAAAATTCTCAAATTTCATCAAAATTTTGTGTGTGTGTGTGTGTGTGTATTTCTTACCACGGTTTAATAAGGGTGTTCACATTGTTGTTTTTTTTTTATAATGTTTGGGTAATCGTGGGAATTTGTGTCTCTCCATATGTGACCTTGAGAATACATGTCCGTTTGTATGTGAGCGGGGGAATTTGTGTCTGTCCATATGTGACCTTCAGAATACATTTCCGTCCGTATGTGAGCGTGGGCACTTCTGTCCGTCCATATGTGAGCGTGGGAATTTGTGTCTGTCCTTGTGTGACCTTGAAAATACATGTCCGTCTGTATGTGAGCGGGGGAATTTTTGTGCCTCCATATGTGAGCGTGGGAAATTCTGTCAGTCCATATGTGAGCGTGGGCATTTCTGTCCGTCCATATGTGATCTTGAGAATACATGTGCGTCCATATGTGAGCGTGGGAATTTCTGTCTGTCCATTTACACTGTGTACGCTTGGCTAATAATAAAAGCATTTTTAGGAATTACACTATTTCAATAGTGTTGTTATATATAGATGGCCCTAATGTTTGTGGTTCGTTTCTTCTTGCTGGAGTGAGATTTCTTCTTTTATATTTTGTTTGTTTTTAATTTTGGTGTATTTACTTACGATATTTTGTCCAGCAATTCAGTTATTTCTTTTTTGCTTGCAATGCTTGAGTTTGGGGGAATAATTTGATTTGAAACTGATATTTTATTTATTTTATACATGACGATCATCGATGGATTTAATTTGGGGATCTGGATGGTGGTGCGATTTCTGTATTTTGTAGAATATGAATATTTATGCTATGTTTAAGTGTGTGTGTGCTTTTGTGTTCTGAGTGGCGATTGGAATGTCTGCCTGTCAGACAGGCTGTGTGTGTGTGTGTGTCACGATTGGTGAGTCTGTATGACAGTCCGCTTTTTTGCTTTCCTGGATTTAGCGCAAGTGGGTCACTATGAAATGTGATAAGATGTACATATTCATACGTACATGAATATCTACAAATTTATTTCATTTACGCATATTCATACAAACAAATAATAATCGTTTATTCTTTGTGCAAAATATTCCCTTGAACATTTGAATGAATGATCCATGGTGTTTGTTTGTTTGTGTGTTCTCTGAAAAAAATATGTATGTAGGTTTTTACATATTTCAAATAAAAAGACATTTATTTTAATTTTTATAAGCATTTAATTAAAAGTTTGTTAACATTTTAATGTTTAAGTAAAATTGCATATATTCGTGATAGCTACAATAGAGATATATTGAATGCTTAGTTTCCATTTGTTTGAAATTAATGCAGCCAATGTCTTCAATGTTATAAACTGTTTGATGAATAATTTTTTCCAGCCATTTTTTCTTCCCTTCCCCCTTAACATATATTTGTGAATTTCTTATATTGGATTTTAAAAACTTGCAAACTACGCGGTCATGAATAAGAACGCAGTAAGCTGATGTTTTTTCTGGAATATTTGTTGCTGCTTCAGATTAAATTTTTATGTCGATTGGTCCGGTATTGAGCGTTTCGTTTTGGTGACTAACATCAATTACAATAATTGGAGCGTTAGTTTTAAACTCTTGATCTGTTAGAAGAGGTTGGGGTTGTTTCATGAAGTAGCTTTGTTGGAATCTTAGATATATATCATATAGAATCGCATAGCGCTCATTTTTGAATTTTATATTAAGATCGTCATATGGGTAAGAGGTTGAGTTTAAATGTACTTTTAAGTTAGTAAGATCACAATGAACAAACTTGTTTTCTTGTTGAAAGGCAATCAACACAAAACGATGGCGTTCTTTATTAGCTGCCAGTTTCACATTCCATATGTGATTGGTCCCCATATTAAGGTGTGAATTCATATGACAATCCCAACTACGGAATGCCATTGGTATAGCAGCACCATTATTAAGTATTTTGATCATATTCAATTTACTATGATCAGATAATTGAACATGTGGAATTCTCCATGATATTAGTGAAATTTTAAGTTTTGCTTTCTCAGTGGAAACATTCGAGTGTACAAGATCCTCATCGTTCTTATTACGCAAGAGTATCAACTCATGTTTACCATTTAATAAAACTTTATTATAGTCTTAAGTGAATCCTAAAAGAAGTTTGAGTGGTACATAGAAATTCAAATTTCCATTTTGAAGATTTATTTCATCAAGTTTATTCCATCCAGCATTTTGCAACACAACGCTTTCCGTAGGTGATAAAGAACCCAAATTTTTTATGGTACTGGTGGCTACCAAATATCTTGTATGATCAATTTCAATAACATTTGGATCATAGCGAATTTCATCAAAGAGATATGCAACAAAATTGTTTTTCAACTGAAAGTTGGGTGTAGATTTCGATGTTTTTTCGTCTACAACAAGTCCTTCCACATATATATAGCTTTCACTGGGTAACACATATAGATCTTGGTTTTGTATTGAAATTCTTATTTCATCGTTATTGTTAAATGACTGAAGGTATGGTATGTATGTGTGATAATCCTTTTTGATTATATTTTCGTCAGATATTGGTTTATCTAAAACGTCTATTATTGAACTCATTTTGTTTTCAGTTTAAAGTTCAGTGACTTGAGAAAACTCTTGTTTGCTGCTGTAAGCGATTTTTTGACGAACAGATCTTTTCAATTGTTGCTTAGGCTGTAATGTTTGAGGATTAGATGTTGCTGTAGTATTCTTCGATATACCTGTGTTGTATATTATCATTATTTAGTTGTCCTTAAATGTACTCGTATTGTAATTTCCTCTCCTCTGTAAGTAATTAAGTCGGCATTTTGATCAACCACGCAAAGAGCTAGTGAACTTATTTCTCTGGAGTTTACTGGCAAACAAACACGATTTTGGAGAATCTCAACTATTTTATATCCAGCAGGTACATTAATCGGAAACCCATGCAGTGTATAAGCTTTAGAATTGTTCATATAAGTATTAACTATAATGCTGCTTTCAATCCTCAAGAGATTCGCCTTAAATATATTCACTGGAAGATCAGAGTAATGTTCTTTGTTTAGTGTTAATATTCTGCTTTCTTTCTCTTCAATAAAATATATTGGTTCTCTAGTTCTGCTGACCTTGGCCTGCATTGTATTGTTATTAGCTTCAATCAACATTTTGTTTTCTGGCCTATATCGTTTGTATTGTTCTTCTATATGGTCAACTATATCGTTTAATTCATAAAATCCGATCGGTATTTCAATTACAAGTTCACCGATATGAAGTATATTGTCATAGACATCTGCTTTCGGGATACTGTTGTATGAATGAAAATCAGTTAGAACACATTCATAGGTTCCGTTTAAATCAATAGGAGAAAAATAATTAGCAGATAGCTCTGATGAATTGCAGCTCAGAGTCAATGTTATTGACATTGTGACTGTTTGATTGTAAATAAATGAGGTTAAACACACAGTATGACTTATAAGAATCAGTTTCGTATTTACTATTTATTTACTTATTTTAAACTAAAATTAGATATTGATTCCATTGTTATTGTTGTTGTTTATTTATTGTATTCTTCCATTTACAATATATTATTTTAGTTTATCCAAGAATTGTGGTGATTACTAAAGCCCAGCGACTTAAAAAATCCCCGTGTCCTGTAGTTTTGAGAACCTTTGCACCTAGACATGTATTTGGATACCTCGTTTTTCAAAGTTCTTTTTCATAAAATCCACCTTTAATAGGATTTCCGTGATGGTCTTCTAATATATATATATATATATATATATATATATATATATATATATATATATATATATATATATGTATGTATATTGTAGGATATGTATTTTGTACTCTTTTAATTGTAAAGATTTCTGTTGTCCAATTCGGAGTATAATTAAATTTTGACATTTTATACATCTTTAAATGACTGTATACTGTGCTTAAAAGCTGTTTTTCATTTGTAGAATTTACTTTAATCGGCGACATTTTAATTGTGCGATGAATTTTTCTATTGTATGAATCAAGTAAATCTCTATACATATCAATCCAATTATATGAACCATTTAAATTCTTTCCACATCATTCCTTTTTATTTGAATCATTCTACTATTGAGGCTTTCATAGTGCTATATGTTGAGTAGTGATTAATATTGTATTTATTCATCAATTGACTGAAAAGTTTATTGAAAAATTCTTTACCATCGTCTGTTTGCAAGTTTTTCGGTATTCGTTCCAATTTGAAAATATTCTCCATTGCCTGGGTTGTTTCAAATGCATTCTTTCTTCTCAAAGGTACTGCCCACGCAAATTTTGAGAATGTGTCAATAACAGTTAGCGAAAATCGATAATTTCTATTGTCTAAGGAATAATTTCCCATTTCAACTAAGTCAGCTTGCTAAAGATGATCTATTCCTTTTATCACAACTCTCATTTCTCCAGTCGCTGTTTTAAGTGTGTTGTGATCTACCTGGTGCACTTTCAGCTATTGATACGAAAATGTAGTTTTCTATTCTATAAATTTTTTCTCGTAGCTCTTCAATTTCCATATCAAAAAGTGATTTACTATCATCCATTTTCTTATTGATATCCTGCAAATGAGCATTAAGATTTTCTAACTGGAAAGCTACTTCTTGGTGCTGTTTTTTGAGTTCAGTTTGCAGAAACAATTTACTGATAACATCGTTTTCCTCCAGAGCGTTTACAACATTTTTAATTCTCTTGTATTGGACATCAATGTTGTTGTTCGTATTCATAAAGAAGCCCAACAACTTAGGTGCATTTTTGGTTGAAATTACTTCACTTCTATCGTTAATATAATGCCCAAATTTATCAACGGACATGTTTTATAAAAAAATCTATGTATGTATATAGTTTATACAATTATATTAGCTTCACGTAGTTCTTCAATAATTGAGACAATTTCGTTGTTGTGATTAGTATGGCCTGCAGACTGTGATGCAAGCAGTAGTCTAAGTCGATCTACCAACTCGTTTGGATCATCCCAGTATATATAGTTTGGATTATGAGGGTTACACTGCATCAACCCCTTCCTAATAACTAGTTTTTGTTACATCTGATGAGCTTGTATGAGTTTCTCCTTTGGAAAGCTTTCCAATAATATGTTTGTATTTATGGGCTTTGCTCCCTTTGATTTGACCATCAGACTTATAGTCTCTCCTGTGAGCATTGGTAGTAAGTAATATTTTTTTTATAGATTTCAAGCTCGAATTTGTCATAGTTTTCTGGTGTTTTATGAAACATTAAAGAAAACATTCCTGGCGTACGAGCCCATATTTGTCCACCAACCTGTATCTTATCTTGATTTAACTCGATGGTGCTATTACCAAAACTCCATTGGTTATTATTGTCTTTATGAGTACCATAGTTAGTATCTAGTTAGTTTCTCGATTGTAATAGTGATCAGTCAGGATAACTTTCTTCATTATTCGAATTTTGTGAGTAAAATAATAATAAACAATAAGTTTCTTGGCGTATTCGTTTCCAATTTTATTGTTGAGTTCTGAGGATGAAAACTTTCATTGTCATCAATTCCAGTTTCCTTATCACTCGGTTCTTTTTTAACCGGTCTACCAACGTATTTAGAGCTGTTGATAAATTCTTTTAAAGGTTCCGTGATAGGCTTGAATGTATCTCTTAATTGTTCATGTGTATTTATTTCACCAGTTTTTATACCTCGAAGCTTTTTCTTCAAGATATTTCTTGTAGTCACCAAGTCTTTAAGAATTTGTTCATTCATTTTAGTTATCAGGTCAGTCCAATAGGAAGCAGATCAGTTTATTAGATCAGGTTAACAGATCAGGTATCAGATCAGCTCATCAGGTATCAGATCAGCTTATCAGGTACCAGATCAGCTTATCAGGTCAGCTTATCAGGTATCCTATCAGCTTATCAGGTCAGTTTAACAGGTATCAGATCAGCTTATCTGATCAGTTACAATAATCACATGTGTAAAGTTTGAAGTCAGACTAAATAATGAAGGGTGCATTAGATGAACAGCAAATTATATTATGATGAAGTAATCAAACGACTTTCTATAACGACCGTTTTTTAGTTCATTATTTTTACTTATCATCAAAAATCCGTATTTTTCCTTCCAACATTCTCTACAAATTTGTTGAAACATTTCAAAGTTCAAATCGCTGACAAAGTGATCATCATATACATGTTTCATATTTGACGAACCTTGTTGAAACATAATAATTACATTAGCGTTATCTCTTATCAAATGTCTTGGAATCCGCGTGTAAGTTTGACACAAGTAAAATGAATCTACGTTCTTATGACGACCCATACAAAAATATGCACGTATATTGTTTTGCTTTTGACATGCAACATCATCAAAAACCACAAATTTTAGCTTCAGTAGGAGGAATAACGTACTCGTTATCTGCGAATGTGTAGTATCCCATTCCTTTATTTGGTGAAATTAATTTCTTTAGGTATTCACATTTAGGTTGATATACAGATATTGAGTACAAGTAAATATTTTCAAACTTGAGACCATTAGAACTTTTCAGCAAACTAATCATTATGTTAGTTTTTCCACAATTTGAAGGACCAACTATAAATGCTCGAATAGAATTTGATAACAAGGAACTATGTCTTATTTTTTACTGTCATTTGAACAAATATCAGCATTACGAACTAAGATATTTTTATGTTGTTTTACGAAGCGCATTTTAATAACTACTTGTGAAATTTGCAAACAATATCTTATATTGTAGATTAAAGTAATATGGTTGTACTTTATAACAAAAGTTTTAGTCTCAAGCACACTATCGTTGGAGAAGGTTTACTAAATAAAGCAATAAATTCTCTGCCTTTTGATTTACATCTTCCTGGATATCAGTACTGTGGACCTGGCACAAGATTACAAAAGCGTTTAGATAGAGGAGATAAAGGAATTAACTTATTGGATGCTGCTTGCAAAAATCACGATATTGCTTAATCGAAAAATAAAGACTTAAACAGCAGACATCAAGCTGACAAAATTCTTGAAAATAAAGCTTGGGAAAGAGTTCTTTCAAAAGATAGTGATCTTGCAGAAAAAACATTTGCATATATAGTCACCAACGCAATGAAAGAAAAAATTAATCTTGGTATGAGTGTTGAAGCAAAGAAAAGGAATACAGTGAAAAGACCATCTCCACGAATTCGTATAAATGACAAAAAACTGTTTCATAAAGCAATTAAATCAACAACAAAGATATTGAAGAAGGAAAAACCACAAGATATTAATTTAGCCATTAAGATTGCTCGTAAAGCTATCAGTAAATCTCTTAAGGGGAAAAAAGTTCGTATTATAATACCACGCATTATAAATGTTCCAAAAATTGGTGTTTCTTTGCCCATAATACCGATTTTAACTGCTCTAGGTGCACTTGGTAGTCTAGCAACTGGAGCTGCCGCTATAGCTAAAGCTGTAAATGCAACAAAGAATGCAAAAAAAAAACTTGAGGAAGCCACTAGAACCAACAAAGCAATGGAGTCAATTGTGTATCAACAGGCCCAGGTACTCATTGGGTAGCATACTATAAAAACAAGAATGAAAAACAATATTTCGACAGCTTTGGAAATTTACAACCTCCTCTAGAATTAATCAAATATTTAGGTAGAAATATTGAATACAACTACAATCACTATCAAAACTTTAATACATATAATTGTGGCCACTTTTGTTCGAAATTTCTTTATGAGATAACCAAAGATATTAACTAAAACACAATCATATATATTTAAAAACATTTTATTTTTTATTATTATTATTTTTTTTTTCTTGTTAATTACGAAATATATACACATAACATTTTTTTTACTGTCAAACGGGGTACTGGGAGTTTGGTATCAAAAACTCATTCATCTCACTATCCAGGATAAGGTTTCGCTTTCCTTTTGTTTGTAGTCGGTACTTATCACTTGAAAGATCATCTAATTCGACATCTGTTAAAATAATATATCGGTTGAGGAGAAACATTATATGGTTTTCCAGTTCAAGTTGAACTGTTTCCCCATACTTTGTTGTTAATCGCTTTGCACGTACGATGGTGTATTTGGATGATTCATCTAAATCGTTTATATGGATTAAGGATTTTGTATTACAGGAATTGAATTTGCTTATTAAACTCATTGCGCTATAAATGTTTCACAACTTTTAAGTTTGAACTCAAATTTCGAAATAATCTCGATATAACCTTTCTAGACTTTAAAGAAGTCTAACTGAAAATTATTAAGCAATGATATTAGATTTGTGTGTGTATGTGGGAGAGAGAGGAAGTAAAGGACTCAAAAATGTTGCAAACGCTCTGGAGGAAAACGATGTTATCAGTAAATTGTTTGTGCAAACTGAACTCAAAAAACAGCAACAAGAAGTAGCTTTCCAGTTCGAAAATCTTAATGCTCATTTGCAGGATATCAATAAGAAAATGGATGAATATTTTCGAATTGGGACGAATACCGAAAAACTTGCAAACAGACAATGGTAAAGAACTTTTCAACAAACATTTCAGTCAGTTGATGAATAAATACAATATTAACCACTACTCAACATATAGCACTATGAAAGCCTCAATAGTAGAACGATTCAATAGAACATTAAAAGGAATGATGTGGAAAGAATTTAGCTTAAATGGTTCATATAATTGGATTGATATGTATAGATGCATACAATAGAAAAATTCATCGCACCATTAAAATGTCACCGATTAAAGTAAATTCAACAAATGAAAAACAACTTTTAAACACAGTATACAGTCATTTAAAGATGTATAAAATGTCAAAATTTAATGTAGGAGATCATGTACGTATTAGCAAATATAAAAATATTTTTGAGAAAGGCTATACTCCGAATTGGGCAACAGAAATTTTCACAATAAAAAGAGTTCAGAATACATATCCTATAAAGAAGAACTTTCAAAAACCAGATATCCATATACATACCTAGTTGAAAAGGTTCTCAAAACTAAAGGATATAAGGTGTTTGTTAAGTGGCTGGGCTTTGGTAATGAGCACAATTCTTGGATAAGCAAAGATGAGATATTGTAAATGGAAGAATACAATAAATAAACAACAACAACAACAATGGCATCAATATGTAATTTAGTTTAAAGTAAGTAAATAAACAATAAATACGAAACTGATTCTTATAAATCACACTGCGTGTTTAACCCCATTTATTTACAATCAAACAGTCACAATGTCAATAACATTGACTCTGAGCTCCAATTCATCAGAGCTATCAGCTAATTATTTTCCTCCTATTGATTTAAACGGAATCTATAAATGTGTTCTAACTGATTTTTATTCATACAACAGTATCCCAAATGTGGATGTCTACAACAACATATTTCATATCGGTGAACTTGTAATTGAAATACCGATCGGATCTAATGAATTAAAATATATAGTTGACTATATAGAAGAACAATACAAACGATATAGACCAGAAAACAAAATTTTGATTGAAGCTAATAACAATACAATGCAAGTTAAAGTCAGCAGCTCTAAAGAACCAATATATTTTAATAAAGAAAATACAATAGGTAGACTTTTAGGATTCAATAGCAGAATATTAACGCCAAACAAAGAACATATCTTTAAGGTGAATCTCTTGAGGATTGAAAGCAGTATTGTGGTTAATAGTTATATGAATAACTCTAAAGCTCATACACTACATGAATTTCCGATTAATGTACCGGCTGGATATAAAATAGTTGAGATTCCCAAAAATCTTATTTATTTGCCAGTAAACTCCAGAGAGATAAGTTCACTAGCTCTTCGCGTGGTTGATCAAAACGGCGACTTAATTAATTTCAGAGGAGAGGAAATTACAATACGAATACATTTCAGGACAAGTAAATAATGATAATATACAACACGAGTATATCGAAGAATACTACAGCAACATCTAATCCTCAAACTTTGCAACCTAAGCAACAATTGAAAAGATCTGTTCGTCAAAAATCGCTTACAGCAGCAAACAAGAGTTTTCTCATGTCACTGAACTTTAAACTGAAAACAAAATGAGTTCAATAATAGACGTTTTAGATAAACCAATATCTGACGAAAATATAATCAAAAAGGATTATCACACATACATACCATACCTTCAGTCTTTTAACAACAACGATGAAATAAGAATTTCAATACATAACCAAGATCTATATGTGTTACCCAGTGACAGCTTTATATATGGAGAAGGACTTGTTGTAGATGAAAAAACATCGAAATCTACACCCAACTTTCAGTTGAAAAACAATTTTGTTGCATATCTCTTTGATGAAATTCGCTATGAACTAAATGGTATTGAAATTGATCACACAAGATATTTGGGAGCCACTAGTACCATAAAAAATTGGTTTCTTTATCACCTACGGAAAGCGTTGTGTTGCAAAATGCTGGATGGAATAAACTTGATGAAATAAATCTTCAAAATGGAAATTTTAATTTCTGTGTACCACTCAAACTTCTTTTAGGATTCGCTGAAGACTATAATAAAGTTTTATTAAATGGTAAGCTTGATTTGATACTCTTGCGTAATAAGAACGATGATGATCTTGTACACTCGAATGTTTCCACTGAGAAAGCAAAACTTACAATTTCACTAATATCATGGATAATTCCACATGTTCAATTATCTAATCATAGTAAATTGAATATGATCAAAATACTTAATAATGGTGCTGCTATACCTATTCCGTAGTTGGGATTGTCATATGAATTCAGACCTTAATACGGGGACCAATCACATATGGAATGTGAAACTGGCAGCTAATAAAGAACGCCATCGTTTTGTGTTGATTGCCTTTCAACAAAGTGGCTGGGCTTTAGTAATTAGCACAATTCTTGGATAACCTAAAATAATATATTTTAAATGGAAGAATACAATAAATAAACAACAACAATAACAATGCAATCAATATTTAATTTTAGTTTAACATAAGTAAATGAATAGTAAATAGGAAACTGATTCTTATAAGTCATACTGTGTGTTTAGCCTCATTTATTTCCAATCAAACAGTCACAATGGCAATAACATTGACTCTGAGCTGCAATTCATCGGAGCTATCTGCTAATTATTTTTCTCCTATTGATTTAAACGGAACCTATGAATGTGTTCTAACTGATTTTCATTGATACAACAGTATGCCGAAAGCAGATGTCTATAACAATATACTTCATATCGGTGAACTTGTAATTGATATAGTTGACTATATAAAAGAACAAACAAACGATATACTGTTACGTTTTTAGACCTTTTCGTAAAAACGGTTTTATTACTTATCCTTCAAGGATTCGTTTTATTGCATCAAATTAAAACACGGACAAATTAATTTTAGAAATATAATGCGAAAACACTTTATTTATTACTTTATTAACACGAGTATTTGTACTACTCAACACTTAGCGATGTTAACACGTCTATATTTGAAATTACACTAACTCGCTGAGCTCTGGCAGCGCCTTTATATAGCAAAAATGACGTCGTCTGGTAACCTCGCGAAACTTCTGGGCATGGTGGTTGTATTTTACTTGACATGTAGCTATATACGTGTGTTTGTATACATGACAATGCTGACTTGTTTGTTTTATGGTAACTATGTGTGGTTGGATGTATGCGCGTTCTGTGTGTTTTGCCTATGGTAACTATGAGTGGTTGTAGGGATGAGTTTTCTGTGTGTTGTGTGGTTTTGTTTCTTCTTCTGCTATGTGTATATGGTTGTATATACTTGTGAACCTGTTTAGCTTGACTGGCAGCGAATACTTGCATACAAGATCATTAAGAATAACATCTCTTAGCATTTATGTTGCTAGGTTTTTCGTTGTTGTTGTTTACACTTATTAGTGGCACAGCCTCGAATGATCTTGTATATTCTGGAGTATTCCATTTCCGTTAATTTGAATATTATCTGTATAGTGTTGACCAGGGTTGTAACATTTTGACAACTATAGATTAATTGGCAGCGCTGCCAAGCACATATAGCCACATTGTCGTTTTATTTAAATCTATTTCTAATCTTTGTAACACTGCCACCCACTTAAGCCTGTTCGACCCGAATAGGCATACAATCCCCTCTTGCATAGTGCTCCAATCGTTCGAGATGTACTATCTTCATTTTCGACCTTGGGCTATTATGCTTCTGTATCCGGTATATAACCCTGTGAGTCTGTAATTTTGGTGACAATCCTTTCTTCCGTTGTGGGTTATAAAGTAGAACCAATTGTCCTTCCATAAATCCCTCCAAATTTGCTGCGCGGTCATACCTAGACTTCATCTTGTCACTGACCATCTTGATTCTATTACGCTCGAACTCATGCAGTTCGTTTAAGTCCTCCTTCTCTTGGGACGTAATAGCTCCTTCTTCTACAGTTGGCTTAACACCAAATTCCAAATCACCAGGTAGTTTTAATTCCGTCCCGAAGATAATTTTGGCTGGCGTTCTCGATGTTGAGTCGTGTATGTGCTCGTCCCAATCCCTCTGATGGTTGCTTACTACTTTCCGTGGGTACTCTTCTAAGGTGCGATTGAACCTTTCTACCATGCCATCAGACTGTGGATGCAACGGCGTCGTTCTGGTTTTCATTATCCCATATAACTCGCACATTTCCCTGAATATGGCAGACTCGAAATTCCTTCTTTGGTCGGAATGTAATTCTATTGGGACACCACAGCAACATACCCAGTTGTTGACGAATGCATTTACAATTGTCTTTGCTTCCTGGTTAGGTATAGCATATACCTCTAGCCATTTACTGAAATAGTGCATTACCACAAGCACATAACGATTTCCGGCTTCAGTGACGGGAAAGGGACCTGCTACATCCATTGCGATCCGCTCGAATGGTGCTCCCAAGTTGTATTGTTGTAGCTGTCCCGGCTTCTTCTTACTGGGCCTTTGGCTGCAATGCACTGTGGGCAGTTTGCTATCCAGTCGCCTACGGCTTGTTGACATCCAACCCAATAAAAACGCTGCTTCAGTTTCTCAAGTTTTTTTGTTACTCCAAGATGACCGCCACTAGGTCCATTATGAAACTCCTGTAAAACTTCACTTATCTTGGAGTATGGCACAGCTATTAAATTTGAAGTTGTTTTACACTTTTCCATACGCGGTATGAACACCCTTTTATTACCTTGAGGCTGTTCCCTCTGTGCCGCTGACCAGTCTTCATCAGGGCCGATGTGCATTAGCCGAACATCCACAACGCCTTCCTTTTGTTCGGTTCTAACACAATATTTACACTCTAAACAGGAGGGTCTTCTCGAAAGAGCATCCGCATTGTTATGCTTTGTGCCCCTTCTATGCTCAATGCTGAAGTCGTAGCTCTGCAGGCGCCCAATCCACCTTGCCAGTTGCCCTTCAGGATTTTTAAACTGCAATAGCCATCTCAGTGCAGAATGATCGGTCCTTAATGTAAAGTGTTGACCATACAGGTACTTATGGCAATGTTTAATGCATTCCAATACCGCCAGAAGCTCACGTCGTGTCACACAGTAGTTCCTCTCAGGTTTTGAGAGTACACGGCTATAGTATCCTATGACCTTCTCAGTGCCATTAACTACTTGGGATAGGACACCCCCTATGCCATAACCGCTCGCATCAGTATCCAGCACAAATTTTTCTCCAGCTATGGGATACGCTAGCACTGGAGACGTACATAATAGTTCTTTGAGTTTCTGGAATACATTTTCCTGTGGCTCGCCCCAATGGTATGGTCTCGGTTTCTTTATCAGCTCATGCAGGCTTGCAGCTACACTGGCAAAATTCGGCACAAAACGTCTGTAGTATGTACAAAGGCCCAAAAAGCTGCGTATTTCATGAAGATTTTTAGGTTGATGCCAGTCCCTTACTGCTTTTATTTTATCTTCATCTGTTGAGATTCCGTCTGCTGTAACCCGATGCCCCAAATACTTTACTTCTTTCTGGAACAACACACATTTCTTCAAGCTGAGTTTCAATCCAGCTGATACTATCCGTTGAAGAACTTCTGCCATGTTTTTGAGGTGTTCATCAAAAGTTTTCCCCATCACGATTATGTCATCTAGATATACCAAGCATGTCTTCCAGTGAAGTCCTATCAGTGCCTTCTCCATTAGGCGTTAAAATATGGCCGGAGCATTGCAAAGACCAAATGGCATGACTTTGAACTGCCATAATCCGTTACCGACACTGAAGGCAGTTTTCTCCTTGTCTTTCTCTGCAATTTCCACTTGCCAATATCCGCTTCGCAAGTCCAGCGTAGAGAAACATTTGGTACCAGCTAGCGTGTCCAAAGTGTCATCGATCCTGGGGAGCGGATAACTGTCCTTCTTGGTTATGTCATTGAGCTTCCTGTAGTCTACGCAGAATCTACTATTGCCATCTTTCTTTTTAACTAAGACTACAGGCGAACTTCAAGGACCAGAAGATGGCTCAATTACGCCATCACGCTCCATTTCACTTACAAGCTCTTTTACTTTATCTCGCTTTACTAGGGGTACGCTTCTGGATGGCTGTTTAATCGGCCTAGCTTCGCCTGTGTTAGTTTCATGTTTAACCAATGCAATTCTACCTTGGCTTTGACTTCCCATAGCGAAGATACTGGCATGCCTTTTTAGTAACTGTTTGGCTTCATTTTTATCTGTCGCTGATAGACCTGCTACCCATTTCTCTACGTATTCCTCAAATTGTTCACGTTCTTTTGCGGACAAATTAGTAGGCTCTATCTTCTTCTCGAAGTTTATTATTGCCTCTGCTGAAGTACACTGGCCAACATCGGAATTTTCTTTGATGACTTTTTCATGGTCTGATAAGTTAAACACTCTTAGAGGGACTATTCCTCCTTTACTAGTTTTCACTAGAGCTTTCGCTGTTATAAGCTCTCTCCTTAGATCTGCTGGCTCTACAACCCACAACCGATTGTCCTCACAATCTCCCTTCATCCGCGCCCATATGACTGTTTCAGACTGCGGTGGTAACGTCTGACTCTCAATAGCAAATACTCTTGTTACTTGCAGTTTGTTGTCATATCCAACATCAAGAGGTATTTCCACATTACGCCAAATCATCAGCTGTTGTCCCATATATAGATTAATGCCAGGGTTAATCATAAAATCGGCTCCAATAATAACCTCATCGACAATATCGGCAACAATAAACACATGTCTCATGTTGATGTTAGCTATAGTCACCTTCACTTCAATCTTACCATAGACAGTAGCAGGCTCTCCAGTAGCTGTATGGGCCTGATTATTGTTTGGTTCACTCGTTTCCTGTTTCTTGGTGGCGAAACAGATCTACCTCTCTTCCTTGGTGCTTTGCAGCTGCGCTGAATATGACCGATCTTTCCGCAGTTAAAGCACTTAGGCTTTTTTTGATAGCATTTTCTGCCAGCAGTTGTCGCATTGCCTCCTTAACGCTAGCAACTAGGTTGTTATCCTCCTCAGACAAAACCTCCACATTCCGCACTTTACACATCTGTGGCTTCAAAATTATCCTTGCAGTCTCTTGAGCCAGCGCAAATGAAACAGTTTCAGCGAAAGTGGATTTCTGCGTAGCGCACACTGCCAGTTTAACATCAGAGTCGCGAATGCCGTTGACGAAAGCCTCAGTTTTAAAGTGGTCCAGGATCGGGTGGCTTTCGCCTGGATATGTGAGTTGCACTAAACGCTCGATTTCCATTGCGAAATCTTGTAGAGATTCGTTAGGCTTCTGAACTCTACATCGCAATTCCATTCTGTATAAATCGCGCTTGTGCTCACCACCATACTTGCGCTGCAATGCTGCCATTATTTCATTATAGCTGTTTCTGCTGCTTGCTAGCACAGTCTCAAGTACCTCTGCGGCTGTACCCTTAAGGACAAAATCAACTCTATGGCCTTTTCTTCAGCATCCCATCTATTTCTGCTAGCAACCGTCTCGAACTGGAATTTGAAGATGCCTAATGGTACGCTGCCGTCGAAGCATGGCGCTTTTATCCGCGCAGAAACCTCCGAATTAAACTGGCCCGACACTACACTCCAGGTTATGCATTTTGTCCTCTAGAGCATGCAATTTCTCTTCGAACTCCTTTGCATGCTGTTCCAGGCCACCGCTTTCTAGATGTTGAACTCTATCCGCCAGCTCTGAGAATTTATTCTCAATAGAATCCACCCTCCTGTTAATGGCTTCAGAAACCTCTAAAAGGGTCTCGTTCATGGCTTTATTTGACTCCTGTATTTTTGCTACAAGCTTTTCCTGCATCTGCTGAGAGTTCTGTTTTATTTCAGTTATTTCGGCTACAAGCTTGTCACTGCTGATCCTTGATGCCTCCTGCATCTGCTGAGAGTTTTGTTTTATTTCACTTATTTCGGCTACAAGCTTGTCACTGCTGATCCTTGATATCTCCTGCATCTGCTGAGAATTTTGTTTTATCTCATTTATTTCGGCTACAAGCTTTTCCTGCATCTGCTGAGAGTTCTGTTTTATTTGGATCATCATAGCAGCGAACATTGAATTTATGTCCATGCTGCTGGTCGTGGCAGGAGGGCATAACTGCACATCGTTTTTGTCCTCAAACTCGTATGTCCCGATGTCCATTCCGCGATCCTTAAACTCATCTATCAGCCTCTTCTGTAGTTCAGCCTTGTTACCTGCAGTTGGAATTTCCAGTTTACTGAGCTCCTTTTTCAGCTGTTCAACTTTTAGCTCATCAAATTTCATGATTATTTATTTTAATTTCCTTTTTTTTAATTTTCTTTTTTTTTCTTAAATTGCAATGTCCTTTTAATAATTTTTGCAATCCCACTTCTGACACCAATTGTTACGTTTTTAGACCTTTTCGTAAAAACGGTTTTATTACTTATCCTTCAAGGATTCGTTTTATTGCATCAAATTAAAACACGGACAAATTAATTTTAGAAAAATAATGCGGCAACACTTTATTTATTACTTTATTAACACGAGTATTTGTACTACTCAACACTTAGCGCAGTTAACACGTCTATATTTGAAATTGCACTAATTCGCTGAGCTCTGGCAGCGCCTTTATATAGCAAACATGACGTCGTCTGGTAACCTCGCGAAACTTCTGGCCATGGTGGCTGTATCTTACTTGACATGTAGCTATATACGTGTGTTTGTATACATGACAATGCTGACTTGTTTGTTTTATGGTAACTATGTGTATGTATGCGTGTTCTGTATGTTTTGCCTATGGTAACTATGAGTGGTTGTATGGATGAGTGTTCTGTGTGTTGTGTGGTTTTGTTTCTTCTTCTGGTATGTGTATATGGTTGTGTATACTTGTGAACCTGTTTAGCTTGACTAGCAGCGAATACTTGCATACAAGATCATTACGAATAACATCCCTTTGCATTTATGTTGCTAGGTTTTTCGTTGTTGTTGCTTACACTTATTAGTGGCACAGCCTCGAATGATCTTGTATATTCTGGAGTATTCCATTTCCGTTAATTTGAATATTATCTATATAGTGTTGACCAGGGTTGTAACATTTTGACAACTATAGATTAATTGGCAGTGCTGCCAAGTACATATAGCCACATTGTCGTTTTATTTAAATCTATTTCTAATCTTTGTAACAATATATATGATCAAAATACTTAATAATGGTGCTGCTATACCAATTCCGTAGTTGGGATTGTCATATGAATTCACGCCTTAATACAGGGACCAATCATATATGGAATATGAAACTGGCAGCTAATAAAGAACGCCATCGTTTTGTGTTGATTGCCCTTCAACAAGAAAACAAGTTTGTTCATTGTGATCTTACTAACTTAAAAGTACATTTAAACTCAACCTCTTACCCATATGACGATCTTAATACAAAATTCAAAAATGAGCGCTATGCGATTCCTATATGATATGTATCTAAGATTCCGATAAAGCTACTACATGAAACAACCCCAACCTCTTCTAACAGGTCAAGAGTTTAAAAATAACGCTCCAATTATTGTAGTTGATGTCAGTCACCAAAACGAAATGCTCAATACCGGACCAATCAACATAAAAATTTAATTTGAAAAATAAACAAATATTCCAGCAAAAACATCAGCTTACTGCGTTCTTATTCATGACCGCGTAATAGAATACATACCAATAAAAGGTCAAGTCCGGAAGATCTTATAAATTAAACAACATGGATGGTGATATTGTTTTTGTAAACTTGCAATGTTTCAAAAATAATTCAAATGACTTCGTCGCAAAAGAACTACCTGTAGTTTTCAGCAACAACGAATACCTCAATTTTATTATAAAACCTCCTTTTGATTTCGCATGTTTATCAGCCAAAAAACAGAGAGAAGCAGTTTGGTTGACAAAAAACTATCATCATATTAACTGGAATGATGGATCAGTCTCATTTCAAAGCGTTTGCAAGTTTTTAAAATCCAATATAAGAAATTCACAAATATATGTTAAGGGGGAAGAGAAGAAAAAATGGCTGGAAAAAATTATTCATCAAACAGTTCATAACATTGAAGACTTTGTCTGCATTAATTTAAAAAAAATATGGAAACTAAGCATTCAATATATCTCTATTGTAGCTATCACGACTATGGTGTTTGTGCCTTAAGGAATGCAATTTTACTTAAAAATGAAAATGTTAACAAACTTTTAAATAAATGCTTATAAAAATTAATTTTATTTCAAATAAAAAACCTACATACATATTTTTTTTTAGAGAATACGCAAACAAACATACACAATGAATCATTCATTCAAATGGTCAAGGGAATATTTGGGCACAAAGAATAAACGCTTATTATATGCGTAAATGAAATAAATTTTTAGATATTTTTGTACGCATGAATATATACATCTTATCACATTTCATACTGAACCACTTGCGCTAAATCCAGGAAAGCAAAAAAGCGGACTGTAATACAGACTCACCAATCTTCACACACACACACACACACACAGCCTGTGTGACAGGCAGACATTCCAATCGCCACTCAGAACACAAAAACGCACACACTTAAACATAGCATAAATGTTCATATTCCATAAAATACAGAAATCGCACCACTATCCAGATCCCCAAATAAAATCCATCGATGATCGTCATCTATAAAATAAACAAAATATCAGTTTCAATTTTTATGCAATAGCAAATTTTTTTTCACAACGTCTTCAAGACCAGAATAATGAAATTATTCCCCCATACTCAAGCATTACACATAAAAAAGAAATAACTGAATTGCTGGACAAAATATCTTAAGTAAACACACACCAAAATTAAAAACAAGCAAAAAATAAAAGAAGAAATCTCACTCCAGCAAGAAGAAACGAACCACAAATATTGTACTTCCTAAAAAATGTTCTGTCAGATACTAAAAATTTCTTATTTTCTATTAGGCCATGTCACACATGGACAGACGGAATTCCTACGGTCACATATGGACAGACACAAATTCCCACGCTCACATACCGGTGGACATGTATTCTCAAGGTCACATATGGACAGATACAAACTCCCAAGGTCTCATATGGACAAACACAAATTCCCACGCTAACACACCGACGGACATGAAATCCCAAGGTCACATATGGACAGACACAAACTCCCAAGGTCTCATATGGAGAAAATACACACACACATAAACATTAAAGTATAAAATTACTAAAAAACCAATTAACCTAAAATAATATATTGTAAATGGAAGAATACAATGAATAAACAAAAACAATAACAATGGAATCAATATTTAATTTTAGTTTAAAATAAGTAAATAAGTAGTAAGTACGAAACTGATTCTTATAAGTCATACTGTGTGTTTAACCTCATTTATTTACAATCAAACAGTCACAATGTCAATAACATTGACTCTGAGCTGCAATTCATCAGAGCTATCTGCTAATTATTTTTCTCCTATTGATTTAAACGGAACCTATGAATGTGTTCTAACTGATTTTCATTCATACAACAGTATCCCGAAAGCAGATGTGTATAACAATATACTACATATCGGTGAACTTGTAATTGAAATACCGATCGGATTTTATGAATTAAACGATATAGTTGACTATATAGAAGAACAATGCAAACGATATAGGCCAGAAAACAAAATTTTGATTGAAGCTAATAACAATACAATGCAGGTCAAGGTCAGCAGAACTAGAGAACCAATATATGTTATTAAAGAAAGTACAATAGGTATGCGTTTAAGATTCAAAAGCAGAAGATTAACACCAAACAAAGAACATTACTCTGATCTTCCAGTGAATATATTTAAGGTGAATCTCTTGAGGATTGAAAGCAGCATTGTAGTTAATACTTATATGAACAATTCTAAAGCTTATGCACTACATGGGTTTCCGATTAATGTACCTGCTGGATATAAAATAGTTGAGATTCTTCAAAATCGTATTTATTTTCCAGTAAACTCCAGAGAAATAAGTTCACTAGCTCTTTGCGTGGTTGATCAAAACGCCGACTTAATTACTTACAGAGGAGAGGAAATTACAATACGAATATATATAAGGACCACTAAATAATGATAATATACAACACAGGTATATCGAAGAATACTACAGCAACATCTAATCCTCAAACATTACAACCTAAGCAACAATTGAAAAGAGTAGTAGGGAACTGTATGTGCTCTGACCATTAAAAATATTAAATTTCAGCAATTAAATTTGAAATTTTTCAATTTT
Organism: Linnaemya vulpina; assembly: GCA_963675445.1. NCBI lineage: Eukaryota > Metazoa > Arthropoda > Insecta > Diptera > Tachinidae > Linnaemya > Linnaemya vulpina. The sequence goes on from OY776276.1 coordinate 40,494,158, forward strand.
AATTGCCAAAATTCTCAAATTTCACAAAATTCTCAAATTTCATTTTGTGTGTGTTCGTGTGTGTATTTTTTCCCACGGTTTAATAGGGGCGTTCACATTGTTGTTTTTTTTAAATAAAAAACGTGGGAATTTGTGTCTGTCCATATGTGACCTTGAGAATACATGTCCGTCGGTATGTGAGCGTGGGAATTTCTGTCTGTCCATTTACACTGTGTACGCCTGGTGAATAGGCGTACAGGAATTACACTATTTAAAAAGTGTAGTAGTTATATATGGATACCCTTAATGTTTGTGGTTCGTTCCTTCTTGCTGGAGTGAGATTTTTTCTTTTATTTTTTTGCTTATTAAAATTTGGTGTGTTTACTTAAGATTTGTCGTCCAGCAATTCAGTGTTTTTTTTTTTTTACTTGTTTGCTTGCAATGCTTGAGTCTGGAGGAATAATTTGATTATTCTGATCTTGAAGACGTTGTGAAAAAAAAAAATTACTATTGCATAAATATTGAAACTGATGTTTTGTTTATTTTATACATGACGATCATCGATGGATTTTATTTGGGGATCTGGATGGTGGTGCGATTTCTGTATTTTGTAGAATATGAATATTTATGCTATGTTTAAGTGTGTGTGTTTTTTGTGTTCTGAGTGGCGGTTGGAATGTCTGGCTGTCAGACAGTCTATGTGTGTGACGATTGGTGAGTCTGTATGACAGTCCGCTTTCTTGCTTTCCTGGTCAGTATAAAATGTGATAAGGTGTACATATTCATGCGTACATAAATATCTACAAATTTATTTCATTTACGCATATACATACAAACAAATAATAAGCGTTTATTCTTTGTGCCCAAATATTCCCTTGACCATTTGAATGAATGAATGAACCATTGTGTATGTTTATTTTTGTGTTCTCTGAAAAAAAAAATATGTATGTAGGTTTTTTGCTTGAAATAAAAAGACATTTATTTTAATTTTTATAAGCATTTATTTAAAAGTTTGTTAACACTTTAATTTTTAAGTAAAATTGCATTCCTTAAGGCACAAACACCATAGTCGTGATAGCTACAATAGAGATATATGGAATGCTTAGTTTCCATTTGTTTGAAATTAATGCAGCCAATGTCTTCAATGTTATAAACTGTTTGATGAATAATTTTTTCCAGCCATTTCTTCCAGTCATTTTTTCTTCTCTCCCCCCTTAACATATACTTGTTAATTTCTTATATTCGATTTTAAAAACTTGCAAACGCTTTGAAATGAGACTGATCCATCATTCCAGTTAATATGATGATAGTTTTTTGTTAACCAAACTGCTTCTCTCTGTTTTTTGGCTGATAAACATGCGAAATCAAAAGGAGGTTTTATGATGAAATTGAACCGTTCCTTGTTGCTGAAAACTACAGCTAGTTCTTTTGCGATGAAGTCATTTGAATTAGTTTTGAAACCTTGCAAGTCTACAAAAACAATATCACCATCCATGTTATTTAATTTATAAGAGCTTCCGGACTTGACCTTTTATTGGTATGTATTCTATTACGCGGTCATGAATAAGAACGCAGTAAGCTGATGTTTTTGCTGGAATATTTGTTGCTGTTTCAAATTCAATTTTTATGTCGATTGGTCCGGTATTGAGCGTTTCGTTTTGGTGACTGACATCAACTACAATAATTGGAGCGTTATTTTTAAACTCTTGACCTGTTAGAAGAGGTTGGGGTTGTTTCATGTAGTAGCTTTGTTGGAATCTTAGATACATATCATATAGAATCGCATAGCGCTCATTTTTGAATTTTATAGTAAGATCGTCATATGGGTAAGAGGTTGAGTTTAAATGTACTTTTAAGTTAGTAAGATCACAATGAACAAACTTGTTTTCTTGTTGAAAGGCAGTCAAGACAAAACGAGGGCGTTCTTTATTAGCGGCCAGTTTAACATTCGATATGTGATTGGTTCCCGAATTAAGGTGTGGATTCATATGACAATCCCAACTACGGAATGCCATTAGTATAGCAGCACCATTATTAAGTATTTTGATCATATTCAATTTACTATGATCAGATAATTGAACATGTGGAATTCTCCATGATATTAGTGAAATTGTAAGTTTTGCTTTCTCGGTGGAAACATTCGAGTGTACAAGATCTTCATCGTTCTTATTACGCAAGAGTATCAATTCATGTTTACCATTTAATAAAACTTTATTGTAGTCTTCAGCGAATCCTAAAAGAAGTTTGAGTGGTACATAGAAACTAAAATTTCCATTTTGAAGATATATTTTATCAAGTTTATTCCATCCAGCATTTTGCAACGCAACGCTTTCCGTAGGTGATAAAGAAACCAAATTTTTTATGGTACTGGTGGCTCCCAAATATCTTGTATGATCAATTTCAATACCATTCAGTTCATAGCGGATTTCATCAAAGAGATATGCAACAAAATTATTTTTCAACTGAAAGTTGGGTGTAGATTTCGATGTTTTTTCGTCTACAACAAGTCCTTCCACATATATATAGCTTTCACTGGGTAACACATATAGATCTTGGTTTTGTATTGAAATTCTTATTTCATCGTTGTTGTTAAAAGACTGAAGGTATGGTATGTATGTGTGATAATCCTTTTTGATAATATTTTCGTCAGATATTGGTTTATCTAAAACGTCTATTATTGAACTCATTTTGTTTTCAGTTTAAAGTTCAGTGACTTGAGAAAACTCTTATTTGGTGCTGTAAGCGATTTTTGACGAACAGATCTTTTCAATTGTTGCTTAGGTTGCAAAGTTTGAGAATTAGATGTTGCTGTAGTATTCTTCGATATACTCGTGTTGTATATTATCATTATTTAGTTGTTCTTAAATGTATTCGTATTGTAATTTCCTCACCTCTAAAATTAATTAAGTCGCCGTTTTGATCAACCACGCGAAGAGCTAGTGAACTTATCTCTCTGGAGTTTACTGGCAAATAAATAAGATTTTTGGGAATCTCAACTATTTTATATCCAGCCGGTACATTAATCGGAAATTCATGTAGTGTATGAGCTTTAGAATTATTCATATAAGTATTAACCACAATACTGCTTTCAATCCTCAAGAGATTCACCTTAAAGATATTCACTGGAAGATCAGAGTAATGTTCTTTGTTTGGCGTTAATATTCTGCTATTGAATCCTAAAAGTCTACCTATTGTATTTTTTTTATTAAAATATATTGGTTCTTTAGAGCTGCTGACTTTGACTTGCATTGTATTGTTATTAGCTTCAATCAAAATTTTGTTTTCTGGTCTCTATCGTTTGTATTGTTCTTCTATATAGTCAACTATATCGTTTAATTCATAAAATCCGATCGGTATTTCAATTACAAGTTCACCGATATGTAGTATATTGTTATAGACATCTGCTTTCGGGATACTGTTGTATGAATGAAAATCAGTTAGAGCACATTCATAGGTTCCGTTTAAATCAATAGGAGGAAAATAATTAGCAGATAGCTCTGATGAATTGGAGCTCAGAGTCAATGTTATTGACATTGTGACTGTTTGATTGTAAATAAATGAGGTTAAACACACAGTATGATTTATAAGAAGCAGTTTCGTATTTATTGTTTATTTACTTATTTTAAACTAAATTAAATATTGATGCCATTGTAGTTGTTTTTGTTGTTGTTTATTTATTGTATTCTTCCATTTACAATATCTCATCTTTGCTTATCCAAGAATTGTGCTCATTACCAAAGCCCAGCCACTTGACAAACACCTTATGTCCTTTAGTTTTGAGAACCTTTTCAACTAGGTATGTATTAGGAAATCTGGTTTTTGAAAGTTCTTCTTCATAGAATCCACCTTTAATAGGATTTCCGCGATAGTCTTCTAATATATATGTTGTAGGATATGTATTTTGTACTCTTTTAATTGTAAAGATTTCTGTTGTTCAATTCGGAGTATAACCTTTTTCAAAAATGTTTTATATTTGCTTATGCGTACATGATCTCCTGTCATTTTAAATGACTGTATACTGTGTTTAAAAGCTGTTTTTCATTTGTTGAATTTACTTTAATCGGTGACATTTTAATGGTGCGATGAATTTTTCTATTGTATGCATCAAGTAAATCTCTATACATATCAATCCAATTATATGAACCATTTAAGCTAAATTCTTTCCACATCATTCCTTTTAATGTTCTATTGAATCGTTCTACTATTGAGGCTTTCATAGTGCTATATGTTGAGTAGTGATTAATATTGTATTTATTCATCAACTGACTGAAATGTTTATTGAAAAATTCTTTACCATCGTCTGTTTGCAAATTTTTCGGTATTCGTCCCAATTTGAAAATATTCTCCATTGCCTGAGTTGTTTCGAATGCATTCTTTCTGCTCAAAGGTACTGCCCAAGCAAATTTTGAGAATGTATCAATTACAGTTAGCAAAAATCGATAATTTCTATTGTCTAAGGAATAATTTCCCATTTCAACTAAATCAGCTTGCCAAAGATCATATATTCCTTTCACCACAACTCTACGACGTACAAAACGTTTTCGAGCCTGCTTATGCAATTCATTTACAACATTTCTCTTTGAAGACATCTTATTTTTCCAGTCGCTGTTTTAAGTGTGTTGTGATCTACTTGATGCACTTGCACCTATTGATACGAACATGTAATTTTCTATTCCATAAATTTTTTCTCGTAGCTCTTCAATTTTCATATCAAAAAGTGATTTATTACCATCCATTTTCTTATTGATATCCTGCAAATGAGCATTAAGATTTTCTAACTGGAAAGCTACTACTTGTTGCTGTTTTTTGAGTTCAGTTTGCAGAAAAAATTTACTGATAACATCGTTTTCCTCCACAGCATTTACAACATTTTTGATTCTCTTGTATTGGACATCAATGTTTTTGTTCGTATCCATAAAGAAGCCCAACAACTTAGGCGCATTTTTGGTTGAAATTACTTCACTTCTATCGTTAATATAATGCCCAAATTTATCAACGGACATGTTTTATATAAAAATCTATGTATGTATATAGTTTATACTATTATATTAGCTTCACGTAGTTCTTCAATAATTGAGACAATTTCGTTGTTGTGATTAGTATGGCCTGTAGACTGTGATGCAAGCAGTAGTCTAAGTCGATCTACCAACTCGTTTGGATCATCCCAGTATATATAGTTTGGATTATGAGGGTTAAACTGCATCAAACATCTTCCTAAATAATTACTTTTTGTTACATCTGATGAGCCTGTCTCCTTTAAAAAGTTTTCCAATAATATGTTTGTACTTATGGGCTATGCTCCCTTTGATTTGACCATCAGACTTATAGCCTCTCCTCTGGGCATTGGTAGCAAGTAATATTTTTTTATAGATTTCAAACTCGAATTTATCATAGTTTTTTGGTGCTTTATGAAACATTAAAGAAAAAAGTCCTGGCGTGAGCGCCCATATTTGTCCCCCAACCTGTATCTTATCTTGAATTAACTCGATGGTGCTATTACCAAATCTCCATTCGTTATTATTATCTTTATGTGGACCATAGTTAGTATCTAGTTCGTTTCTCGATTGCAATAGTGATAAGTCAGAATAACTTTCTTCATTATTCGAATTTTGTGAGTAAAAGTCATCTTCATCATAATTACTGCTACTTTTACTATTAGATTGCTTAAAAATTTTTTCTTCACTTAGTTTCTTGGGCGTACTCGTTTCCAATTTTATTGTTGAGTTCTGAGGATGAAAACTTTCATTGTCATCAATTCCAGTTTCCTTATCACTCGGTTCTTTTTTAACTGGTCTACCAATGTATTTAGAGCTATTCATAAATTCTTTTAAAGGTTCTGTGATAGGCTTTAATGTATCTGTTAATTGCTGATGTGTATCTATTTCACCAGTTTTTATACTACGAAGCTTTTTCTTCAAGATATTTCTTGTTGCCACCAAGTCTTTAAGAATTTGTTCATTCATTTTAGCTATCAGGTCAGTCAATAGGGAGCAGATCAGTTTAACAGCTATCAGGTCAGTTTATCAGGTACCAGATCAGCTTATCAGGTCAGTTTATCAGGTATCAGACCAGCTTATCAGGTCAGTTTAACAGGTATCAGATCAGCTTATCAGGTCAGTTTAACAAGTATCAGGTCAGTTTATCAGGTATCAGATCTGCTTATCTGATCAGTTACAATAATCACATGTATAAAGTTTGAAGTCAGATTAAATACTGCAGGGTGCATTTGATGAACAGTAAATTATATTATGATGAAGTAATCAAATGACTTTCTATAACGACCATTGTTTAGTTCATTATCTTTACTTATCACCAAAAATCCGTATTTTTCCTTCCAACATTCTCTACAAATTCGTTGAAACATTTCAAAGTTCATGTCGCTGGCAACGTGATCATCATATACATATTTCATATTTGTCGCATCTTGTTTAAACATAATAATTACATTAGCATTATCTCTTATCAAATGTTTTGGAATCCGCGTGTAAGTCTGACACAAGTAAAATGAGTCTACTTTCTTATGACGACCCATACAAAAATATGCACGTATATTGTTTTGCTTTTCACATGCAACATCATCAAAAATCATAATTGAATTGCTTTTAGCTTCATTAGGAGGAACAACGTCCTCGTTTTCTGCAAATGTGTAGTATCCCATTCCTTTAATTGGTGAAATTAATTTCTTTAGGTATTCATATTTAGGTTGATATAAAGATTTTGAGTACAAGTAAATATTTTCAAACTTGAGACCATTAGGACTTTCCAGCAAACTAATTATTATGTTAGTTTTGCCACAATTTGAAGGACCAACTATTAATGCTCGAATAGAATTTGGTAACAAGGAACTAAGTCTTATTTTTTTACTGTCATTTGAACAAATATCAGCATTACGAACTAAAATATTTTTATGTTGTTTTATGAAGCGCATTTTAATAACTACTTGCTAAACTTGCAAACAATATCTTTTATTGTAGATTAAATTAATATGGTTGTACTTTATAACAAAAGGTTTAGTCACAGACAAACTATCGTTGGAGAAAGTTTACTAAATAAAGCAATAAATTCCCTACCTTTTGAATTACATCTTCCTGGATACCAGTATTGTGGACCTGGCACAAGATTACAAAAGCGTTTAGATAGAGGAGATAAAGGAATTAACTTATTGGATGCTGCTTGCAAAAATCACGATATTGCTTACTCGAAAAATAAAGACTTAAGCAGCAGACATCAAGCTGACAAAATTCTTGAAAATACGGCTTGGGAAAGAGTTCTTTCAAAAGATAGTGATCTTGCAGAAAAAACATTTTCATATGTAGTCACCAACGCAATGAAAGCAAAAACTAAACTTGGTATGGGTGTTGAAGCAAAGAAAAGGAATACAGTGAAAAGACCATCACCACGAATTCGTATAAATGACAAAAATCTGTTTCATAAAACAATTAAATCAGCAACAAAGATATGGAGAAGGAAAAACCGCAAGATATTAATTCAGCCATTAAGATTGCTCGTAAAGCTATCAGTAAATGTCTTAAGGGGGAAAAAGCACGTGTTATAATACCGCGTATTATAAATGTTCCAAAAATTGGTGGTTTTTTGCCCATAATACAGATTCTAACTGCTCTAGGTGCACTTGGTAGTCTAGCAACTGGAGGTGCCGCTATAGCTACAGCTGTAAATGCAACAAAGAATGCAAAAAAACAACTTGAGGAAGCCACCAGACACAATAAGGCAATGGAGTCTATTGCTGTGGGAGAAGGACTGTACCTTAAACCATATAAAAACGGTTATGGACTTGTTTGTAAAGATCATTCAAAAAACTATTAGAAATGCTACCCAACAGACCATTATCAGAATTTGATCTAAGAAAATTTTCAAAATATATTCCACACTTTAGAGGAGTTTATATGTTGGATTCACTACCAAAACGACCAAAGACTGTAGAGTGTGGAATAATCAATTTGGATTTATCAACAGGCCCAGGTACTCATTGGGTAGCATACTATAGGAACAAGAATGAAAAACAATATTTCGACAGCTTTGGAAATTTACAACCTCCTCTAGAATTAATCAAATATTTAGGTAGAAATATTCAATACAACTACAATCAATATCAAAACTTTAATACATATAATTGTGGCCACTTATGTTTGAAATTTCTTTATGAATTTCTATTATATATTTAAAAACATTTTATTTTTTATTATTATAATTATTTTTTTCTAGTTAATTACAAAATATATGCACATAACATTGTTCTTACTGCCAAACGGGGTACTGGGAGTTTGGTATCAAAAACTCATTCATCTCACTATCCAGGATAAGGTTTCGCTCTCCTTTTCTTTGTAGTCGATAGTTATCACTTAAAAGATCATCTAATTCGACATCTGTTGAAATATTATATCGGTTGGGGAGAAACATTGTATGGTTTTCCAGTTCAAGTTGAACTGTTTCCCCATACTTTGTTGTTACTCGGGAGCAAAAGACGAAAAGATGAATAATAAAATCTGGTGTTAGAAGAAGATAGAGAGATATTTATATACATCTTTAAGTCCTTTACTCTAAAATTTGAATTTGTTTTTGGAGTGGAACGCAGATTTAGTTTTATAAATTGTATAAAATTTCTCTTACAACTTGTTCGTTGAAAACAATTATTAGTAGAGAACTAACAGTCAAAAAGATCGGAAGTAAATTTTAGTAATAGTATAAAATATTTCATGAAATCATGAGTGACATTAGAAACAAGCTCGCACAATTCTTAGTTGATTTTGAGAGATGTGTAATATACGAACACATGGAAATGGTGAAAATGTTCTTCGATATGTTGAATGAAAATGATGATTTTGGTATAATGGAAGATGAGGACAAGGACGATGGTCACTTTAAGTCTTGTCCATGGAGCCATCCAGATTGTGAGGAGGGGCCAGATACCTGCCGGTGCTCCGTATTTTACTTAAGAAAAATTATGATAAATCATTTAATTAATTCATATTATGCAATATTTCGATGAAACTAAATAATAAATCACCAAACAAAATAAAACAAATTCTGAATGTTTTTTCATTTTAAATATATTTGTACAATTTTTTTTGTTTATTTCTCTTAACAATACAACAATTTTTTTTACTTATTAATAGATTTAACTACTTAAATAAATATAAAAATTATTACTTAAAAATAGGGATACAGTGATAGCATTGCTTCTTCCTCTTCTAGTCTTGAAATTTCCCATAGTAGCATGTCAAGTTCATAATCAGGATTAGTTTCCTCGATTCGAAAATGATACCATGCATATGTACTCATCTTATCACTTCTTATATTTCTTTTATCGTCTGCATAATTTAATACTACTTTATTTATTTCATTTGTATAAATTTGATGAATTTTTGATTTAAATGTTAGCATATCATCATACACAGTCGACTTATTGAATAAGCAATTTCTATATAAAGCTATACTATAATTATTAAGAATGCACTTCTTTACTCCTTTCGATTTTTTAATATCACTTTGATATTGCACACTAAAAGAGTACATTTTTTACCGCAATCCTACAAATTCCTTCATTACCTTTCCACAATTCTCATCCTTCATCATAAACAATACCTTTTTGTTTACCAGAGGAAATCCATATACTTTGTCTTTTGGGTAGTCTGATGTATCAAACTTATGGTCGACGTCAGTTTTTATGTCAGCGTAAAAGTCTTCTGTTTTTATTGTGTAAATGAAAGAGTCAGTATCCATATAATTCAGTGATAATTTTGACTTGAATTTGGGTTGCATGTACCCATAATGGAAATCATACATTTTCCATTTGGAAAGCTCTAATACACAAAATCCTAAATATATAGGCTTATTGTAATAGGTTTTCACTCTATTCATTTCAATCGCAATATTCTCAGAAAATATTGACAAACTATGAAAATTAGGTTTAGATATCCAATCTTGAGCTCCTAAATGATTACAGTTTGTCCTTTTCCAGTTCGTAACTATTCGTACATCTATTCTCTTTTCCACATTCTCCATAGTTTTACCGTATACTGCATTATTTAACAATTTGAAAAAAATTTTTTCAAAAGTATTTTTTGCAGTAGCCCTATGTTTGGTATTCAAGTCTATATAACTTTTCAACCAGGTTGATTGCTTATAGGTGAGAATTCGATGCACTTTCTTTAGAACTAGACCATACTGTAAACATTGTTTAAGAACTCTATAATGTATGACATATGTTTGTTTTGTTGAAAAATCTCCAACTAATTTAATGTGCTTTGTTTGCAAAATTTTCTTATTTTCTGGATAGAAAGGTAGGTCATTGTGAGAGTCATGCAAATGAGAAGGACAGTCTAAAGTAACTTCATAGACATATCCATCACTTGAATTATCACCTATGGTTTTAGGATCCAGATTTAGCTCTTCAGCTGACAGCCATCTGAATCCACCATAAGGTAAATACTCAGACATAGCCCAACCGTAGAGGTTATTTGCGTCTAAGTACACAATAAATTCTGAGGGCTTTTCTCTATCGAAATCAGGTAGATATTTGTTGTTAGCCTTTGAATATCGGTTACTGCATTGTACAAGTCCACCACGTATTCCTTTCTTGAAGAAATTGTACATATCTCTGTCCGTCAAAAGCTCTAGTTCTATATTTGTATACTTTAGCATAGCATCCCACGATAGTCCTGGTGCAGTGTAGTATTGACATGGATCTAAGTGGTAGATGTTCTTGCAAACCTTTCTAAAACTTTCAAATATATCTGCAAGTAAGAGCACATTCGTTTTTAAATATACTTCCATGTAATCTTGCAAGGTTTTGCAGCCGAAAGCATTCCAAACTTCTTTTGCATGCTCATAGTCTTCAATCGAGCACTCCTTATTATTGAGATGGTTGAAGAAATTTTCCCTTGCTGGAAGTTCACCAACATTCAATTTTTCAAAAGAATCAAGAAAATCATAGGGAAAGACACCTTTTCTTCTCACTAGATCAAACTCTTTTTTTGTTTTAAATTGTCTTTTAATGATGTGAAAGTCTTGTTCTGAAAGATTATTAGCTAAAGATTCTAAGCTTTCAGGCATAAAGCGAATTGTGTCCAAAAATCTAAGTTCAAGGTTGTAGTTGTCGGTCATTTTTGAAAATCTAGATAGTGATATGTATAATTCTTTGTTGAGCGGAAGGACTTTTATATTGTCAGATTTTTTACCTAACTCTTTAACAAAAAGATGCGCGTCATAAGATGAATAATTGTGGAAATAGATTGGTATAAATTTTGGAATTTGAAATTTTAAATTGCATCTATTATGAGCTGCTCCTCTAAATTTACCACTTATGTGGCAGTGATCTCGCACTCTATCATTGCCTAGATATTTATGACAAATGTGACAATTTATCGCATTTCGAAAATTAAAATTTTCCAAAGGAGTTAAAGCATCCATTTCCCTTTTATTTACTAGATATTCATTATAAATATCTTCACAATCTTCAATCAAATTTTCTACAAACTTTTCTGCTGCATCCCTCCCCGTATATAATTTAAACTTATCTAAACTATCATTATGCTTACATTTAATATAATAACACAATAATAGCACAAGGAATGTGCTTTTTGCGATACCTACTTTTGTCACTTACTCTAATATTAACCTCCTCCAGTATGCATTCAAAGTCTGCATACACAACAAATGGTACATCCATTTGTCGTTGGTGGTCTTTAAACTGCAACACGGCATTTTCCTCAGACGGCAGCTCCGCAACAATTTGCCCACATTCTTCTTTATGTCGCTCTAACAGCTGTTACAGAAGACAAGTTTTTTGCAGTGCTTGGTAGTCTGAGATTTTAAGAGTCTGTGGAAAGAAAAAAGTTATAAGAATATATATTAATATATTTACGTAAATAAATGTATATTTCTTTACTTACTTTGATATATTTGTTATAAGAATATAATGCTGATATCCTTCAGCATTTTCTAATAATAACAAATTAATATGTTTAGCTTTTTCATTCTTGGTGATATAGAATGGTCCAACAATCTCATTGCTTTCATCATTGTATCCGAACACATTGACGCTAATATTTGGATTGCTTTCTTCAAATATCCTGATACTCTTTAACACCAACGGAAACTTTAAATTTTTGAAATCAATCTCAATTCCGTTTTGCAAACATATGATATCAGCGCTGATGTCTGCAATGTTGTATGAGCAGCAACTTTGTGGTCTTTTAATATCAGATGTATCCAGTGCAGATATTATTGCGTAATAAGAACGATGAAGATCTTGTACACTCGAATGTTTCCACCGAGAAAGCAAAACATACAATTTCACTAATATCATGTTCAATTATCTGATCATAGCAATATTGAATATGATCAAAATACTTAATAATGGTGCTGCTATACCAATGGCATTCCGTAGTTGGGATTGTCATATGAATCCACACCTTAATACGGGAACCAATCATATATGGAATGTTAAACTGGCCGCTAATAAAGAACGCCCTGGTTTTGTCTTGATTGCCTTTCAACAAGAAAACAAGTTTGTTCATTGTGATCTTACTAACTTAAAAGTACATTTAAACTCAACCTCTTACCCATATGACGATCTTAATATAAAATAATAATATGATATGTATCTAAGATTCCAACAAAGCTACTACATGAAACAACCCCAACCTCTTCTAACAGGTCAAGAGTTTAAAAATAACGCTCCAATTATTGTAGTTGATGTCAGTCACCAAAACGAAACGCTCAATACCGGACCAATCGACATAAAAATTGAATTTGAAACAGCAACAAATATTCCAGCAAAAACATCAGCTTACTGAGTTCTTATTCATGACCGCGTAATAGAATACATACCAATAAAAGGTCAAGTCCGGAAGCTCTTATAAATTAAATAACATGGATGGTGATATTGTTTTTGTAGACTTGTAAGGTATCAAAACTAATTCAAATGACTTCATCGCAAAAGAACTAGCTGTAGTTTTCAGCAACAAGGAATGGTTCAATTTCATCATAAAACCTCCTTTTGATTTCGCATGTTTATCAGCCAAAAAACAGAGAGAAGCAGTTTGGTTAACAAAAAACTATCATCATATTAACTAGAATGATGGATCAGTCTCATTTCAAAGCGTTTGCAAGTTTTTAAAATCGAATATAAGAAATTCACAAATATATGTTAAGGGGGGAGAGAAGAAAAAATGGCTGGAAAAAATTATTCATCAAACAGTTTATAACATTGAAGACATTGGCTGCATTAATTTCAAACAAATGGAAACTAAGCATTCCATATATCTCTATTGTAGCTATCACGACTATGGTGTTTGTGCCTTAAGGAATGCAATTTTACTTAAAAATGAAAGTGTTAACAAACTTTTAAATAAATGCTTATAAAAATTAAAATAAATGTCTTTTTATTTCAAACAAAAAACCTACATACATATTTATTTTTTTCAGAGAACACACAAACAAACATACACAATGGTTCATTCATTCATTCAAATGGTCAAGGGAATATTTGGGCACAAAGAATAAACGCTTATTATTTGTTTGTATGTATATGCGTAAATGAAATAAATTTGTAGATATTTATGTACGCATGAATATGTACACCTTATCACATTTTATACTGACCAGGAAAGCAAGAAAGCGGACTGTCATACAGACTCACCAATCGTCACACACACAGACTGTCTGACAGCCAGACATTCCAACCGCCACTCAGAACACAAAAAACACACACACTTAAACATAGCATAAATATTCATATTCTACAAAATACAGAAATCGCACCACCATCCAGATCCCCAAATAAAATTCATCGATGATCGTCATGTATAAAATAAACAAAACATCAGTTTCAATATTTATGCAACAGTAATTTTTTTTTCACAACGTCTTCAAGATCATAATAATCAAATTATTCCTCCAGACTCAAGCATTGCAAGCAAAAAAGTAAAAAAAAAAAAACACTGAATTGCTGGACGACAAATCTTAAGTAAACACACCAAATTTTAATAAGCAAAAAAATAAAAGAAAAAATCTCACTCCAGCAAGAAGGAAGGAACCACAAACATTAAGGGTATCCATATATAACTACTACACTTTTTAAATAGTGTAATTCCTAAACATGCTTCTAAATTTTTTTATTCACCAGGCGTACACAGTGTAAATGGACAGACAAAAATTCCCACGCTCACATACCGACGGACATGTATTCTCAAGGTCACATATGGACAGACACAAATTCCCACGCTCACATACCGACGGACATGTATTCTCAAGGTCACATATGGACAGACACAAATTCCCACGCTCACATACCGACGGACATGTATTCTCAAGGTCACATATGGACAGACACAAATTCCCACGCTCACATACCGACGGACATGTATTCTCAATGTCACATATGGACAGACACAAATTCCCACGCTCACATACCGACGGACATGTATTCTCAAGGTCACATATGGACAGACACAAATTCCCACGCCTACCCCAACATTTTATTTAAAAAAAAAAACAACAATGTGAACGCCCCTACTAAACCGTGGGACAAAATACACACACGAACACACACAAAATGAAATTTGAGAATTTTGTGAAATTTGAGAATTTTGGCAATTAAAATTGAAAAATTTCAAATTTAATTGCTGAAATTTAATATTTTTAATGGTCACAGCACATACAGTTCCCTACTACTGAAAAGATGTGTTCGTCAAAAATCGCTTACAGCAGCAAACAAGAGTTTTCTCAAGTCACTGAACTTTAAACTGAAAACAAAATGAGTTCAATAATAGACGTTTTAGATAAACCAATTTCTGAAGAGAATATAATCAAAAAGGATTATCACACATACATACCATACCTTCACTCTTTTAACAACAACGATGAAATAAGAATTTCAATACAAAACCAAGATATATATGTGTTACCCATTGAAAACTATATATATACATGTATATATATATATATATATATATATATATATATGGAAGGATTTGTTGCAGACGAAAAAAAAATCTAAATTTACACGCAACTTTCAATTGAAAAACAATTTTGTTGCACATTTCTTTGACGAAATTCCCTTTGAACTGAATGGTTTTGAAATTGTTCATACAAAACATTTTAGAGCCACAAGTAGCATAAAAAAGTTGGTTTCTATGTTACCTACGGAAAGCGTTGTGTTGCAAAATGCTGGATGGAATAAACTTGATAACAAAAATCTTCGAAATGGAGATTTTAATTCCTCAAACTTCTTTTAGCATTCGCTAAAGACTATAATAAAGTTAAAATTAATGGTAAAGATGAGTTAATACTCTTGCGTAATAAGAAAGATGAATATCTTGTACACTCGAATGTTTGCACTAAGAAAGCAAAGCTTACAGTTTCACTAATATCATGGAGAATTCAATTATCTGGTCATAGTAAATTGACTATGGTCAAAATACTTAATGATGGTGCCGCTATACTAATGGCATACTCTAGTTGGGATTTTCATAAGAATCCGCACCAATCACATATGGAATGATAAACTGGCCGCTAATAAATAATGTCTTCATTTTGAAACGATCAATACCGGACTAATCGACATGAAGATTGAATTTAAAACAGCAACTAATATTCCAGCAAAAACATCTGCTTACTGCGTTCTCATTCACCAAAGGACAAGTTCGCAAAGTCTTATAAATCGCTATTAATATTTTTATGGACGTTCAAGGATTCAAAAGTAATTCGAACTATTTTATTGTAAAAGAACTAACATATCTGTCTTATTAATTAGAAATGAATGCATTAATTTCATCAATCAAAAAGTAGTGAGAAGGAGTTTTGTTAACAAAAAACTATCATAATATTAACTGAAATGATGGTTCAGTCTCATTTCAAAGCATTCTAAATTTAAAAAAATCTAATATGAGAAATTCACAGATATATATTAAAGGTGACGAGAACAAAAAATGGCTGGCAGCAACGATTCAACAAGAAGTTTTCAAAACTGAAAATATTGAAGAAGTTTTCAAAACTGAAATATCCGAAATATTTTTACTGTAGCTATCAAATCCATGATCCATGATCCACAGCTTCCACTGGTACTCATTTTCACTTCCCCTGTCGTATGAGGTTCTCTTAAATACTAGGCCGTCATCAACTTTCAAATCTAGTAAAATGTTACTATTTTTGTTGATGTGGTCGATTAATTCTAAATATTCATCGCATTGAAATTCAGTTGTCTCAAACCCAAGTTTACCTTCAATATTAACTTCATTTACTTTCAGATTTTCTTTATACATTCGAGAAAGTGTATCGGCCACTATATTTTCTGATCCCTTACGGTGGACGATTTCGAAGTCAAATGCTTGCAGCTGTAAGGACCATCGCGCTAGTCTTCCCGTTAAATATTTCAACGACATCAACCATTTAAGGCTGGAGTGATCTGTGACTATGGTGAAAGGCATCATTTCTCACACTATAGTTCCTTTGACATGCGTTCAGTTTTAGACTATAAAAAGCGATTGGATTCTCTTCATTATATTGTACTACTTGGTATAATACAGCACCTATACCATAACGACATGCGTCACATTGAATAAAAAATCGTTTCGAGAAATCTGGATGTTTTAAGCCTCGAGCGGATGTCAAAGCTTGCTTCAATTTCTCAAACGATTCAATTGCCTCCTGAGTCATTTCAAATTTCCTTGACTTTTTTAACCTGTCTGTCAGTGGGGCAGTTATGGAAGCAAAATCTTTAATGAATCTCCGGTACCACCCTGCTGTTCCTAAAAAGCTGCGTACTTCATGCTTTTACTTTCTCAGGATCGGTTTTCAAATTCCCGCCTCCAACTATGAAACCAAGGTATTTCAATTCTTGAAAACAAACTTGGTTAGGTTAGCTTTTCTCAAACAGGATGCAACTTCCTCCAAAATTCTCAAATGGTTATCAAAACTATGCGAAATCACCAGCACATAGATCATCCACGTAAACAAATATATTCTCTTTCAAATATTGTGGTATGACTTTATCCATTAATCTACAGTGTCGTTGAGCAGCATTACAAAGACCGAATGGATTACGCGAAATTGGTACAGAGGCCGACCTGCCGCAGTAAACGCGGTATATGGCGATTGCGGGTAATGTCGGTCCTCAAAAAGCATCACTTATTTAATTTTATGCTTTTATAATCACGAAGCTTGCTACTTAAGAAAGTCTATGTTACCATCTAAAGAAATGTCTAGTTAAGCAAAATTTATTCAATACTCACTACTTAGTACATAAAACTACATTTATAGATTTTAAATTATAAAATCATTTGCAAATGCTTATTAATATAAATAAAAAATAGGCACAAAATATTTATGTTTAAACAAAGGTCTTTTTAATAAATAAACTATTTGACATACTGTCATTGTACTATTATAATATGAAATTTATTTGTTGGGTGGTTAAGCAATGTCTATATGCATATCATTGGCGCTTTATATCAAATCGTCAGTAGACTTTAACACAGTTTTGAAAAGTTTCAAGCTTCTCAACTTACTAAAAGACCTTTATAAGCCATCTGAGAACTATGTTAATAAATTAACTATAAGAATTTACGAATGATTTTAAAAAATCACATAATAACAAGTGTAGTAGGCTATGAAACTTATACAAACCAAAACCCAACAAACAACTTTTATTCGATATGACTCCATTTCATTTTTCTACACCTTTATACAATTAGAAAGCCTTTGGATAACAATGAAAGTATTTATAAGGCAAAATGAAAAATCTCAATTTAATTGTTAATTAATTAACTATTTGACATACTGTCATTGTACTATTATGATATGAAATTTATTTGTTGGGTGGTTAAGCAATGTCTATATGCATTTCATTGGCGCTCTACACCAAATCGTCAGTAGACTTTCAAAACTGTGGCTACCTATAATTAGCCGGGCGAATAATAATATTACACACAAAAAAAAAACTGTATTACGTCCCCCCATTCGAGCCACAGCCTACTGCTGAACTTTTTCTTCCAAGAAAGTCCATAGTGCCAAACCAAAAAAAAAAAAAAAAGAAATATAAAAATATTCTTGGAATTGGTTCACTGTGGAGACCAATTGTGCACTTACTGTGCGAATAACAATTTATCGAGCGCCTACAAATAGCTTTGAGCCAAACACATAGTCCTAAATCGCATCCATCAATATAATTTCGTCACGCTAATACTAATTCTAATTCTTTTTTTTCAGCCTGGTCAACGCCTCTACTTCCTTCCAATTGTTTCTGGTCGGTCGAACAAGTTGGAACTCTTCTGGCACACCTTTCCTAAGAAAAATGATTTTAAAAAAATACACGACTGAGTTGTGAGAACGCATCAATCACCTCCGTGATCCACTAATGCCTAATGACGGGAAGTATTACCTATTTTATCACAGCTGAGATTATTTACTTTATGAAACCTTTCGTTTTTGCTTCTCATCACGCTCACTAACATTGTAAAGATGCCTGACGACACACAATCAACAATCATCCCACCGAACAAATCAGGTAAGTCCTTCCTATCTATTATTGTCACCTTAGAACGGTTATTGCATCATTCCCGCCATGAATCACAGACAAAAAAAAACCTTAAAAACTAAAAAATTGGACTCCACGACATACACATGGTATAAAAAAATAAGAAAATAATCACGTCCTAATTTATTTCAAACTACACTAATATTCCACTTGTTGAAGAAAAACATTCTATTTCACCTATAGGCCTCATGCTTTAATATTCTTTACGTGATAAACTCCAATTGGTCTTCCATCTAACGATTGTAACTCATACATCTGATTCCCGACAGAAATTCGCGGCAGAATTTCGCATTTATGTTTTTCGCGAAGTTACTTTGCAGCATATTTCGCCGGTAGACTTCTTGTCCTGGAACGAATTTTATCACCCTTTTAGTATAGGTGGCAGCGCTTCTTTCATAGGCTGTTGACACTTAGTGCAACATATTATTCTATAAAATGTTATTTTAATTTGCAAATAATAACTTTTGTTAGTCACTATAAGTAAATTTGTTAACATATAATTCAATTATTACTAAATATGCCAAAAGGCAATTTTACATTAACACAAAAATTAGGTAATTTAATTTCCGCAATAAATGCATGTCATTGAAATTGCCACTGCTTAATCAATCTTCTTAAGGCATTTAAAGTGTTTTATTGATTGATCCTTATTACGTTTTTCAAGTTCAAGTGCTTGAAGGACATCCCGGTAAACAAAAATAGTGTCAATAAAAGTTTATGTGTTTGGATTGAAATTACTATTGCCATACACATTCATAGGCCTTGGTCATATTCTCCTGGATTTGCTCACTTATTAATTCCAATTTATCATTCGGTTCCTGCAAGATGCAATGATCTGTAACAGATCCTAGTTTTCTGCTCAATTTATAATCTGCATCACTAGAAAACATGTGAAAACCGAACAAGGCATAAAATGGCGTAATATTATGAAAAGAATTTAGCAGTGCACAATCTACTTCTGATATATATATAGATCCCAGTCCCTTTTAAATAGGCTCTTATCGCGGCTAGGATACTCTGATTCACTCTTTCTGACGCAATACTACTAGGCTGATAAACAGGTGTTTTGATGTGCTGTATTTTATAACAGTCAATTAAATTTTGAAATGTCTTCGACGTGAATTGTACTCCGTTGTCAGTGTGAATAATCTCTGGAACACCAAACTTATGGAAAACTTCGTGGGTTTAAAGCTCTACTACTTTTCCAGCTGTTGCTTCACTCATCGCTTTTATGAACGTATATTTGGTAAAGTGACACAATACAATAAATACGTAGCAATTTCCATTCTTCGATCTAGGATATTTGCCTAAGAAATCTATATATAACTTTTGAAAAGGTCTCTCGGTGATGACTTGATTCGCGATACCTGGACATAAATTCTGGTTAGTAGGTTTTATTCCTTTACAAACCTGGCAATTTTTCACAAAAGCTTTTACTTGCGAGGACATCTTTGGCCAGTAAAAGAAACGTCTCAATCGCTCTAGAGTCTTTACACCCCCGTCATACGATGCAGTTGCGGAATTATGTTCCTTCTCAATCAACGCTTGCGTTACGTTTGCTGGGATCCACAGCTTCCACTGGTACTCATTTTCACTTCCCCTGTCGTATGCGGTTCTCTTAAATACTAGGCCGTCATCAACTTTCAAATCTAGTAAAATGTTACTATTTTTGTTGATGTGGTCGATTAATTCTAAATATTCATCGCATTGAAATTCAGTTGTCTCAAACCCAAGTTTACCTTCAATATTAACTTCATTTACTTTCAGATTTTCTTTATACATTCGAGAAAGTGTATCGGCCACTATATTTTCTGATCCCTTACGGTGGACGATTTCGAAGTCAAATGCTTGCAGCTGTAAGGACCATCGCGCTAGTCTTCCCGTTAAATATTTCAACGACATCAACCATTTAAGGCTGGAGTGATCTGTGACTATGGTGAAAGGCATCATTTCTCACACTATAGTTCCTTTGACATGCGTTCAGTTTTAGACTATAAAAAGCGATTGGATTCTCTTCATTATATTGTACTACTTGGTATAATACAGCACCTATACCATAACGACATGCGTCACATTGAATAAAAAATCGTTTCGAGAAATCTGGATGTTTTAAGCCTCGAGCGGATGTCAAAGCTTGCTTCAATTTCTCAAACGATTCAATTGCCTCCTGAGTCATTTCAAATTTCCTTGACTTTTTTAACCTGTCTGTCAGTGGGGCAGTTATGGAAGCAAAATCTTTAATGAATCTCCGGTACCACCCTGCTGTTCCTAAAAAGCTGCGTACTTCATGCTTTTACTTTCTCAGGATCGGTTTTCAAATTCCCGCCTCCAACTATGAAACCAAGGTATTTCAATTCTTGAAAACAAACTTGGTTAGGTTAGCTTTTCTCAAACAGGATGCAACTTCCTCCAAAATTCTCAAATGGTTATCAAAACTATGCGAAATCACCAGCACATAGATCATCCACGTAAATAAATATATTCTCTTTCAAATATTGTGGTATGACTTTATCCATTAATCTACAGTGTCGTTGAGCAGCATTACAAAGACCGAATGGATTACGCGAAATTGGTACAGAGGCCGACCTGCCGCAGTAAACGCGGTATATGGCGATTGCGGGTAATGTCGGTCCTCAAAAAGCATCACTTATTTAATTTTATGCTTTTATAATCACGAAGCTTGCTACTTAAGAAAGTCTATGTTACCATCTAAAGAAATGTCTAGTTAAGCAAAATTTATTCAATACTCACTACTTAGTACATAAAACTACATTTATAGATTTTAAATTATAAAATCATTTGCAAATGCTTATTAATATAAATAAAAAATAGGCACAAAATATTTATGTTTAAACAAAGGTCTTTTTAATAAATAAACTATTTGACATACTGTCATTGTACTATTATAATATGAAATTTATTTGTTGGGTGGTTAAGCAATGTCTATATGCATATCATTGGCGCTTTATATCAAATCGTCAGTAGACTTTAACACAGTTTTGAAAAGTTTCAAGCTTCTCAACTTACTAAAAGACCTTTATAAGCCATCTGAGAACTATGTTAATAAATTAACTATAAGAATTTACGAATGATTTTAAAAAATCACATAATAACAAGTGTAGTAGGCTATGAAACTTATACAAACCAAAACCCAACAAACAACTTTTATTCGATATGACTCCATTTCATTTTTCTACACCTTTATACAATTAGAAAGCCTTTGGATAACAATGAAAGTATTTATAAGGCAAAATGAAAAATCTCAATTTAATTGTTAATTAATTAACTATTTGACATACTGTCATTGTACTATTATGATATGAAATTTATTTGTTGGGTGGTTAAGCAATGTCTATATGCATTTCATTGGCGCTCTACACCAAATCGTCAGTAGACTTTCAAAACTGTGGCTACCTATAATTAGCCGGGCGAATAATAATATTACACGGACAATTCTATATTTCTCACGTCAACAAACAAACAAAAAAAAACTGTATTACGTCCCCCATTCGAGCCACAGCCTACTGCTGAACTTTTTCTTCCAAGAAAGTCCATAGTGCCAAACCAAAAAAAAAAAAAAAAGAAATATAAAAATATTCTTGGAATTGGTTCACTGTGGAGACCAATTGTGCACTTACTGTGCGAATAACAATTTATCGAGCGCCTACAAATAGCTTTGAGCCAAACACATAGTCCTAAATCGCATCCATCAATATAATTTCGTCACGCTAATACTAATTCTAATTCTTTTTTTTCAGCCTGGTCAACGCCTCTACTTCCTTCCAATTGTTTCTGGTCGGTCGAACAAGTTGGAACTCTTCTGGCACACCTTTCCTAAGAAAAATGATTTTAAAAAAATACACGACTGAGTTGTGAGAACGCATCAATCACCTCCGTGATCCACTAATGCCTAATGACGGGAAGTATTACCTATTTTATCACAGCTGAGATTATTTACTTTATGAAACCTTTCGTTTTTGCTTCTCATCACGCTCACTAACATTGTAAAGATGCCTGACGACACACAATCAACAATCATCCCACCGAACAAATCAGGTAAGTCCTTCCTATCTATTATTGTCACCTTAGAACGGTTATTGCATCATTCCCGCCATGAATCACAGACACAAAAAAACCTTAAAAACTAAAAAAATTGGACTCCACGACATACACATGGTATAAAAAAATAAGAAAATAATCACGTCCTAATTTATTTCAAACTACACTAATATTCCACTTGTTGAAGAAAAACTTTCTATTTCACCTATAGACCTCATGCTTTAATATTCTTTACGTGATAAACTCCAATTGGTCTTCCATCTAACGATTGTAACTCATACATCTGATTCCCGACAGAAATTCGCGGCAGAATTTCGCATTTATGTTTTTCGCGAAGTTACTTTGCAGCATATTTCGCCGGTAGACTTCTTGTCCTGGAACGAATTTTATCACCCTTTTAGTATAGGTGGCAGCGCTTCTTTCATAGGCTGTTGACACTTAGCTCAACATATTATTCTATAAAATGTAATTTTAATTTGCAAATAATAACTTTTGTTAGTCACTATAAGTAAATTTGTTAACATATAATTCAACTATTACTAAATATGCCAAAAGGCAATTTTACATTAACACAAAAAGTAGGTAATTTAATTTCCGCAATAAGTGCATGTCATTGAAATTGCCACTGCTTAATCAATCTTCTTAA
Source organism: Linnaemya vulpina (assembly GCA_963675445.1). Lineage (NCBI taxonomy): Eukaryota > Metazoa > Arthropoda > Insecta > Diptera > Tachinidae > Linnaemya > Linnaemya vulpina. The sequence goes on from OY776276.1 coordinate 40,517,401, forward strand.
GGCATTTAAAGTGTTTTATTGATTGATCCTTATTACGTTTTTCAAGTTCAAGTGCTTGAAGGACATCCCGGTAAACAAAAATAGTGTCAATAAAAGTTTATGTGTTTGGATTGAAATTACTATTGCCATACACATTCATAGGCCTTGGTCATATTCTCCTGGATTTGCTCACTTATTGATTCCAATTTATCATTCGGTTCCTGCAAGATGCAATGATCTGTAACAGATCCTAGTTTTCTGCTCAATTTATAATCTGCATCACTAGAAAACATGTGAAAACCGAACAAGGCATAAAATGGCGTAATATTATGAAAAGAATTTAGCAGTGCACAATCTACTTCTGATATATATATAGATCCCAGTCCCTTTTAAATAGGCTCTTATCGCGGCTAGGATACTCTGATTCACTCTTTCTGACGCAATACTACTAGGCTGATAAACAAGTGTTTTGATGTGCTGTATTTTATAACAGTCAATTAAATTTTGAAATGTCAGTGTGAATAATCTCTGGAACACCAAACTTATGGAAAACTTCGTGGGTTTAAAGCTCTACTACTTTTCCAGCTGTTGCTTCACTCATCGCTTTTATGAACGTATATTTGGTAAAGTGACACAATACAATAAATACGTAGCAATTTCCATTCTTCGATCTAGGATATTTGCCTAAGAAATCTATATATAACTTTTGAAAAGGTCTCTCGGTGATGACTTGATTCGCGATACCTGGACATAAATTCTGGTTAGTAGGTTTTATTCCTTTACAAACCTGGCAATTTTTCACAAAAGCTTTTACTTGCGAGGACATCTTTGGCCAGTAAAAGAAACGTCTCAATCGCTCTAGAATCTTTACACCCCCGTCATACGATGCAGTTGCGGAATTATGTTCCTTCTCAATCAACGCTTGCGTTACGTTTGCTGGGATCCACAGCTTCCACTGGTACTCATTTTCACTTCCCCTGTCGTATGCGGTTCTCTTAAATACTAGGCCGTCATCAACTTTCAAATCTAGTAAAATGTTACTATTTTTGTTGATGTGGTCGATTAATTCTAAATATTCATCGCTTTGAAATTCAGTTATCTCAAACCCAAGTTTACCTTCAATATTAACTTCATTTACTTTCAGATTTTCTTTATACATTCGAGAAAGTGTATCGGCCACTATATTTTCTGATCCCTTACGGTGGACGATTTCGAAGTCAAATGCTTGCAGCTGTAAGGACCATCGCGCTAGTCTTCCCGTTAAATATTTCAACGACATCAACCATTTAAGGCTGGCGTGATCTGTGACTATGGTGAAAGGCATCATTTCCACGTATGGGCGAAATTTTTTTACAGCCATGACTGCAACAAGGCATTCCTTTTCCGTCACACTATAGTTCCTTTGACATGCGTTCAGTTTTAGACTATAAAAAGCGATTGGATTCTCTTCATTATTTTGTACTACTTGGTATAATACAGCACCTATACCATAATGACATGCGTCACATTGAATAAAAAATCGTTTCGAGAAATCTGGATGTTTTAAGCCTCGAGCGGATGTCAAAGCTTGCTTCAATTTCTCAAACGATTCAATTGCCTCCTGAGTCATTTCAAATTTCCTTGACTTTTTTAACCTGTCTGTCAGTGGGGCAGTTATGGAAGCAAAATCTTTAATGAATCTCCGGTACCACCCTGCTGTTCCTAAAAAGCTGCGTACTTCATGCTTTTACTTTCTGAGGATCGGTTTTCAAATTCCCGCCTCCAACTATGAAACCAAGGTATTTCAATTCTTGAAAACAAAATTGGTTAGGTTAGCTTTTCTCAAACAGGATGCAACTTCGTCCAAAATTCTCAAATGGTTATCAAAACTATGCGAAATCACCAGCGGATAGATCATCCAGGTAAATAAATATATTCTCTTTCAAATATTGTGGTATGACTTTATCCATTAATCTACAGAGCCGTTGAGCAGCATTACAAAGACCGAATGGATTACGCGAAATTGGTACAGAGGCCGACCTGCCGCAGTAAACGCGGTATATGGCGATAGCGGGTAATGTCGGTCCTCAAAAAGCATCACACCGTCTACTTATTTAATTTTATGCTTTTATAATTTAGTACAACCTATGCCTCCTTTTCTAATGCTGGAAATAAGTTCACTACACTATTCAACCTCTCACGCTGTCTCTCATCCAACACATGCGGATTCGATCTGTGGCTTGGAATGGACATCTCTACTATTTTATTAGATTGAGTGGCACTAAGTCCAAAAATTTCAGGCGCTAGATTTAAAATTTTCCAGAAGTCAACCCCTAAATATGCCTCTTGTTCCAGATCCAGGCATAAATAAAACAAAACTGTTTTTATTTGGTTATTATAATTAACTTCTAATTCCACCTTCCCTAATAATCGAAGAGTCTTCCCGGCGGTCGAAGATACCACCGAATATGATGGCCCAAAACTAATCTGCCATCTATCCATCAGTTCTCTACATCCTTTCCCTAATAAACTCACAGAACCTCCAGTATCCAATAGACCTGTTATGGTGGTATCATTCACGCGAATGCCGGCAAAAACACGAGGATCTGACTTATTTATTATTTTACTTATCGTCTCCACTATTCATTTTCTCGATCTCCATTTTTATGCAAATTTTTCCCTTAATTTTCTAATCCTATCTGATGCTACATAATTTAACCCTATTTCATTATTAAAATTCTATTCCTAATTTTATTATAATTTCCCTTTCGTTCCTCTAAAGTATAGAGATGACGCCTTTGAGGAATTATACCATTAAAATCTTTTATATTCGCTATTAACATTATTTTATTTTCTTTTAAGAGTGTGCGGGTTCTCCTTGGAACGCAGACTCCCCGCCGACACCTCGCCCCTCCAAAAATTTCTGTCCCTACAGTTGCTGCAGTTGGAAGACTTAACATCTGGCTTGCCACATCGATAGCAAAACAAGGAACGCGTTTCTGAAGTACAATCGTGAAACACATGCAATGGTTTCCGACAATTCCAGCAAACCAATGTTTTTGTGGGACCTGCCTTCTGGTCACTCCTATATTGTACCGCCGCCACAGCCTCATTTTGCTCATCGTTCATGGACGTAGACGAGGGTATATTTTTTGGCTCTTTCTTGCTGAATACTTTTTTCGCCTCGACACATTCCTGCCGCAATTCCTCCACAGAACTCACTGCTATCGGGTAAACTCTGCCTTTGACATCATCCATGTGACATGTGGCTTCATGCCTACGCTTCGTCGGCATATTAAGTTATTTGATTAGTTTGATACGTTAGGTGTAGGGTGTGTTGTGATTACCGACCGTTACCGATGGTAGGGTGTAGTAGTAGGATAATGTATGTGCGAGTCCAATTAAAATTCTCAAATTTCAGCAATTAAATTTAAAATTTTTCAATTTTAGTTGCCCAAATTCTCAAATTTCAGCAAAATTGTCAAATTTTATTTAGTGTGTGTGTGTGTATTTTTTCCCACGGTTAAATAGGGTGTTCACATTGTTGTTGTTTTTTTTTATAATGTTGGGGTAGGCGTGGGAATTTGTGCCTGTCTATATCTAACCTTGAGAATACATGTCCGTCCGTATGTAAGCGTGGGAATTTGTGTCTGTCCATATGAGACCTTGGGAGTTTGTGGCTGTTCATATGTGACCTTGGGAATACATGTCCGTCGGTATGTGAGCGTGGGAATTTTTGTCTGTCCATATGAGACCTTGGGAGTTTGTGTCTGTCCATATGTGACCTTGGGAATACATGTCCGTCGGTATGTGAGCGTGGGAATTTGTGTCTGTCCATATGTGAACGTAGGAATTATTCGAAAAAAAGGAATCAAACACTATTTCGTTTCTATATTTTCTGTTTGTTTTCGAATGGTCTCGTTACATCAAACCTGTTTGATTCTATTCATTCTATTTCGTTTGTTTTAAATTTTTGTTTTGAATTATTCGACAAGTTTCATGAAACATCAAACCATTTGAAGTCAGTAGTAGGATACTGTATGTGCGAGACCAATTAAAATTGTCAAATTTCGGCAATTAAAATTTTGAAATTTTAATTGCCAAATTTATGTTAATTGGTTTTTTTTAATTTGATACTTTAATGTTTGTGTGTGTGTATTTTCCAACGGTTAAATAGGGTGTTCACATTGTTGTTGTTTTTTTTTAATGATGTTGGTATAGGCGTGGGAGTTTGTGTCTGTCCATATGTGACCTTGGGAATACATGTCCGTCGGTATGTGAGCGTGGGAATTTGTGTCTGTCCATATGTGACCTTGGGAATATATGTCCGTCGGTATGTGAGCGTGGGAATTTGTGTCTGTTCATATGTGACCTTGGGAATACATGTCCATCGGTATGTGAGCGGGGGAATTTGTGTCTGTCCATATGTGACCTTGGGAATATATGTCCGTTGGTATGTGAGCGGGGGAATTTGTATCTGTCCATATGTGAGCGTAGGAATTCTGTCTGTCTATGTGTGCTATAGCCTAATAGAAAATAAGAAATTTTTAGGAACATTAGAACATTTTTTTAGGAATTACACTATTTCAAAAGTGTTGTAGTTATATATGGATAGCCTTAATGTTTGTGGTTCGTTTCTTCTTGCTGGAGTGAAATTCGTTCTTTTATTTTTTGTTTGTTTTTAATTTTGGCGTGTGTTTACTTAAGTCAATTTGTCCAGCAATTCAGTTATTTCTTTTTTGTTTGCAATGCTTGAGTCTGGGGGAATAATTTGATTATTCTGATCTTGAAGACGTTGTGAAAAAAATTTTACTTTTGCATAAATATTGAAACTGATATTTTGTTTCTTTTATACATGACGATCATCGATGGATTTTATTTGGGGATCTGGATGGTGGTGCGATTTCTGTATTCTGTAGAATATAAATATTTATGCTTTGTTTAAGTGTTTTTGTGTTCTGAGTGGCGATTGGAATGTCTGCCTGTCAGACAGGCTGTGTGTGTGTGTCTGTGACGATTGGTGGGTCTGTATGACAGTCCGCTTTCTTGCTTTCCTGGATTTTGCGCAAGTGGGTCACTATGAAATGTGATAAGATGTACATATTCATGCTTACATTAATATCTACAAATTTATTTCATTTACGCATATACATGCAAACAAATAATAATCGTTTATTCTATGTGCCCAAATATTCCTTTGACCATTTGAATCAATGAACCATTGTTTAAGCATATGCATGGTTTTAATTTTTATTAATAGGTAATATTTATAAAATTATGTATATATTTTTATTTATATCTCAATTTGAATTTGCCTCTACTACATCCGCTGCCTCTAACAACAATTGATCGTCTCCATACATCGCAAGAAAAAGAGGTATATCTATTTTTGGTAGTATTTCTACACTCAATATTTCTATTTAAGGTTTGATTGCTACCTCTCTTCGATGGTCTGTTGTGGTTGGCTGTGAAAACACCTCTAAAAAGTGATCCTCATCGCCTGTTAGCATATCATCGTATTCTGTATTCGAAGGATTTGATATCTCAGGTGCAGATGTTGGCTGCGATGACAGCTCTAACAAAAGTTCCTCATCTCCTTCAAGATGTTTCTCTTGACTCTTCCTGTCTGGCTTTTGTTAGATATTCCTTCAAATGGTGACACTTAAATCTGCAATACAATGTTGTGTACCAGAAGGGCTTCATTTTACAAATAAAAGCTGAACTTAAAATTTTAATAATTCTGCGTTTGAAAATTTGTTTAGCTACAAAACTTTTGTAGTTTGTAATTTATATAAATATTGTCCACTTAGCAGTTTCATTCCCATAAACATTTTGTATCGTAGAGGCATGCATAAGCATGTATATATCACTTATAAAAGTGTTTGTTTATATAACTATAGTCTACGTAGCAGTTTCATTCCCGTACACATTTTGTATCGTAGAGGCATGCATAAGCATGTCCCTATACTCTATATATATCACTTATCAAAATGTTTGTTTACATAAATATTGTCCACTTAGTAGTTTCATTCCCATAAACATTTTGTATCGTAGAGGCATGCATAAGCATGTATATATCACTTATCAAAATGTTTGTTTACATAACTATGGTCTACGTAGCAGTTTCATTCCCGTAAACATTTTGTTTCGTAGAGGCTTGCATAAGCATGTCCCTATACTCTATATATATCACTTATCAAAATGTTTGTTTACATAAATATTGTCTACGTAGCAGTTTCATTCCCTTAAACATTTTGTATTGTAGAGGCATGCATAAGTTCCATCTCATATACCCGCTGTACTTCTAAAACAGCTTTATTAAAATTTTGCAACCAACGATTTTTGTAGCTACAATTTACTAACTACACAAATACTGAAAACTACTTTGTTGAAATGTAGCGTACTAGACCATACTAAATATTTTCGCGAATTAATATAAATAAACTTTATTAGGACTAAAGTCAGTACATTTTTGTATCTAAAACCAATAAGTCGTGAATGCTTCAAAACTCCTTGTGTTTTAAAATATATAAATTTTTTAATATTACATACTTAAAACAGTATATAAGTGCATTTCAATAAATATATATAAAAAAATATAAAAAATGTGAGTTCTTCAGTTTTTCATTGTAATATCTGTAATAAGCAATACAGATACCAAAAGTGCTATTTAGAACATTGCAAAAGTCATGTTCAACCCCAAGGTGTGCAGCAGTCCGTACAACCCCAAAATGTGCAGCAGTCCGTATATCATTCCATACAACCCTATAACCCAATGGTCCACAACAATTTGCTATATCAGTATTCCGTGCAGTATCAGTATCCAGTGCAGTATCAGTATCCAGTGCAGGTTCCAGCGTATCCTTTGTATCCGTATCCAGTGTCAACCAACCAATTCACAGCACCTATCGAAATTCCATATCCCATTGAATATAGCGTACCTATACAGTTGCAGCAAAATAATATGCCTAATTATTAAACAAGCTATTTTCCCGTAGTGAATCCTCCTCAAGACATGGATATAAGTCAAGTTACTCCACATGATCAGGCAAATACACAAAATGATGAAGTAGAAATGGATATCTCAAATTCTGTGGATGATCTAATCTCTCAAGCTCCAAATGAATGCAAATATTATATAATAAATAGTGCTTTTAAAAATAATATTATAACATTTGGAGTTCCAATAAGTAAAGACTGTCTGTTATTTGAAGATGCTATAAAGGAAAATAGACCTATCATCAAGGAAAGACTTCCAAATAGTATAGCTGTGCATAATATTATTAAGTTTAATATTACTCTCATTGGGGAGTATATTAAAATTGTTGGTGATGATATGGAATTGTGTACTATTTCACATAGAGCGAAAATGGATCTTTTGTGCTTTGCAGATGATGTTGAGGAAATGATAACAAAGCAACTGCAAGAAATCCACAACAAAATGTCCGAGTTTCAAGAGCGGGATTCTGGCTGGACTCTAATTAGATTTGTTTGTCTTGAAGTTGCAGTAAATAAGTCAGCTTTGGTGAGAGGATCAAGTTGGATTAGTACGCCAGAGACACAAAAAAGTAAAATGGCATGTATAAATGTTGAAAACAATGACATTTATTGTTTTAAATGGGCCATTATATCTGCATGGATACATCTGATATTAAACCCAGACAACGGTGCAATATTATTTATGCTATTTTTAAGTGTGTGTGTTTTTTGCATTCTGAGTGGCGGTTGGAATGTCTGCCTGTCAGACAGGCTGTGTGTGTGTGTGTGTGTGACGATTGGTGAGTCTATATGACAGTCCGCTTTTTTGCTTTCCTGGATTTAGCGCAAGTGGGTCACTATGAAATGTGATAAGATGTTCATATTCATGCGTACATAAATATCTATAAATTTATTTCATTTACGCATATACATACAAACAAATAATAAGCGTTTATTCTTTGTGCCCAAATATTCCCTTGACCATTTGAATGAACGAATGAACCATTGTGTATGTTTGTTTGTGTGTTCTCTGAAAAAAAATATTTATGCAGGTTTCTATTTGAAATAAAGACATTTATTTTAATTTTTATAAGCATTTATTTAAAAGTTTGTTAAAATTTTCATTTTTAAGTAAAATTGCATTCCTTAAGGCACAAACACCATAGTCGTGATAGCTACAATAGAGATATATTGAATGCTTAGTTTCCATTTGTTTAAAATTAATGCAGCCAATGTCTTTTTTGCTGATAAACATGCGAAATCAAAAGGAAGTTTTATGATGAAATTGAGGCATTTGTTGTTGCTGAAAACTACAGCTAGTTCTTTTGCGATGAAGTCGTTTGAATTATTTCTGAAACCTTGCTAGTCTACAAAAGCAATATCACCATCCATGTTATATAATTTATAAGACCTTTCGGACTTGACCTTTTATTGGTATGTATTCTATTACGCGGTCATGAATAAGAACGCAGTAAGCTGATGTCGTTGCTGAAATATTTGTTGCTGTTGTAAGTGACCTTTGACAAGCAGATCTTTTGAGATGTGTTTTTTTTTTTTAATAAATGAAGTAGTTGTGGTTTTGAAATCTTTTGATAATAATATGACATATGTATTTGTTGCTGTTGTAAGTGACCTTTGACAAGCAGATCTTTTGAATTGTATTTTTTTTAAATAAATGAAGTAGTTGTGGTTTTAAAATTACAGCACTCGCCACTTATTCGAATTCCCCTCGCCTACAATTTAGGGTTTAAATACGTTGATTCCCAGAACACAAGCTCATTATTGTCTAGAATATTGTATCAAGCAATTTGTTTAACATACCAACAAAAAAGAAAAAATGGCAAGCTTTATTTGTGAGATTTGTCAAAAGGTGTACAATTTAAATTCATCACTAATAAGACATATCCGTTTACATCATGATCGTGAAGAGACAACTTCTTCGTTTCACTGTACAGGAGGGGTTAGAGATGATGGAATCAATGTCTATTGTAAAGACTGTAGAAAACATATTCACAAAACAATATGGCATTACCATAAAAGGACAAATGAGCATAAACTAAATAGCGCTGAAAAAGTGAATAATGATGATGTTAAATGCATAAAATCAGTTTTTAACAATCGCATTGTAATATACTTAATTGAAAATAAGAACAAAGGTGATTTAATACCTGAAAACTTTTTGGATACAATTAGAGACAAGGTAATCGAATTATTAAATGATGAGCTTAAGACACGTCGAAGCATAAAATTTAACATGGAACTATTTAGTGAATATGTGCTGATTAAAGAAGAAGACGACTCTTGCACCATCGAAGTAAAGTCTCATCAAACTAATATGACTATTCTAAGTACATCTGTGGCAAGAGATGAGATTATTAATGTTTATAATGAACAATGTGATGCCATTATAAAAAAATGAGTGAATTTCAGGAGCGTGATAGCGGATGGGCGTTAATTAAAATTTTACGTCTAGAAATTAACGTTAATCAGTATAAATGTATTAATGGCTCTCAATATATTCCTTTGCCATCAACAATACAAAGAAAATTCGCGTGCATCAATGTACAAAATAAGGATGAATATTATTTCAAGTTATAATGTTATAAACATAAAAGACGAATTTATAACATTGAATAATAATGTTGTATTGAATTTCAAAAGCTTGAGTTTCCCGCTAGCGCTTAATCAAATAAAGGACTTTTAAATCAACAATCCAGATATGTGTAAATGTATTTGGCTTAGATGGTGATAATATAGTGGGTCCATATTACTTTACAACTGAAGAAAAAATTAATCACATTAACCTATTACTTTTACAAGAAGGCAATAGGTTCCACTATGTTTGGATTAAAAATCTTTCAAGGTATTTATAACATTTTATATTGAAACAAAATAAATAAATATTCATAAGAAATTATTCAACTTTTTTTTATGTAATTGTAGACTTATAAGAACACAAACAACAAAGAGAGAAAATAGGATTCATATATGCAATAGTTGCTTGATTCATTTGCGTACTGAGACGTCTTTACGTAATCACAAGAAACATTGTAACAAAGTTGTGACTAAATTACCTACTACAGATAAAAACTTAGTAAGTTTTAAGAATATAAAAAAGCAAATGGACGTGCCTTTTGTAGTATACGCTGACTTTGAATGTATTCTCAATTCTATTAATGTTCAGAATTCAACTAATATTAAGTCCATACAAATTCATATTCCATTTGCTTATAGTTACTATGTAAAATGTTCATTTAACTTTAGTTTAGATATATTTAGAACATACAGTGGTGATGACTCACCAAAACATTTCTTTACTAATTTAGTTAAAGATAGTCTAGATATATATAATAATTATTTAAGTATAATTAAACCAATGAATTCCTTAACGTTTCTTCAATAAATAAGACAAAGTCAGGATCCCATTTGTTATATTTGTAACAAATTGTTATCTCTTGAAGATCGTGTAGCTGATCATTGTCATTTAACAGGAGAATATAGAGGCCCTGTGCATAGTAAATGTAATTTAGAGTATCAAATAGCAAAATTCATACCCATATTCTTTCACAATCTTTCATCATATGATTGTCATTTGTTCATTAAAGAACTTTCATCCATTGAAGGTGATATAAATATAATTCCTTTAAATAAAGAGTTATACGTATCTATATCCAAAATAATTCTGGTTAATGATGATAATGGAAAAAAGAAAATATAACTGCGTTTTCTAGATTCTTGTCGGTTTATGCCATCAAGTTTAGAAAAACTAGCTAGGTACCTGTTTGATGATGATTTATCAACTGTGAAATCAATTTATCAAAATCATAATGAATTCAGTTTGATGAAACGTAAATGTGTCTTTCCGTATGATTATCTAGATTCAACTAATCGTCTGGAAGAAACACAGCTACCACCCCGATCGAGTTTCTTTAATAAACTTACTAGTAAATCGTGTAGTGTATATGATTATGAACATGCTGAAAAATTTTGGAATACATTTCATTGTACTAAACTATTAGACTATCTTCTATTATATTTAAAAGTAGATATTTTATTACTTTGTGATGTATTTGAAAATTTCCGTAATGTTTGTAAGAAAATTTACAATTTAGATCCTTGCCAATATTATACTACTCCGGGCTTATCTTGGGATGCAATGTTGAAAACAACTGAAATACAGCTGGAATTGTTCACAGATATTAACATGTACAATTTCGTTGTGCGAGGTATTAGAGGGGGTATCGTTCAGTGTAGTAAACGACATTCTATAGCTAATTATATATATAATTAGTAATATATGGATGGCCTTAATGTTTGTGGTTCGTTTCTTCTTGCTGGAGTGAGATTTCTTCTTTTATTTTTTTTTTTTGTTTCTAATTTTGGTGTGTGTTTACTTAAGATATTTTGTCCAGCAATTCAGTTATTTCTTTTTTGTTTGCAATGCTTGAGTCTGGGGGAACAATTTGATTATTCAGATCTTGAAGACGTTGTGAAAAAAAATTTACTATTGCATAAATATTGAAACTGATATTTTGTTTATTTTATACATGACGATCATCGATGGATTTTATTTGGGGATCTGGATGGTGGTGTGATTTCTGTATTTTTCTGTATGCTATGTTTAAGTGTGAAGTGTGGTTTGTGTGTGTTCTATTGTTTTGAGTGGCAATGGGAATCTTTGTCTGTCAGGCAGACTGTCTGTGTGTGTATGTCTGACAATTCGTGTGACTGTACGACAGTTCACTTTTGCTTTCCTGCTGTACAAAAATAAGTACATATTTTTTGAAATAAAAAGGCCGTTGTTTAAACATACATACATATTTATGTGCATGGTTTATATTTTTATAATATTTATACATACATTTACATATATTTTTTAATATAAAGTTGCCTCCACTGCGTCAGCTGCCTCTACCAACAATTGATCGTTGGTATCTTCGTACAATGCAAGAAACATTGGGATATCAATATTTGGGAGCATTTGGACTTCCAATGTTTCTATGTGTGGTTTGTTGGTTACCTCACTTCTATTGGATTCACTGCCAGCTTCGGCAGGCTGAGTATTGATGCTCAAAAATAGGTCATCGTCACCTGTCAGCATCTCTTCATATTCTTCATCTATTTTTTGGAGTGCATTAGATGTAGTTGGTTGTGATGACATCTCTAGGAGAAGCTCCTCATCTCCTTCAAGATATCTATCAAATTCTTCCTGCATTGCTCTCTTGCGATACTCCTTTAGGTGATGCCGCTGAAGTCTCCGATATAATGGTGTATACCAGAAGGGTTTCATTGTACAAATAAAAGCTCAACTTCAAAATTTGATAATTTTGCTTTGAAAACCTGTGAAGCTACAAATATTTTGTAGTTTATCAGATACCACAATGTTTTGTCCACGTTTCTTTTGCTACAAAATTTGGGACGTATCTGCATGCATAAGCATGCCTCCGTATCCTGTGTATATCACATATCATAATGTTTGTTTACATAACTATGGTCTACGTAGCAGTTTCATTCCCGTAAACATTTTGTTTCGTAGAGGCTTGCATAAGCATGTCCCTATACTCTATATATATCACTTATCAAAATGTTTGTTTACATAAATATTGTCTACGTAGCAGTTTCATTCCCTTAAACATTTTGTATTGTAGAGGCATGCATAAGTTCCATCTCATATACCCGCTGTACTTCTAAAACAGCTTTATTAAAATTTTGCAACCAACGATTTTTGTAGCTACAATTTACTAACTACACAAATACTGAAAACTACTTTGTTGAAATGTAGCGTACTAGACCATACTAAATATTTTCGCGAATTAATATAAATAAACTTTGTTAGGACTAAAGTCAGTACATTTTTGTATCTAAAACCAATAAGTCATGAATGCTTCAAAACTCCTTGTGTTTTAAAATATATAAATTTTTTAATATTACATACTTAAAACAGCATATAAGTGCATTTCAATAAATATATATAAAAAAAATATAAAAAATATGAGTTCTTCAGTTTTTCATTGTAATATCTCTAATAAGCAATACAGATACCAAAAGTGCTATTTAGAACATTGCAAAAGTCATGTTCAACCCCAAGGTGTGCAGCAGTCCGTATATCATTCCATACAACCCTATAACCCAATGGTCCACAACAATTTGCTATATCAGTATTCCGTGCAGTATCAGTATCCAGTGCAGTATCAGTATCCAGTGCAGGTTCCAGCGTATCCTTTGTATCCGTATCCAGTGTCAACCAACCAATTCACAGCACCTATGGAAATTCCATATCCCATTGAATATAGCGTACCTATACAGTTGCAGCAAAATAATATGCCTAATTATTACCCAAGCTATTTTCCCGTAGAGAATCCTCCTCAAGACATAGATATAAGTCAAGTTACTCCACATGATCAGGCAAATACACAAAATGATGAAGTAGAAATGGATATCTCAAATTCTGCGGATGATCTACTCTCTCAAGCTCCAAATGAATGCAAATATTATATAATAAATAGTGCTTTTAAAAATAATATTATAACACTGGGAGTTCCAATAAGTAAAGACTGTCTGTTATTTGAAGATGTTGTAAAGGAAAATAGACCTAGCATCAAGGAAAGACTTCAAAATAGTATAGCTGTGCATAATATTATTAAGTTTAATATTACTCTAATTGGGGAGTATATTAAAATTGTTGGTGATGATATGGAATTGTGTACTATTTCACATAGAGCGAAAATGGATCTTTTGTGCTTTGCATGATGATGTTGAGGAAATGATAACAAAGCAACTGCAAGAAATCCACAACAAAATGTCCGAGTTTCAAAAGCGGGATTCTGGCTGGACTCTAATTAGAATTGTTTGTCTTGAAGTTGCAGTAAATAAGTCAGCTTTGGTGAGAGGATCAAGTTGGATTAGTACGCCAGAGACACAAAAAAGTAAAATGGCATGTATAAATGTTGAAAACAATGACATTTATTGTTTTAAATGGGCCATTATATCTGCATGGATACATCTGATATTAAACCCAGACAACGGTGCAGCTCATAATATATTGCAGACATTAGCGCTGATATTATTCATTTGCAAAACGGGATTGAAATTGATTTTACAAGTTAAAATTTCCCGTTAGCTTTAAAAAGTATTAAGACATTTGAAGAACGTAATCCTGATATTAGCGTTAAAGTATTCGGATATAGCAATGAAAGCAATGAAATTGTTGGACCGTACCACAACACCAAGAAAGAGAAACATAGACATGTAAATTTATTAGTTTTAGAAAATGCTGAAGGATACCATCACTATATTTTTATTAAACAAATATCAAAATAAGTCAAGAAATATATATATACACCAATGCACATATAATATATTGATTGCAAATTTATATCCATTTTCCTTCCACAGACTTTTAAAACACCAGACCACGAAACACTGCAAAAAACTGATGTTTTGCAACAGCTGTCTGCAATATAGCCACAATGGTAGGACTATGGAGCAACACAAATTGAAATGTGGAAAAATTGTGTCTGAGCTTCCATCAGAGGACAAGTCAACATTATGCTTCAAGGACCATCAACGATAGATGGATGTATCATTTGTTGTATATGCAGATTTTGAATGCGTATTGCAGGATACTAGTATTAGAGTAAGTGACAAAAGTAGGTATAGCAAAAAGCACATTCCTTGTGCTTTTATTTATTATATTAAATATAAGCCTAATGATAAGTTAGATAAGTTTAAAATATATACGGGGGAAGATGCAGGCGAAAAGTTTGTAGATTGTATAATTAGCGATTGCGAAAATATTTACAATGATTATTTGAAAAACAAGAACCGAATGAAAAATTAATTTTCGAAATGCGATAAATTGTCACATTTGTCATAAACATCTAGGCAATGATAGAGTGAGAGATCACTGCCGCATAAGTGGTAAATTTAGAGGAGCTGCTCATAATATATGCAATTTAAAATTTCAAATTCCAAAATTTATACCAATCTATTTCTACAATTATTCATCTCATGACTCACATCTTTTTGTTAAGGAGTTAGGTAAAAAATCTGACAATATAAAAGTCCTTCCGCTCAATAAAGAACTATACATATCACTATCTAGATTTTCAAAAATGATCGACAACTACAACCTTGAACTTAGATTTTTGGACACAATTCGTTTTATGCCTGAAAGCTTAGAATCTTTAGCTAATAATCTTTCAGAGGAAGACTTTCACATCATTAAAACACAATTTAAAACAAAAAAAGAGTTTGATCTTGTGAGAAGGAAAGGCGTTTTTCCTTATGATTTTCTAAATTCTTTTGAAAAATTGAAGTTAGGTCAGCTTCCAGCAAGGGAAGATTTCTTCAATCAGCTCAATAATAAGGAGTGTTCGACTGAAGACTATGAGCATGCGTAAGAAGTTTGGAACGCTTTCAGCTGCAAAACCTTTCAAGATTTTATGGAAGTTTATTTAAAAACGGACGTACTCTTACTTGCAGATATATTTGAAAATTTTAGAAAGGTTTGTAAGAGTATCTATCACCTAGTCCATGTCAATATTGCAATGCACCAGGACTATCGTGGGATGCTATGCTAAAGTATACAAATATAGAACTAGAACTTTTGACGGACATAGATATGTACAATTTCTTCAAAAAAGGAATACGTGGTGGACTTGTACAATGCAGTAATCGATATTCAAAGGCTAACAAATATTTACCTGATTTCGATAGACAGAAGCCCTCAGAATTTATTGTGTATTTAGACGCAAATAACCTCTGCAGTTGGGCTATGTCTGAGTATCTACCTTATGGCGGATTCAGATGGCTATCAGCTGAAGAGCTAAATCTGGATCCTAAAACCATAGATGATAGTTCAAGTGATGGATATGTCTATGAAGTTACTTTAGACTATCCTTCTCATTTGCATGACTCTCACAATGACCTTCCTTTCTGCCCGGAAAACAAAAAAATTCAGCAAACAAAGCACACTAAATTAATTGCAGATTTTTCCACAAAACAAACATACGTCATACACTATAGAGTTCTCAAACAATGTTTGAAGTATGGTCTAGTTCTAAAAAAAAGTGCATCGGATTCCTACTTATAAACAATCAACCTGGTTGAAAAGTTATATAGACTTAAACACCAAACATAGAGCAACTGCAAAAAACGCATTTGAGAAAAATTTCTTCAAATTACTAAATAATGCCGTATATGGTAAAACTATGGAGAATGTGGAAAAAAATCTCAAGATTAGATATCTAAACCTAATTTTCATAGTTTGTCAATATTTTCTGAGAATATGGTAGCGATTGAAATGAATAGAGTGAAAACCTATTACAATAAACCTATATATTTAGGATTTTGTGTATTAGAGCTTTCCAAATGGAAAATGTATGACTTCCATTATGGGTACATGCAACCCAAATTCAAGTCGAACTTATCACTGAATTATATGGATACTGACTCTTTCATTTACACAGTAAAAACAGAAGACTTTTACGCTGACATAAAAACTGACGTCGTCCATAAGTTTGATACGTCTGATTACCCAAAAAACAATATATATGGTTTCCCTCTAGTAAACAAAAAGGTGTTGGGTATGATGAAGGATGAGAATTGTGAAAAAATAATGAAGGAGTTTGTAGGATTGAGATCAAAGATGTATTTCTTTAGTGTGCAGTATGAAAATGATATTAAAAAATCGAAAGGGGTAAAGAAATGCATTCTTGATAAGTACGACACAACTTCTTATAGAAACTATTTATTTAATAAGTCTACTGTATATCATGACATGTTAATATTTAAATCAAAAGTTCATCAAATTTATACAAATGAAATAAATAAAGTAGTGTTAAATTATGCAGACGATAAAGGAAAAATAAGAAGTGATAAGATGGTACATATGCATGGTATCATTTTCGAATCGAGGAAACTAATCCCAATTATGAACTTGACATGCTACTGTGGGAAATTTTAAGACTAGAAGAGGAAGAAGCAATGCAATAATTGTATCCCTATTTTTAAGTAATAATTTTTATATATATTTAAGTAGTGAAATATATTAATAAGTAAAAAAAATTGTTGTATTGTTAAGAGAAATGAACAAAAATTGTACAAATATATATAAAATGAAAAATATTCAGAGTTTGTTTTATTTTGTTTTGTGATTTATTATTTAGTTTCATCGAAATATTACATAATATGAATCAATTAAATGATTTATCGTCATTTTTCCCAAGTAAAATACGAAGCACCGACAGGTATCTGGCCCTTCCTCACAATCTGGATGGCTCCATGGACAAGACTTAAAGTGACCATCGTCCTTGTCCTCATCTTCCATTATACCAAAATCATCATTTTCATTCAACATATCGAGGAATATTTTTACCATTTCCATGTGTTCGTATAGTTGACATCCCTCAAAATCAACTAAGAATTGTGCGAGCTTGTTTCTAATGTCACTCATGATTTTTATGAAATATTTTATACTATTACCAAAATTTACTTCCGATCTTTTTGAATGTCAGTTCTCTACTAATAATTGTTTTCAACGAACAAGTTGTAAGAGAAATTTTATACAATTTATAAAACTAAATCTGCGTTCCACTCCAAAAACAAATTCAAATTTTAGAGTAAAGGACTCAAAAATGTGTATAAATATCTCTCTATCTTCTTCTAACACCAGATTTTATTATTCATCTTTTTGTTGTTTCCTCCCTCTCTCTCCCACACACACACACACACACACACAAATCTAATATCATTGCTTAATAATTTTCAGTTATACTTCTTAAAGCCTAGAAAGCTTATATCGAGATTAATTCGAAATTTAAGTTCAAACTTATAAGTTGTGAAACATTTATAGCGCAATGAGTTTAATAAGCAAATTCAATTCCTGTAATACAAAATCCTTAATCCATATAAAGGATTTAGATGAATCATCCAAATACACCATCGTACGTGCAAAGCGAGTAACAACAAAGTATGGGGAAACAGTTCAACTTGAACTGGAAAACCATACAATGTTTCTCCCCAACCGATATAATATTTCAACAGATGTCGAATTAAATGATCTTTTAAGTGATAACTATCGACTACAAAGAAAAGGAGAGCGAAACCTTATCCTGGATAGTGAGATGAATGAGTTTTTGATATCAAACTCCCAGTACCCCGTTTGGCAGTAAAAACAATGTTATGTGCATATATTTTGTAATTAACTAGAAAAAAATAATTATAATAATAAAAAATAAAATGTTTTTAAATATATAAATATATAATAGAAATTCATAAAGAAATTTCAAACATAAGTGGCCACAATTATATGTATTAAAGTTTTGATATTGATTCTAGTTGTATTCAATATTTCTACCTAAATATTTGATTAATTCTAGAGGAGGTTGTAAATTTCCAAAGCTGTCGAAATATTGTTTTTCATTCTTGTTTTTATAGTATGCTACACAATGAGTACCTGGGCCTATTGATACACAATTGACTCCATTGCTTTGTTGGTTCTAGTGGCTTCCTCAAGTTTTTTTTTTGCATTCTTTGTTGCATTTACAGCTTTAACTATAGCGGCAGCTCCAGTTGCTAGACTACCAAGTGCACCTAGAGCAGTTAGAATCGGTATTATGGGCAAAAAAACACAAATTTTTGGAACGTTTATAATGCGTGGTATTACAATACGAACTTTTTCCCCCTTAAGAGATTTACTGATAGCTTTACGAGCAATCTTAATGACTGAATTAATTTCTTGTGGTTTTTCCTTCTTCAATATCTTTGTTGCTGATTTAATTGTTTTATGAAACAGTTTTTTGTCATTTAGACGAATTTGTGGTGATGGTCTTTTCACTGTATTCCTTTTCTTTGCTTCAACACGCATACCAAGTTTAGTTTTTGCTTTCATTGCGTTGGTGACTATATATGCAAATGTTTTTTCTGCAAGATCACTATTTTTTGAAAGAACTTTTTCCCAAGCTTTTTTTCAAGAATTTTGTCAGATTGATGTCTGCTGTATAAGTCTTTATTTTTCGAGTAAGCAATATCGTGATTTTTGCAAGCAGCATCCAATAAGTTAATTCCTTTATCTCCTCTATCTAAACGCTTTTGTAATCTTGTGCCAGGTCCACAGTACTGATATCCAGGATGATGTAATTCAAAAGGCAGAGAATTTATTGCTTTATTTAGTAAATCTTCTTCTACGATAGTGTGCTAGATACTAAAACTTTTGTTATAAAGTA
The DNA here is from genome assembly GCA_963675445.1 of Linnaemya vulpina. Taxonomy (NCBI): domain Eukaryota; kingdom Metazoa; phylum Arthropoda; class Insecta; order Diptera; family Tachinidae; genus Linnaemya; species Linnaemya vulpina. The sequence goes on from OY776276.1 coordinate 40,536,564, forward strand.
CAACCATATTACTTTAATCTACAATAAAAGATATTGTTTTAAAATTTCACAAGTAGTTATTAAAATGCGCTTCGTAAAACAACATAAAAATATAAAAGTTCGTAATGCTGATATTTGTTCAAATAACAGTAAAAAAAATAAGACATAGTTCCTTGTTACCAAATTCTATTCGAGCATTAATAGTTGGTCCTTCAAATTGTGGAAAAACTAACATAATGATTAGTTTGCTGGAAAGTCCTAATGGTCTCAAGTTTGAAAATATTTACTTGTACTCAAAATCATTATATCAACCTAAATATGAATACCTAAAGAAATTAATTTCACCAATTTAAGGAATGGGATACTACACATTAGTATCGTGAGTACATTGTTCCTCCTAATGAAGCTAAAAGCAATTCAGTTATGATTTTTGATGGTGTTGCATGTGAAAAGCAAAACAATATACGTGCATATTTTTGTATGGGTCGTCATAAGAACGTAGATTCATTTTACTTGTGTCAAACTTACACGCGGATTCCAAAACATTTGATAAGAGATAATGCCAATGTAATTATTATGTTTAAACAAGATTCGATAAATATGAAATATGTATATGATGATCACGTTGCCAGCGTTATGAACTTTGAAATGTTTCAACAAATTTGTAGAGAATGTTGGAAGGATTTTTGATGATAAGTAAAGATAATGAACTAAACAACGGTCGTTATAGAAAGTCATTTGATTACTTCATCATAATATAATTTGCTGTTCATCTAATGCACCCTGCAGTATTTAATCTGACTTCAAACTTTATACATGTGATTATTGTAACTGATCAGATAAGCTGATCTGACACCTGTAAAACTGACCTGAAAAGCTGATCTGATACCTGATAAACTGATCTGATACTTGTTAAACTGACCTGATAAGCTGATCTGATACCTGATAAGCTGACCTGATAAGCTCATCTGGTGCCTGATAAGCTGATCTGATACCTGATGAGCTGATCTGATACCTGATCTGTTGACGTGATCTAATAAACTGATCTGCTTCCTATTGAACTGACCTGATAACTAAAATGAATGAACAAATTGTTAAAGACTTGGTGAATACACGAAAAATCCTGAAGAGAAAGCTTCGAAGTATAAAAACTGGTGAAATAAATACACATGAACAATTAAGAGATACATTCAAGCCTATCACAGAACCTTTAAAAGAATTTATCAATAGCTCTAAATACGTAGACCGGTTAAAAAAGAACCGAGTGATAAGGAAACTGGAATTGATGACAATGAAAGTTTTCATCCTCAGAAATCAACAATAAAATTGGAAACGAGTACGCCCAAGAAACTAATTGAAGAACCAATGTTTAAACAATCGAATAGTAAAAGTAGCAGTAATTATGATGAAGATGACTTTTACTCACAAAATTCGAATAATGAAGAAAATTATCCTGACTTATCACTATTGCAATCGAGAAACGAACTAGATACTAACTATGGTCCACATAAAGATAATAATAACGAATGGAGATTTGGTAATAGCACCATCGAGTTAAATCAAGATAAGATACAGGTTGGGGGACAAATATGGGCGCTCACGCCAGGACTTTTTTCTTTAATGTTTCATAAAGCACCAAAAAACTATGATAAATTCGAGTTTGAAATCTATAAAAAAATATTACTTGCTACCAATGCCCACAGGAGAGGCTATAAGTCTGATGGTCAAATCAAAGGGAGCATAGCCCATAAGTACAAACATATTATTGGAAAACTTTTCAAAGGAGACAGGCTCATCAGATGTAACATAAAGTAGTTATTTAGGAAGATGTTTGATGCAGTTTAACCCTCATAATCCAAACTATACATACTGGGATGATCCAAACGAGTTGGTAGATCGACTTAGACTACTGCTTGCATCACAGTCTGCAGGCCATACTAATCATAACAACGAAATTGTCTCAATTATTGAAGAGCTACGTGAAGCTAATACAATTGTATAAACTATATGCATAAATAGATTTTTTTATAAAACATTTCCGTTTATAAATTTCGGCATTATATTAATGATAGAAGTGAAGTGATTTCAACCAAAAATGCACCTAAGTTGTTGGGCTTCTTTATGGATACGAACAAAAACATTAATGTCCAATACAAGAGAATCAAAAATGTTGCAAACGCTCTGGAGGAAAACAATGTTATCAGTAAATTGTTTCTGCAAACTGAACTAAAAAACATCAACAAGAAGTAGCTTTCCAGTTAGAAAATCTTAATGCTCATTTGCAGGATATCAATAAGAAAATGGATGATAATAAATCACTTTTTGGTATGGAAATTGAAGAGTTACGAGAAAAAATTTATAGAATAGAAAATTACGTGTTCGTATCAATAGCTAAAAGTGCACCAAGTAGATCACAACACACTTACAACAGCGACAGGAAAAATAAAATGTCTTCAAAAAGATATATTGTAAATGATTGCATAAGCAGGCTCGAAAACGTTTTGTACGTCGTAGAATTGTGATGAAAGGAATAGCTCATCTTTGGCAAGCTGATTTAGTTGAAATGGTAAATTATTCCTTAGACAATAGAAATTATCGATTTTTGCTAACTGTAATTGATACATTCTCAAAATTTGCGTGGGCAGTACTTTTGAGAAGAAAGAATGCATTTGAAACAACCCAGGCAATGGAGAATATTTTCAAATTGGGACGAATACCGAAAAACTTGCAAACAGACGATAGTAAAGAATTTTTCAATAAACATTTCAATAAGTTGATGAATAAATACAATATTAATCACTACTCAACATATAGCACTATGAAAGCCGCAATAGTAGAACGATCCAATAGAACATTAAAAGGAATGATGTGGAAAGAATTTAGCTTAAATGGTTCATGTAGTTGGGTTGCTATTGAAATTTAAAAACAGTATACAGTCAATTAAAAGTTTATAAAATGTCAAAATTTAATGCAGGAGATCATGTACGCATAAGCAAATATAAAAACATTTTTGAAAAAGGTTATACTCCGAATTGGACAACAGAAATCTTTACAATTAAAAGATTAAAAGCACATATCCTACAACATATACATTAGAAGACTATCGCGGAAATCCTATTAAAGGTGGATTCTATGAAGAAGAACTTTCAAAAACCAGATATCCAAATACATACCTAGCTGAAAAGGTTCTCAAAACTAAAGGACAGAAGGTGTTTGTTAAGTGGCTGGGCTTTGGTAATGAGCACAATTCTTGGATAAACAAAGATGAGATATTGTAAATGGAAGAATACAATAAATAAACAACAACAACAATGGCATCAATATTTAATTAAGTTTAAAATAAGTAAACAAACATACAATACGAAACTGATTCTTATAAGCCATACTATGTGTTTAACCTCATTTATTTACAATCAAACAGTCACAATGTCAATAACATTCACTCTGAGCTCCAATTCATCAGAGCTATCTGCTAATTATTTTCCTCCTATTGATTTAAACGGAACCTATGAATGTGCTCTAACTGATTTTCATTCATACAACAGTATCCCAAATGTGGATGTCTACAACAATATATTTCATATCGGTGCACTTCTAATTGAAATACCGATCGGATCTTATGAATTGAAAGATATAGTTGACTATATAGAAGAAAAATACAAACGATATACACCAGAAAACAAAATTTTGATTGAAGCTAATAACAATACAATGCAAGTTAAAGTCAGCAGCTCTGAAGAACCAATATATTTTAATAAAGAAAATACAATATTTAGACTTTTAGGATTCAATAGCAGAATATGAACGCCAAACAAAGAACATTACTCTGATCTTCCAGTGAATATCTTTAAGGTGAATCTCTTGAGGATTGAAAGCAGTATTGTGGTTAATACTTATATGAATAACTCTAAAGCTCATACACTACATGAATTTCCGATTAATGTACCGGCTGGATATAAAATAGTTGAGATTCCCAAAAATCTTATTTATTTTCCAGTAAACTCCAGAGAGATAAGTTCATTAGCTCTTCGCGTGGTTGATCAAAACGGCGACTTAATTAATTTCAGAGGAGAGGAAATTACAATACGAATACATTTAAGGAAACTAAATAATGATAACATACAACACGAGTATATCGAAGAATACTACAGCAACATCTAATCCTCAAACATTGCAACCTAAGCAACAATTGAAAAGATCTGTTCGTCAAAAATCGCTTACAGCAGCAAACAAGAGTTTTCTCAAGTCACTGAACTTTAAACTGAAAACAAAATGAGTTCAATAATAGACGTTTTAGATAAACCAATATCTGACGAAAATACAATCAAAAAGGATTATCACACATACATACCATACCTTCAGTCTTTTAACAACAACGATGAAATAAGAATTTCAATACAAAACCAAGATCTATATGTGTTACCCAGTGAAAGCTACATATATGTGGAAGGACTTGTTGTAGATGAAAAAACATCAAAATCTACACACAACTTTCAGTTGAAAAACAATTTTGTTGCATATCTCTTTGATGAAATTCGCTATGAACTAAATGGTATTAAAATTGATCATACAAGATATTTGGGAGCCACTAGTACCATAAAAAATTTGGTTTCTTTATCACCTACGGAAAGCGTTGTGTTGCAAAATGGTGGATGGAATAAGCTCGATAAAATAAGTCTTCAAAAAGGAAATTTTAATTTCTATGTGCCACTCAAACTTCTTCTAGGATTCGCTGAAGACTATAATAAAGTTTTATTAAATGGTAAACATGAGTTGATACTCTTGCGTAATAAGAACGATGAGGATCTTGTACACTCGAATGTTTCCACTGAGAAAGCAAAACTTACAATTTCACTAATATCATGGAGAATTCCACATGTTCAATTATCTAATCATAGTAAATTGAATATGATCAAAATACTTAATAATGGTGCTGCTATACCAATGGCATTCCGTAGTTGGGATTGTCATATGAATCCACACCTTAATACGGGAACCAATCACATATGGAATGTGAAACTGGCCGCTGATAAAGAACGCCCTCGTTTTGTGTTGATTGCCTTTCAACAAAAAACCAAGTTTGTTCATTGTGATCTCACTAACTTAAAAGTAAATTTAATAAACTCAACCTCTTATCCATATGACGATCTTAATACAAAATTCAAAAATGAGCGCTATGCGATTCTATATGATATATATCTAAGATTCCAACAAAGCTACTACATGAAACAACCCCAACCTCTTCTAACAGGTCAAGAGTTTAAAAATAACGCTCCAATTATTGTAGTTGGTGTCAGTCACCAAAACGAAACGCTCAATACCGGACCAATCGACATAAAAATTTAATTTGAAACAGCAACAAATATTCCAGCAAAAACATCAGCTTACTGCGTTCTTATTCATGACCGCGTAATAGAATACATACCAATAAAAGGTCAAGTCCGGAAGATCTTATAAATTAAACAACATGGATGGTGATATTGTTTTTGTAGACTTGCAACGTTTCAAAAATAATTCAAATGACTTCATCGCAAAAGAACTAGCTGTAGTTTTCAGCAACAACGAATACCTCAATTTCATCATAAAAACTCCTTTTGATTTCGCATGTTTATCAGCCAAAAAACAGAGAGAAGCAGTTTGGTTAACAAAAAACTATCATCATATTAACTGGAATGATGGATCAGTCTCATTTCAAAGCGTTTGCAAGTTTTTAAATTCCAATATAAGAAATTCACAAATATAAGTTAAGGGGAAAGAGAAGAAAAAATGGCTGGAAAAAATTATTCATCAAACAGTTTATAACATTGAAGACATTGGCTGCATTAATTTTAAACAAATGGAAACTAAGCACTCAATATATCTCTATTGTAACTATCACGACTATGGTGTTTGTGCCTTAGGGAATGCAATTTTACTTAAAAATGAAAATGCTAACAAACTTTTAAGTAAATGCTTTTAAAAATTAAAATAAACGGGTTTTTATTTCAAATAAAAACCTACATACATATTTTTTTCAGAGAACACACAAGCAAATAAAGAAACACAATGTTTCATTTATTCAAATGGTCAAGGGAATATTTGGGCACATAGAATAAACGATTATTATTTGTTTGTATGTATATGCGTAAATGAAATAAATAAGTAGATATTTGTGTACGTATGAATATGTACTATGTAATACTGACCCACTTGCGCTAAATCCAGGAAAGCAAAAAAGCGGACTGTCATACAGACTCACCAATCGTCACACACACACACAGCCTGTCTGACAGGCAAACATTCCAACCGCCACTCAGAACACAAAAATCACACACACTTAAACATAGCATAAATATTCATATTACACAAAATACAGAAATCGCACCACCATCCAGATCCCCCAATAAAATCCAACGATGACCGTCATGTATAAAATAAACAAAATATCAATTTCAATATTTATGGAATAGTAAATTTTTTTCACGTCTTCAAGATCAGAATAATTAAATTATTCCCAAAGACTCAAGCATTGCAAACAAAAAAAGAAATAACTGAATTGCTGGACAAAATATCTTAAGTAAACACCACCAAAATTAAAAACAAACAAAAAATAAAAGAAGAAATCTCACTCCAGCAAGAAGAAACGAACCACAAACATTAAGGCCATCCATATATAACTACAACACTTTTGAAATAGTGTAATTCCTAAATATGCTTTTATTATTCACCAGGCATACACAGTATAAATGGACAGACAGAAATTCCTACGCTCACATATGGACGGACAGAAGTGCCCACGTTCACATATGGACGGACAGAAGTTCTCACGCTCACATATGGACGCTCGAAAATTCCCCCGCTCACATACTGACGGACATGTATTTTCAAGGTCACATATGGACAGACAGAAGTTCCCACGCTAACATACGGACGGAAATGTATTCTCAAGGTCACATATGGACAGACACAAATTCCCCCGCTCACATACAGACGGACATGTCTTCTCAAGGTCATATATGGACAGACACAACATTATTTAAAAAAAAACAACAATGTGAACACCTATTAAACCGTGGGAAAAAATACACACACACACGCACACATACACAAATTTAGATGAAATTTGTGAATTTTGCTGAAATTTGAGAATTTTGGCAATTAAAATTGAAAAATTTTAAGTTTAAGTGCAGAAGTTTGAGAATTTTAATTGTCCTGGCACATACAGTATCCTACTACTCATATATCATGGTGCTACCACACTTTTCGAATAAATTAATTGAAGTATTTAAATATGACTGAAAAACTGAAAGCGTGTTTAAACACAACTTAAGTTTATGCAAAAATTAACTGATTTTGTACTTAAATACGAAGTCAAAAACTTGGCATAAGACCCATAGGAAAAAGCTTCAAATTATTCAGAACAAAAATTTAAAAATAATACATAATTTTCCTTCAAGATTCCCTACCGATCAGATTCACAATAGAACTATTTCTAAAAGGATTTAATGAAAAATGCAGTGTCTAATTTCGAAACAATAAGAAATTTATTAATCAATCACTAGGAATCTTTCGTTAGAAAGAGTCTTACTTGTGGTTGTTTTCCTTCAAATTATATTATAAAACGTTTAAAGCTTTTTAAGAGGTTTTTGTGAAAAATTTTCCTCAAGTCTGCGGTATAAATAAATTATCTTATTGAATTAACAGATTTAAGTGTTGTAGTACTTTTGAGTAAATTCTCATACTTTGAACCTAATTAGCCTCTTAGACGTGTAAATAAATAAATGTAAAAAAATCCTTTGTATAACAATGAAAGTATTTATTAGCCAAGATGAAAAATTAAATCTCATGTCAACTATTAATTAATTAACTATTGGACATTCTGTTATTGTACTATTATAATATGAAATTTATTTGTTGGGTGATTCAGCAATGTCAATGTGTATTTCATTGGCGCTTTTACCAAATCATCAGTACACTTCAACCAAAGTTCTTAAAAGTTTCAAACCGCTAATCTTATCAAAAGACTTTTATAAACCATTTGTGTTTGCATTTAAATTCTCAAAAAAGCTACGCATATAGATGTAAATAACAAAAGTTAATCCACGATCCAAGTTCTTAGACATCCTGAAATTTTGCCTATACGACAACAATTATTTCATTTACGAGAATGACATATATAGCCAAATCTTCGGCATGCCAATGGGAAACCCCCTTTCACCAACTATTGCAGACATCATATTAGATAAATTACTAGACGTAGCATTAGCGGAATTAAAACTCCATAATATTCATATAAAATACATAACTAAATATGTGGATGATATCATAGCCATTATACTATTGACCACAAAGATATAATACTAGAAACACTCAACAAATTCCACCCAAAGATAAAATTTACCATTGAGATTGAAAAAACGGCGAATTACCTTATCTAGACACGAAATTACACAAGATTGGAAATAAAATAATATTCGACTGGTATACGAAAAGTTCATCATCCGGTAGAATTATGAACTTTAATACCACACAACCCAGAACACAAATCATAAACACAGCGAAGAATTTCATACAAAGAGTATTAGACATCAGCGACAAACAATTCCATACCAAAAACATTAAAATAGTTACTCAAATTCTAAAATGCAATAGTTTCCCAACAGGATTGATTAAATCCCTTATAAAAGACTATAAGCCTACATCAGATAACAAACAAGCCAACGAGAACCAAGAAAAACAATTTTTTGGTATTAAATATATTGCCGGCCTCACTGACAATAGAACAGTAAAAACAACAATAATAGACGAAAATGTTATAAATTTTGCATACAAGCCCAACAAAACATTAAATACATTATTCACAAAAACAAAAACCCCAATAGAAAAACTACAACAAAATAATGTAGTCTATGAAATACCATGAAAAGGTAATGATACTAACAGCTGTAATATGTTATATATTGGCACAACCAAAAGAAATCTGGAAACAAGAATAAATGAACATAAAAATGATATTAACAAAAAGGGAATACAGCTCTCTCACAACACGTAATACAAACACAACACAAACCAGACTTTGAGAATATACGAATATTGGACAAAATAAACAACAAGAATTCAACAAAACATTGAAAATCAAAGAGGACACGGATAACTTAAGCGCCAGTTATAAGATAGCGATCACACAACACATCTGTGATTTCAATACCTGCTTATGTGTTTAAAAAAGTAATATAAAAAAATCTTCCAGTAATATAAAAATATAAAATAAATTTTTAATGTAATATTTTATTTAGTACATGTAAGTCAATATATAAGCAACTGTCAATTTACTGTTTAAAAAAAATAGTTTATATATCTTTTTTATTAAATAGACGAAGATCCTTGAAAAAGTGAACATAAAATTCACGAAACGTCGGGACAAATATGAAATAAAAAATTGCATTTTTATTTACATAGTAAACGGTAGGCCAGTAGCTAATATATAACTTCCAAAAACAAAAATTAATGAAGCTTAAGGATCAGTCTTATCTAAAAATGGACATCCTATAGAATTTTCTTCTAGAACTTAGAACTAACACGAACGATATAATAGTGTAATTAAAAAAGAGTTTTTTCCAATTGTGTGGTCAGTAAAATACTTTAGATCTTATTTCTTTGGTAGGAAATTCTAAATACTGATTTATCGTCGTTCACTATATGAAATTATATAGGTGTAAAATCTTGCTAAATGGGTATGACTTTGACGTCGAATATATCAGAGGAAAAACAAATCAAATTGAAGACTATGTTAGCCGTTTAGTACATATCTTAAAAGAAAATGATCAAGACGTTTAATAAAGTTGCAATACATAGTTGAAAACAAAATTTTAATAACCATATATTCATCTCCGATTCTCCCAAAAATATATTTCGAAACCAACTTATAGTGAAATTATGGAAAGTATATAAATACGAAAGAAAAATATTATATCAAAAGAAATTAAGGTATATCGTTACAGTAACAGAATATTCTGAGGATAAAATATTGGAAATATTAAAGAAAATTTTGGTACCCAGGCTCTATTTTGTAAAAATTTTAATTTTTTCAAGAGCTTATAATTGAATATTTTTCAAATTTAAATTAAATGAAGGTTTATAAATGCTCTAAATTAGTGAAAGATATTTTTGATAAAAAAACTTCTAGAGATTTTAGTAATATTTTACAACAATAAAATTCACAGAGGAATAGATAGACATTTTAAGAACTAAAGGTTTTTTTTATAGAGTGATACAACTTTGAGTTGGCATCAATGCTGTATTTGAACACCAACTTAACAGATGATAGTTTTTTTTGTTTAGTTTGCTTTGACATTTCATTATGGATCGACTTACGCCACAGTGACGCGTGCAAATTGTGGAAATTTGTAACCAAAATAATGGTTCTATTCGTCAAACTTATCGTGCACTTCGTCCGTTCAAAATTGTATATTCCGATGAAGACCATTTTTGGTTAAATGAGTACGTAAATAAACAGAATTGTCGCATTTGGAGTTAGGAGAATCCACAAGCTTTGTCGAAATGCTATTACATCCACAGAAAATTATTGTTTGGTGCGCTTCATGAGTTGGCGTCATTGGCCCATATGTCTTCAAAAACGATGATGGTCAGAATGTTACTGTTTTTGAAAGATGGTGTTCCATATTGCGCCTTGTACGCGCCAGCCGAGGCGGCCACATGGCCGAAATCATATTTAAACATTAATTTCATAAGATTTTCTATCCAATAAAGACCGTTTCATTGATATCAAAAATATATTACTATGTTTTATTATGATTTCAATTTGTACCACTCCATAAAAAACATCCATTATCATCCGAATTTATTAAGGGGAATTTATAGATTTAATAACAATTGTAGGGTTCGTAATACTTGTAAATTTGATAGACATCAAATAAAATCAAAACTAAGTGTAAGTGAAACACCAGTCCAATATAATGAAATAGTACACATAAATCAATTATGGGTTTTCAACAACAAAAAAACTACTTAATAAACTACTTAATTCTTTGTGTCAATTAAAAACATTTTTTTATGACATATTTTACCCGACGTTTCGTAAGTTTTTTGTTGACTTTTTTAGGGGTTTGTCTATTTTAAATTAAAAACTAAAATAGTATAGCAATATAATATATTAAGAATACTTAAAGTTTTCAACAAAAAACTAATATTATCTCTATCCAATATTTTAACATTGTTCAAGTCAGGTGTGTGACCACTTTCTAGAGAGTGTTTTGGTAATGTTGTTGTTTCTTTCTCCTTTAAAATATCACTGTTGTGCTCTCTCAATCTCGTCACTAAAGGTCTTTTCTTTGTCCCAATATATACCAAGTTAGTCCTCTTTTAGACGTTCAACCTTGTGTGTTCTTCTCTTTTAAACTTGAAATCTCTTTCACACGTGAAGGCAAGGATGAGCTTCAAGAGTTGAGTTTTTGGGAGAGAGAGGCAAAGTGCCAAATCTCACCTATTGAAGCTCATCCTTGCCTTGAAACTTAAAGGGCTAAAAGCAGTCTTACAATTTTGTTTATTATTCCCTTTACATTTAATTTTATAAACTACTTCGCTTTGCTGTGTTTTGTCTACTTTGTACTTGATTTCCGTAAATATTGTGTTCAATATAAAATTAGGTTTAATTGGAAATTTTACATATGTTGTTGTCAATATGTTGTCATTAATGTTTTTAAACTTTGGCTGTATGTTAAACCTGGTATGAAGGTTACACTGTGAAAATTATTGGCTGCTATTGTGTCGTTATCATTTTTGTTATTTATGTTTATTGATTTTTCTTCGTATATCAATTTATTTATAAGATTTAGCGGATAACTGTTGCTTCTGAGTATGTCTATAATATTCTTTATGTTGCTGGTGTGAAATTGCTCGTCACTAGTCCTCAGAACTCGAGATACGAACTTCTAGCTGTGTTTGTTATTTGCGACTTGGGTTGTGTAGGAGAAAGTCTACCGGATGCAATGTGCTTAGCATACAAATCCAATACGATTCTGTCATTTTGTCTTCTTAGTACCGTGTCCAAATAAGAAATCTTTTTGTTATTTCTTATCTCAACTGTATATTGGATTTTGGGATGGTAATTGTTTAAAGTTTTTTGAATTTCATCTCCGTCTGCATACTAAATAATAGCTAATATGTAATCTACATATTTCACTATATATTTCAGTAGATTAATATTTTTTAATTTCGCAATAGTAGGCGACGAAGAAATTATTATCCATCAGACAAAATTGGAGAATTTTTCGAAACAACAATTTTGGAATGTTGTATTATTAATGGCTATGTTCACTGGGATATTGGTGAAAAGTGGTATTGCATCAAAGGATACTAAAATTTCGTCTTTTTGAAGTTTTATACGTTGTATTGGAAAATTATGGTTTTAATTGCTCTATTGTTTGAATAATTGGTAACAAGAAACGTTAATAGATGCGACTATTGGACATAAGGGAACACCTTCTTTGTGTATTTTATGTAGGCTATATATTCTAGGCGCTTTCGCAGCTGAGAAGTGCAGAAATTTTTTCTGCGTTGCGTCTATTACCACGTTTATACGTACGTCTTATTTGCAAATAGAACTATTAGCAAATAACTAATTCACTGTTTATACTACAAATTGCATACAGAACTTATGTTATTGTTAGTAATGCCAGATGACGAAAATATGATTGTTTTGTAAGCTGCTATCATAAAAAACGCGAACACACTCATGAAGTGGCAACATCTTACTTTCTATTTGCAAATAGTGTCGTTATTCACGCCCTGTTAATTGCGTTAATAAGTTACAATAAAAAAGTTATACGGCAACATATTTATTTGCAAATAAGACGTGCGTATAAACGTGGTATATGTAATCATTGTTATACAAAGTATTGACTATATTATTATTTTCTTTAAGTACTGTTTCTGTTGGATCGCTTCTTATAGTTCTGTAGGTACTTTTATCTTCTAACATTTGGGGATTCACACTGTAGTCATAGAGTCATAAAATACTAGCACGAAATATATGACAAGTGTGAAGAACCCGTCATTGCTTGGTCTGCTAAATAAATTTGTGTATATAAACTCTAACAGCTGCTGTCTTGTTATGAGCTGAATAAATTTTTTTTTGCGGCGGCATACGGAGAAACGTTCAGTGGCTGCCTGCTACGTATTAAAGGGGAAAAATTTTTCACTTGTATATATTTAGTTTTTGCAACTTACAGCCCTTTTCACAATGTATGATTAAATCAACGTTAACGAAAAATTAGCTAATTGACACTTCTCTTAACAGGCACTTTTTAACCAATGGTTAATGACTTGCGTTTCACCATCATATAGTTATTTAACCGGTACATTCTGTATATAATATGGCAACATTTGAATTTTTTATTTACGAAAAACAGTGTAATGAAAGAGTTGAATTAATAAATTCAAGTATTGTCATTTGTAAAAAAGGCGGGCAGTGGTTATTTTATTTAGCAAATTTTAAAAAAACTTAAAATAATACAAAGGTAAGTATTTAATTTAATATATATGTACTTAAATAGTACATATGTTGGTGGCATGTACATATGTAAGTATGTATGTATATATAGGAACCAACAAACAGTGTTCAGGGTATTATAATAATTATTATTTTGCAGGCTTCCATTTTGAATAATAAAAATGCAAAAAGATTTCGACACATATTGTAACACCACCATGGATTCACCAAAAGTAAAGCGTGCCAGGTAAGATATTGTGGTTTATGCTTAAGGCATACTAATATTAAAATATATCTATGTGTGTGACTTGTAGATCATCAAATTTTACATCGCAGGAGGAAGACATTTTAATGTCATTAGTTGAAAAGCACGAAAACGTGTTGGAAAACAAAGAAACAAATGCAGTGACCTGGCAAGAGAAGAATGTTGCTTGGGAAAAAATAAGTAAAGAGTTTGGCGCTCAGAGCAATTATGCCAGGTCAGCTAAGAATCTTAAGGACAAGTACGACAATATGAAGCGGAAAGCAAAAACCGCTTTATCACTGCAAAGAAGTGAGATTTATAAAACTGGTGGAGGTGCGTCAACAAGTAAAATGATCTGCACTGATGAAAGAATCGCCTCGTTGCTAGGAAAGGCAGCAACAGGATTGTCAAATGACAATGATTCAGACAAATGTAAGTTTTTGCTGACTTTAGAATATTGGCATGCGAACACATCCTTAAGTAAATACCTTAACATATTTTATCTTTTTCTTTATTTTTCAGATGCAAATGAAATCATTGAAATAGATTATTTAGAGGATGAATTCGACACTAACCCAAACTCTAAACCCGTTGAGGAAATTGATGACAAGGTACTTAAAAAATAATTATGATGTATTTATTTAAAATTTAATACAAATTTTTATTAAATGAGCGACATGTATAAACACATACGTATTTTATGATCTTTTGGTTTATATTAATATGTTCAACAACTTTATTTGTATTTTCAGAAGAACGTATGGAGTACGTGGAAGCCTTCAGCTTTAAGAAAACAAAAAAACGAAAAACTTAACGCCAATAAAGTAAGCCAAAATGACAAAAATGATATTTTACTTGACAAGCAGACATTATTTTTTATCAACGAGGACAGAAGAGCTGAGGAGCGGCATATTCTTCAAATGAACGAACTACGACTAAAAGAAGAATTGTTAAAATTGGAAATTATTAAAAAAAAAACTAGAGATAGAACAACTAAAAGAAAAATGACTGTGATCTATTTAATAATTAACTTTTGTCGTTTATGTTTTGTTTGTTAATGTTAAATAATTAGTTTTAAGTTTTTATAAAATATTGTATTTTCTGTTTGTTTAATTTTGTTTTTATAAATTACGTTTATGTTGTGAATTTATATTTGTACCTACCTACATGTGATTAAAAAAAATTAAAATTTTCACTGTTGTTTTTTATCGAGAAAAACTCATTTGTTTCTATGTATATATAGTGCGAACTTCTGCTAAAAAATACTTTGTACCTTAGTTACAAACAGAGCTACACTGGGCATCGAATTTCGAAATGCAAATTGAAAACACTTCTCGTTGCAACAGAAAAATCTAACGTTTTAAAGGACTTTTTTTAATTCTTTAATTTCTGTTATATTTATTTGTATTTCTGTTATATTTTCACAATTTTGCAAAATAGTTTTCAATAAGATTACACCGAGTTTTCGAAAATAAATCGGAAGCAATTTCATCTTCATCACTTGAAACATGTTGTGTGCACCCTGTTTTACATGAAACATGGTAAGGCAGTGCAGTAAGTGGCAACCTCTTAACATCAGCTGTTTAACACCAGCTGTTGGCGATCAGCTGATAATACGGGGACACTACTGGAAGAGGAGGAAAAATGGCAGCTGTTTGTTTTGGCGGGAAAAAATGGATTAGGGAATGTGAGGAATTTTAGGAATCCGTTTTGAACGGGAGAGTTTTTGTTTGGCCCGGGATATAAAAGGAAGGTTTTGGTTTTTGAAAAAAAAAAAAAAAGGAAAGAAAAGAAGGAAAAAAAAGGCGAGAAAACGGTGCCGAGAAACAAAAATATTTGAGGAAGAGTTAATAAAAAAAAAAAAAAAAAAGTTTGATAAAGTGGATTAACAGAAATTTTTAAGATAAGCCCTAAATTAGTAAAAACATAAAATTTTTGAAATCGAACAGACAGAAGAATTTAAAAAAGGTGCAAACAGAAAAAATACATAACAAAACAATTTGAACTCAATACTCAGAGAGAAAAACATTAGAGACCTGTAATACATTTAAAGAAGAAAAACAATTAATACCAATAAACACCGGAAAAAGAAAACAGACCAAAACTGTGCAAACCACAAAATATAGAAACCAGACATAGAATACATATAAAGAAAAGGAACCAGTGTGAACCTGATATACCTACTTCACAAAGAAACCACCATATATCCGCTGCATATATTAGTCGAGAAGAGGGAAAACCGTACCAAACCCTGGGAAAGGAAGGAGGGTCTTCTCCAGCATCCGCTATTGTACCAGAAGATTGTCTAACACCAAAATTATATATTGTCAGGTACCCGGACAAAAGAAACACTACTGACTCGACAGACATGTTTAGTTAAATTACTTTATTTATTTTTATTATTTTTAGTTATTTCATTATTTTTGTTATATTTATCATTAGTTATATTTCCTTTTTTATTGTATTTGATTTTTTTCTCATATATATATTTATATGCAATTTCTAAGTTTCATTTTTAAATAGGTAGATTTTTATCGGGTAACCATCCAATAAAAGCAATCCGGCTTGGTTAGGAAGAGCTCGACCTAGATAGTCTGGTTAGGTTTTATGGTAGGGTACTGCCTGGAAAAAGAAAATAAAAGAAAGTAATTAGAAAAGAAATTGTTGAACAGGAAAAGAAAATATTATAATTTTTGGAATTGATTGTGTAAATTTTTATAGTTTTTGTTTGATGATAAAAGTTTAACTAAATACATTAAAAATTTTAGTAGTTGAAGATAAGAAAAAAAACATTGTTAGATTTAAGATAATATAATAAAAAATGTACTCTAATTTTAATATATGAAAAGTATAGTAATTTTTAATATGAGGTTTTAAAGGGTTTAGAAGGTGATGTCATAGGACGGTGATAGGTAGGTGAGAGTGCGTAGTAGGGGTGACTCAAACGGGTTTGCGGCAAATGAGTCACCATGGAAGAATTTCCCTCATATATGTAGATACATATGTATATATACAGGGGTAGATATATATATGAGGATGTTTCTTATGGGGTGGGCAGCCGATGTTGGCATAAGAACGGCCAACAATTGAGGTGATGAGTGGACGAAGCAGCGGGTGAGTTGGGTCGACGATCAGACAATAGTGTTCTTTAGTAGTTGCCGTTTTTTTTTTTGTCTCTTTCGGGTTCCTTATTTTAAATTATCATGTAGAAATTTGCTTATGTTTAACACCAATTGGCTGGCATGATTCTTTTTTTTATTATTGTTCCTGCTAGTGTGGTGTTAGGTGGTAAGGAGACGGAGGCAGATTGGTTGGCAAGAACCACACCCCAAGACGGCGAGCTCTAGCCGGAGCAAAAGCCAGCATGCCAGCGCTGCCAACAATCTGGCCAGTCATGTATATGCTTACCACCAGCAGCTGTTATGAAACCCCACACGCAAACAACCAGCAGTCATCGCACACAACACAGCAGGGCAGCAGTAATAAAAAATGGCGCCCAACGTGGGGCCCGAAGGAGACACCTTTATCGTCTGGTTGAGGGGTGGAGGTTACAGTCGTCCGGTGATGTAAGTCCCGTTGAGCAACCTAGGAGTAATCAACGCGTTGCGACATCATCTGGGCGGCAGTGGCGTTCACTACCAAAACCCAATACATTTTATTTTAGTTTTGTCTTTTCAGTTTCCGCGTTAACTTTTCAGGGGATCCTCGCACAGCTATCACTCGTTCAACTGTAGTCCCGGTCAGTCGAGGTATAATGACTGCCGCGTTGCACGGTTCGAGCAGGATTGGTTGTGAGGGGGGAAGCTGAAAAGTTAAAGGTTCAGCGCTCTCACTGCAGTGGAGACAAGATTTGCTGTCGAGACAGACGTAGAATCTTTCGCTGCACGGCAGCTGAGAGCGGTGAACCTCCATCGAATTGTTTCAACAAATAATAATAGCCAAATTCAGCTTAGTTCAAAAGGGTATATCGCCGAAGAGTCAGGAAGTGGGTAGTCCTGCCCAAACGGGATATTAACCCTGAAGTCAGATGCCCCACTTTCTACTCGCATATATCTGGAACTAAGCTGAAGCCATTTTACACAACGCCGACACCATCTTACTAGCGAAACCTGTGAAGAACAAAAACATTTATAGTAGTTCACTCTATCGCCTCAATATCACAGTAACTCACCTTTCCGGTCACCTGAAAACCCTATGGCAGAACTTTCGTTAAAGAATAAATTTATTTTAGAAAAGTTAATTCGGATATTTTGAGTGCGTTTTTTTTTATATATATATTTATATTTGAATTTTTACTTTTATTTAATTAGTTTCATCATCATTAATTAGTTTATGCTTTTTGGTTTTATTTTATTCATAGTTCATAATTTGTTTTATACATATTTTTAAATTTTTATTTTTATTTCATTATTTTCCTTATTATTAATTAGTTTGTGTAGTTTGATTTTATTTAACTCATATTTCTCAATTTTTACTTATATTCAGTTTATTTATTGTTAACTTTAAAATTGCTTTTATTAGCCTATAGTTTAATATTTTAAATTTTTTTTATATCATTAGTACTTTTCCATTTTCAATTGTTGATTAATCAACGTTTTTTGGGCGGGAACCTACATATGATTAACTTTAAATCTGGTTCATTTTCATTGGCATTTAATTTAATATCTGAGTTTTGGTTATTTGATTATTTTGATTGCTTTTAATTTTTTTAACATATACTTTTCCTTTAAATAGTTATTAGTTTTTTTTATATATTTGAAACTTTTCATTTCATTTTTTTTAAATTTCCTTTAATATTATTTTACACCTTTTTATCAGGTGTTAGTTTTTCAAAATTTGTATAAGTTTTATATAATTCACATCTTTTCTTTTTTCCATTTTAATCTCATTTTTAATTTTGTATTGTAACCTTCCTTTTATATAGAGACATATTAAGGGTAGGTTTTGTTTCGGAATAATTTTTTTTCTTTTTTTATTAGCATACACCTTTTTGTTGTATTAAGGTCTAGTTTTTTTTACTTTTAACTTTTTATTAGATTTAAATCCATTATTTTTCATTTCACAATTATTTTCAGTTTTTTTATATAGCCTTTACTGTTCTAAATTTTTCCTTTGTTGTTTTTATTAGCCTTTTGAATTTTTTGGTTGGTATATTTTAATTTCTTTTATTTTAGTTTTGGGTTGTAATTAGTTGTAGTTTTTTTTTGAATTTTCAAGTTTTTCGTGTTGTGGCAAGTATATTGGCTTCAATCAGTTTCTGCGGGACTTCTGTATCACCTAGGGAGTAAAATATTTCAATAGGAGTCAGTAATTGTGCAACACTTGGTATAGTCAAATACTTACTTACTTATTAATAGTTTGTCGTGGTTAGTTAGAAGGAGGGAATGGTTTTAACCCGTTCGGCCCGTAATCAGTTATTAGCCGAGGGTATAGATTTAGAAGCTGGGTTAGAAATGAATAGCCAGTCGACCATATCTACAGCAGTAGTAACCCTACCGACTGCTTCAATGTTGGAGCAGCCTGTCTACACTACGGCAACAAATAGGAGCCCGGAACAAATGGCACCTGCCGTACAGCAATTTTTGGCTCGAGCTCAAGGTAATGCCAGCTTTGCAGGGCAGTTAAATAATTCCGACAGTTCTATACCATCACCGGAATTTAGCAGCATAACAGCGCGGAACGTACAGCAAGAAGTACGGGCGGGTAGAGAACTGTCTCAGTTGCCAACATCAGAAAACCGGAACACGAGTGGTAGTGTCACCGATTTCATTCGTGACGAATTGGCCCGCCAGATGCAACAGATGCAAGGTACCTTGAGGCAGGAGCTGGCGCAGGCGGTGCGCTATGCTGTGGGGGAACAATTCGGCACGACAGCAGGGGCGATTGCACACTCTTCAGTGCATACACAACCTGCTAATGGTCAGGTTAATTCCGGAGTTCCGCCTCCTGTAAATAGGGTAAATATGTTAAATAATGATAGGCAACTAGGATTAGAGGGAGGCTTACCTGGGCCAAATGTTCGTTCAATGAATGCACCTTGTTCAGCAGCATATTCTAATGGCTTACCTTCAGCGAGCAATTATCATGGACAAGTGCCGGTACAACCACAGGCGGCGAGTCAATTACCTACAGGGTCTAACATTCGTTCCAACCATCGTGAAGTAGACATCTCAAAATGGGGCATTAAATTTAATGGTTCGTCTAAGGGTATGAGCGCCGAAGACTTTATTTTCCGTATAGAGATAATGCGCCAAGATCATTATATGTCGGTTGAGGATTTGCGCAGGAATTTTAATCTATTGTTAGAAGGCCAAGCTTTGAACTGGTATTGGAATATACGCAAATTAAATCCTGTTTTGACATGAGATGGTTTAGTAGGTGCGTTTTTAAACCAGTACAGGCGGTATGACAGCGACTTTCAACTCCAGAAAAAGATTATGGATCGTCGTCAAGGCCCACAGGAGTCCTTTGAGGATTTCTTTTCCGCTGTACTGAGTTTGAGAAATCAACAGCGGACTCCATACTCAGAATGGGATTTAATAGAGATAATGCGGTCCAATCTGAAGCCATCATTAGCGCAAATGCTCTTTTCCGTCTCCATACTCAGCCTGGGTGAATTTTGTCAGCAAGCCAAGAGGGCTGAAAATTTACTTTTTAGCCAGAGGCAACAATTTACTCAGCGGCCAGCGGTGACGCAGAGGGTGCACGAGGTAGAGTATGCTGAACCAGCGGATCCAGGAGCAATGGAAATTGAAGCGTTGGCAGATAAGAGTCGCTACGTTTGTTGGAACTGCCGGGAAATAGGGCACAGCTTTATGGATTGTCCGTCTCCGAATCGCCGAATTTTTTGTTTTAGGTGCGGCCGTGACGACGTGGTGACACCAAAATGTCCCAAATGTCAGGGAAACCGGCAGGGGAACAAGTCCCAGGCGGGGGCGACTCGTTCAACCCAGACTTAAGTCCGCCTAGTTTAAAATTAGAATTAAGTAAGCCAATAAATAGATTTAGAATTTTAGAAAGAGTAGGAGAACAAAAGGGGGTTAAGGAAATTAGTAGAACACATACCACTAAGCCATTACATCAGCGAATTGCCGAGTATAACGCGGCAAGATCGCGCATTTTTGGTAGTGTGTCAAATAGAATTATGAAGACTAGGGTTAGGTATAAGATTAGACGACAGAATAGGAAAGAGATAATGGAAGCAAGTTTGTATGAGGGCGCAGATTCTAGATTTTATTCGAAAATAGGTATAAATGGTATCGAAGTAGAAGGGCTGCTGGATAGTGGCGCAACAGTTACATGTTTGGGGAAAGGCTGCCTGGACCTGGTCCAAAGAGCAGGCCTGGTCGTGAGGGATTTCAGATCTTTCATCAAGACGGCCGATGGTAGTCCCCATAAGATAGTAGGTCGCGTCCGAGCGGAGATAAAGTTCAACGGCATCACTGATGAGGTAACATTTTATCTCGTCCCATCGTTGAACAGGGCTCTGTTTCTGGGCGTGGACTTTATGAAGAAATATAAACTGTTGGCCAGTATCTGTAGCCTTACTACAAATGGAGTAGATCTAGATTTAGGAGAAGGTTTGGAGAAGATCAGTTGTCATATTTTGACACTAGATCAGCAGAGACGCTTAGATAAGGTTGTAGCTAGCTTTCCTTGCTACACCAAAAGGGGTCTCGGTCGAACCAGTCTAGAGCTACACATAATTGATACTGGTGATGCAATTCCAGTGAAGGACAGGCATTATCCGGTCTCGCCAGCTGTACAGAAGTTGATGTATGCCGAGCTAGATAGGATGCTTGATATGGGAGTCATAGAGCCAAGCGAGAGTCCTTGGAGTCACCCGGTTACTCTCGTCCGTAAGGGCGAGAAGAATCGGTTGTGCTTGGACGCTCGCAAGCTAAATGCTCTTACTATCAAGGACGCCTATCCGCTCCCGCATATCGAAGGTCTGCTCAGTCGGCTAGGGGATACATATTTCATATCAAGTGTCGATCTGAAAGATGCCTTCTGGCAGATTCCTCTAGAGCGTTCAAGTAGGGAAAAGACTGCATTTACGGTACCTGGGCGTCCACTTTACCATTTTACGGTAATGCCTTTTGGGCTGTGTAATGCTGCCCAGAGGTTGTGCCGTCTAATGGATAAAGTGATCCCTGCGGCGTTGCGTGATAGAGTCTTTGTCTACTTGGATGATCTATTGGTAGTCGCGCCAGATTTTCACACACACCTGGAATTGTTAGAACAAGTATCAAGATGTTTAGAGCGGGCTGGATTGACCATCAATGTGTCAAAATCGCGTTTTTGTTTTAGGGAGCTCCGCTATCTAGGTTATATTGTAGGCGGGGGCAAACTGAGAGCCGATCCGGAGAAAATAAGCACCATAATGAAATTCGACTACCCGAAGACTATACGTCAAGTCAGAAGCTTTATGGGGGCCGCCGGTTGGTACAGGCGCTTCATCCCGGATTTTGCTACGATATCGGCTCCTATCTTCAATACCCTAAAAAAGTCCAAATCATTCAGCTTTCCAGACGAGGCTAAAAAGGCGTTTGACTTGTTGAAGACCGCTCTCACCACCAGTCCAGTATTAACGCACCCTGATTTTAGTCGACACTTTTACATACAGTGTGATGCGTCGGATGTGGGGGTGGGAGCAGTGCTTTTTCAGAAGGATGACTCGGATGGGGAGCATCCGGTTGCTTTTTTCTCGCACCGTTTAACTGCCGCTCAGCGGAATTATTCGGTGACTGAGAAGGAGTGTTTGGCCGTCGTACTAGCCATCCGAAGATTTAGGCCTTATGTGGAATTGATGCCTTTTACTGTAATTACTGATCATAGTAGTTTGAAATGGTTGATGGGACATAAGGACCTAGGTGGAAGGTTAGCGCGGTGGAGCTTGCAATTGCAATCGTTCTCCTTTGCCATAGAACACAGACCAGGTTCGAAAAATATAGTACCTGATACTCTTTCCAGATATGACATGGAAGAAATCTCCGAGAACATAACCCAATTAGTGGACCTAGATTCTAAATATTTCCGAAGTCCCGAGTATTTACAGCTCATAGAAAAGGTCAGGGAGGACGCTGAACGGTTACCTGATATAAAGGTATTAGACAATAAGGTTTATAAACGCACGGTGCCATACAATGGTGTAAATATTTGTGAAGATTTCGCGTGGAAGCTTTGGGTTCCACTTGAATTAACAAATGAAATCATTGTAAACGCTCATAATCCACCGCACGCAGCTCATGGAGGCTTTGTAAAAACCCTTGCCCGAATACGCGAATATTTCTATTGGCCTAACCAGAGCACACAAGTTCGGCAATTCGTGAAAAATTGTCAAACCTGTAAAGAGTCGAAACCGTCCAACATAACTTTACGTCCACCAATGGGAAACGAAATTAAAACCGAACGCCCGTTTCAGCGTATATTCATAGACTTTTTAGGCCCATATCCTAGGTCGAAGGCAGGAAATAATTATATCCTTATTGTACTCGATCACCTTACTAAGTTTGTCTTGATGAAAGCTTTAAGCAAAGCTAGTAGTAAGCAAGTGGTAAAATTCTTGATTTCAGAGGTGTTTCATAAGTTTGGTACACCCGAGACGATAGTTTCCGACAATGGAAAACAATTTATCAGCAAAGAATTTTCCGATACGATGTCTCGCTTTGGCATTAAACACATGAAGACAGCCATCTATTCACCCCAGGCTAATGCATCCGAAAGGGTGAATCAGTCGATTTTGTCTGCCATAAGATCCTATATACATAGCGATCACAGTGATTGGGATAAATATTTGTCTGATATCGAGTTTTCTCTGAGATCGTCTATGCATGGTTCTATAGGTGTAACACCCTATTTCGCACTTTTTGGCATGAATATGGTTAGCCATGGTAGTGTGTATAAATTGGCCAGAAAGTTAAAATTGCTAAGCGACTCAGAGTGGGACATTATACCAAAGGCTGTGTACATGGAAGGTATAAGGCAAAAAGTGAGAGAAAATCTACACCAAGCTTACTTGAAAGGCGAGAAAACATATAATAGGAAGTGTCGACCAGTTAAATTTATTCCCGGACAAGAAGTCTATAGGCGCAATTTTCAACAAAGCGATTTTAAGGCAGGCTACAATGCAAAATTTGGTCGTAAATTTATAAAGTGCAGAATCGTACGTCCAGTGGGTAACAGTTTATATGAAATAGAAGACCTACAGGGAAAAACGCTGGGGGTATTTCATGCCAAGGATCTAAAACAATAAGTTTTAGTATCTTTGGTGGTTTTAGTCTCAGCGTTTACAATAGACGAGGATCAGAATTGCGTAATGAATTAATGCATTTAATGAATTTGCAGAATACTTAGGCTTACGTTTTTTAGCAGGTTACATTTATAACCGTCACCGCTCCAATAGTGCATCCCCATGATCACTCTGGGAAGCTATGTCATTAAGAGCTAAGGGCTGTTAGTCACCTGAAGCGAGGACATGCATCTGAATCCGATCTTACAGCGAGTACATGCAAAGTCATTAAATAATAGTACCTGTCTTTATATAAAAACAGGATTTGCATTCCGACGTGGGCTGATCAATGTCTTTGCATTTTAACCATATACGGATTTCTATTTCTTAACATGTTTTTTTTTAATTTTAACAAATAAGTAGCTACCCTACTGACGACTCATTCTGCCGATAACTAATGCATACCACCATTTGAACTTAGGGCTTATGTAGCAGCGTAAAAAAAAAAAAAAAAAAAAAGAGAAATACATTAATCGCTACTGGAAAAACCTTTCGTATCAAAAGGTGATACACCGCGAAAACTTAGTTAATATTCCCGAAAAAATACCGCCACGCACTTGAAAAACTTTCCGAATTCATTCCACGAACTATTTCTTTTCTTTAGACCGCGTCCAGTATGACTAATATGAGATTTGAATATATGTATATGGATGTATGTTGGCATACGTACATATGCATGTATATATGGAGATATCTGCCACTTTAAGGATATAGGTATATATGGGTATGTATGTATATATGTGTATGTATATATATATGTATATGTATATATATATATATATATGTATATATATATATGTATATATATGTGTATGCATGTGTGTATGTGGATGCATGTATGTATGTATGTATGAGTGTATATATATTTATATGTATCTGTGTATGTAGGTATATATAGATAAAGCTGAATACACTCACCACAATATAAACACAGGAAACGAGGGACAGCAACACAAAAGTACATCAGGGAATTTAGGCGAGGTAGCTAGAAGTAGAAAACAGAATAATAAGTATATATATAAATGTATATATAAGAAAAAGCTAAATATAGATTGCGTTATAACCCAAACCTGAATTCGTTCCAACACGCATCATGATGCATGTTTCTGTGTGCTGTCCAAGGCCAACCGTCGGCGTCAAAGAAGTACGCACAGGTGTCCATGTTATATTATATGAATACACATTTAATACTACTATAATTAATTTCACATACCACTTACCTGAGATTATCACGGCGCGTTCCATCCATCCGATCCAATTCCCAGCACGAATTTTTATATTTATTTAAATTTTCTTCTTTTAAACACTTTAATATTTTATCTTCATTCTTTGATTTTTTTTTATTTGTTTTTTTTTATGGCATGCGGTTAGCACCTGACAGCTAGGTAGGTTGCCAGATGGGCAAAAATAGGGTGAGGTGAATATGCCATAAGGGATGCCAGACTGGCCTTAGATATCGGTGGTGTATCCTGTAGCGGCTATTCACAGCGATTTTTCTGTGTAGACGTTGTAGGTAAAGGTTGGTCCGAAGAGGTTCCCTCTCATTCGCGGTCCAGATGAGGACTCGAGAATGATTGGGTTTGTTGTGTGCACCCTGTTTTACATGAAACATGGTAAGGCAGTGCAGTAAGTGGCAACCTCTTAACATCAGCTGTTTAACACCAGCTGTTGGCGATCAGCTGATAATACGGGGACACTACTGGAAGAGGAGGAAAAATGGCAGCTGTTTGTTTTGGCGGGAAAAAATGGATTAGGGAATGTGAGGAATTTTAGGAATCCGTTTTGAACGGGAGAGTTTTTGTTTGGCCCGGGATATAAAAGGAAGGTTTTGGTTTTTGAAAAAAAAAAAAAAAGGAAAGAAAAGAAGGAAAAAAAAGGCGAGAAAACGGTGCCGAGAAACAAAAATATTTGAGGAAGAGTTAATAAAAAAAAAAAAAAAAAAGTTTGATAAAGTGGATTAACAGAAATTTTTAAGATAAGCCCTAAATTAGTAAAAACATAAAATTTTTGAAATCGAACAGACAGAAGAATTTAAAAAAGGTGCAAACAGAAAAAATACATAACAAAACAATTTGAACTCAATACTCAGAGAGAAAAACATTAGAGACCTGTAATACATTTAAAGAAGAAAAACAATTAATACCAATAAACACCGGAAAAAGAAAACAGACCAAAACTGTGCAAACCACAAAATATAGAAACCAGACATAGAATACATATAAAGAAAAGGAACCAGTGTGAACCTGATATACCTACTTCACAAAGAAACCACCATATATCCGCTGCATATATTAGTCGAGAAGAGGGAAAACCGTACCAAACCCTGGGAAAGGAAGGAGGGTCTTCTCCAGCATCCGCTATTGTACCAGAAGATTGTCTAACACCAAAATTATATATTGTCAGGTACCCGGACAAAAGAAACACTACTGACTCGACAGACATGTTTAGTTAAATTACTTTATTTATTTTTATTATTTTTAGTTATTTCATTATTTTTGTTATATTTATCATTAGTTATATTTCCTTTTTTATTGTATTTGATTTTTTTCTCATATATATATTTATATGCAATTTCTAAGTTTCATTTTTAAATAGGTAGATTTTTATCGGGTAACCATCCAATAAAAGCAATCCGGCTTGGTTAGGAAGAGCTCGACCTAGATAGTCTGGTTAGGTTTTATGGTAGGGTACTGCCTGGAAAAAGAAAATAAAAGAAAGTAATTAGAAAAGAAATTGTTGAACAGGAAAAGAAAATATTATAATTTTTGGAATTGATTGTGTAAATTTTTATAGTTTTTGTTTGATGATAAAAGTTTAACTAAATACATTAAAAATTTTAGTAGTTGAAGATAAGAAAAAAAACATTGTTAGATTTAAGATAATATAATAAAAAATGTACTCTAATTTTAATATATGAAAAGTATAGTAATTTTTAATATGAGGTTTTAAAGGGTTTAGAAGGTGATGTCATAGGACGGTGATAGGTAGGTGAGAGTGCGTAGTAGGGGTGACTCAAACGGGTTTGCGGCAAATGAGTCACCATGGAAGAATTTCCCTCATATATGTAGATACATATGTATATATACAGGGGTAGATATATATATGAGGATGTTTCTTATGGGGTGGGCAGCCGATGTTGGCATAAGAACGGCCAACAATTGAGGTGATGAGTGGACGAAGCAGCGGGTGAGTTGGGTCGACGATTAGACAATAGTGTTCTTTAGTAGTTGCCGTTTTTTTTTTGTCTCTTTCGGGTTCCTTATTTTAAATTATCATGTAGAAATTTGCTTATGTTTAACACCAATTGGCTGGCATGATTCTTTTTTTTATTATTGTTCCTGCTAGTGTGGTGTTAGGTGGTAAGGAGACGGAGGCAGATTGGTTGGCAAGAACCACACCCCAAGACGGCGAGCTCTAGCCGGAGCAAAAGCCAGCATGCCAGCGCTGCCAACAATCTGGCCAGTCATGTATATGCTTACCACCAGCAGCTGTTATGAAACCCCACACGCAAACAACCAGCAGTCATCGCACACAACACAGCAGGGCAGCAGTAATAAACATCAATATCATCAGTATCATCAAAATCCCTATCATCTTTAAGTTGTCTGCATAAATTATGCAAGACTGCACATGCCACTACAACTGCCATGCTAGTGGTAAGCGACAGTCTTATTCCCATAGACAATACGGGAAAACGACGCTTCAAAACACCAAAACAACGTTCTATGGCATTTCGTGTTCGAATTTGTGATTCATTATATAGTTTTTCCCCATTAGTTTGGGGATTTGTTAGCGGTGTCATTACATATGATTTCACGCCATAACCGCTATCACCTAAAAATAAGTATGATCCAAATTCTCCATTTTCAAACCTGGTTTTAATCCGACTATTGCTGAAAATATAGCTGTCATGGGCCGACCCAGGCCACCTTGTCACTAAATCTGTTATTTCCAGGTTTGAGTTGCAAACGGCCTATGAAAGATACATGTGTATGTATATACAATGAAATGGAATATACATATTTACATAAACATGGGATATCTCACCTGAACATTAAATGAAAAATAGCCCTTGCGATTCCTGAAGACTTCTGCATCAGCTCCACCTGGAGATTGTATTCTAACATGTGTACAGTCTATTGCTCCTATTACTTTAGGAAAGGCGGAAATATTGTGAAACTGTGAAGCTGTCTTCCTCATTTCTTCTTGAGAATGCGGCATTTTTATAAATTTTTCTGATAGCCTAGCGATTGCCTCAGAAACTTTTTTTACAACACGACAAGCAGTCGCTATTGAGACACCACAATAATCTCCTACAACTATTAGAAAGCTGCCTGTGGCGTAAAATCTTAGAGCCAATAACACCATTTGGGTAAGAGATAAAGCATGATTTCTAATAATTATTAAAAATGTATTAACCATGTCAGATATAGATATAACGAAAGAACTTACCTGCTTGTTGTGGACTTTATATCATTGCCTATGGTATCGACAATATACTTTACTGCAGATTTTGATAATCTAAATCTTTTTCTAAATTCTTCATTAGATAAGGAGAAATGATTTCGACGTTCAAGTACAGTTTTTTTAGATTTTTCACTACTTGAATTATAAATATTAAAAAAATATAAGTGCTGATTGTAATTTTTGCTCATTTTGTTTGCTCTTTCAAGTGACAATTAAAATACTAACCAGAAGAATTTGTCCGGTTAAAATTAACAGCGACTTTTCGGTTAACAGCTGCCAGTTAAATCTTAATCATACATTGTGAAATACAATTTCAGCTAACTGCCGGTTAAAAAGCCAATTACAATTTAATCATACATTGTGAAATTGGTTGTTAGTGCTCTTTTAATATATTTTATGTTATAAAAATGTGAGTTAATGTACTGACATATAGGTATGAACAATTTTTTAACCGTTTCATAGTCGTGAATCACATATAAGTAACGGCGGCAAACATATACCATCGCCGACTAGCCTAAAGATTTTTAACCCTTCGACTCAGATATCTACAGCATTTTATGGCAACACAAAACATACCAGAAAAAGTGCTATTATTTTATGACTTTTTTATATGCAGCACAACAACAGCTTTTTTAAACTAGTCCAAAATCTTATAACAATATGACCAAATAGCAGGAAGTGTGATTGATTTTATTTTATGCATTCAGTAATTTTATTCCATTATCACTGTTTTGTTATCTTTGCATTACCAAAACACTCTGTAGAAAGTGGTCGCACACCCGACTTTAAAAATTTTCAAATATTGGATAGAGAAAGTAAAGGAAGAAAATGATATCAACCATGCTGTAAACCTAAAAGAGGACACAGATAATATCAGCACAAGTTACAGAGTAGCGTTGAAAAATTAGTCTTGAAAAATGTGAAATGCTTTTAATATAAAATCTTTGAAAATTTTATTTGAAAGTATTTATAATATATTATGTTGGTGTGTATATTGTAATTATTTAAGTTTTTAACTTGAAATAGACAATTCCTTGAAAAAGTCAGCATAAAATTGACGAAACGTTGGGTAAAATATATTGTTGGAAATAAAACTATTCTTTGTGAGTAAATTTTCTGTTTAAATTATTCTTTATTTTTAAATAATTAACTTCAAAATCAATAGTTTTATAAAGAAATTATATTTCCAACTGATGATTTTTTTTCTGTTAATATCAAAGTGAACTTCAAATAATAAATTTTCAATACGTAGGTAAAAAGATTATATAATTGTGTATTGTTAAAATCCATAGAACTTGTTTATAACATCCACCCTCTCGTTAAAATAGTATTTTAACTAGCTCAATCTTCTGTTTTTGATGAACTTTTTACATCAAGTTTCGCTATTTTCGTTACTGGTCTGTGTAAAATACCACTCCTGGTTTGAATAAAAGCACTTCTCACATTATGGCTGACCTCCAAAACGTCAATTGCCTTGTGTTTGAACAAAGCATCATATATCATAACGCCGCAGTACAATAATTATACAATGTATACCATTTCAAAACGCCGCCACCAAGCATTTTTTATGCAGTAAGAAAGCAAGCAAGTCATCGGCTTTATAGTTGATGCATTGCTTCGGAACTTTGCATGTGTATGGGGTTTAAATACAGTAGCAATACTGTATACAAACTTTGTATACGAACGTTTTGGAAGTCAGCCTATTATCTTTTGATTTAACAACTGTCTTTATGATTCCTTTGAGCCAATTGTTCCTTGGTAAGTTAGGATCCTAAAGATATCAGCAAAATACTGAAAATTCACCCAATGGTTTATTGCCAATGGAAAATCCCAAAAGAAAGTGATTTGGGATAAGAGCTTCGTCGGTTGATAGTTCCAGATCTACATAGGTTAAAGGTCATGAATTAATAATTCGTTCACATTCTAATAGTCCATTATAAAGCGTTTCATCTTTAAATACAAAGCTAGGAGTAATTTGATGCAACATATTTTTAACAGATTGCACTAAGCGTTCCCAGCTTCCACCCATGTGTGGCGCAGCTGGAGGATTAAAATGCCATGATGTTGATGGCGATGAAAATTCTAAAGACATTTTTGTGAAATCCACATTCTTCATGTTATTTTTTAACTCTGTTTCAGCACCTCTAAAATTTATGCCATTGTCGCAGTATATCTCAAGTGGAATACCGTGTCGAGATATGATATTTTGAATTGACATAATACAAGTATTAGTTGTCATATCATGAGCAATTTCTATGTGTATTGCCCTTATACTGAGGCATGTAAAGAGGGTGTTATCTTGGTGTCTTGCAACATTGACGTGGACCAAAATAGTCGATACCCACGTACGTAAATGGACGCGTAAAGGGTGTCAACGGAGCTTTTGGTAGTTCGGACATTTCAGAAATTACTGGTGATGCATTTAAATTCTGGCATGCCTGACAATTTCTGCGTACCTTTTTTAATTCGGTTCTCAATCTGGGAATATAGAAATACTGGCGCAGCTCATTTAAACATGTATCATGCTGAAGATGATGAAGTCTTTTATGAAAATGTTGTATCAAGAGTCTTGTACAATAGTGATTTCGTGATAAAATGACTGGATGTTTAACATGATCAGATATACCAGCAGTCAATTGAATTCTTCCTTTCATTCGTATTACCATTTTGTCATCAACATAAGGCGAACATTTGTATAAATTGCTTGATTTTGAAATATCATAATCATCCTTAAATCATTCTTGCTGTATTTTACGGTAAATTATACTTTCTGCCATTATATATGTATATCTCAGACGCATTTGGAATTATATATTTTTTATTTATTCTCTTATAAGTTTTATCCTTCAGCTTATGTATAAATTTATAAAGATATGCAACTGTTTGTAGTAGTCTCTTCCAAGATTGAAATCTATAAAAATATATTAATTGGTCATCAATTACTTGATGATGTAGCATAACGAATTTTTTTTTAAGTTCTTCTGAGATATTCTTTTTCTCTTGTGGCTTTATTAAGGGCCATTCAAAAACAATTTTTTTAAGGAAATCTGGACCATTAAACCATCGTCCGTTCATATCAAATTCAAAAACAGTTTACCACTTAGTCGCATCGTCAGCTACATTATCCGCTGAAGGAATATATCTCCATTCTGATTGTCTGCTACTTTCAAGGAAAAGAACGGTATTTATGAATGTTTAAATTACTGCATATTGAATTTCTCAAACGAACACCCAATACTGCAGCTAATAACACCATACGTGGTATTGATAATGGTTGTTTCGGAGCAACTTTTACTTTAGCAGATACTAAAGATACGTCAGTTTTACTTTCAGCTATTACATACATATATGCAACAGTTGCGTATGCTAATTCACTTGCATAAACAAATATATGTAATTGAACTAACGACTTAGGGTAGACCAAATACCACCGAGGAATCTTAACAGTTTCAATATTTGGCAGCACCTTAATCCACATCAACCATTTTTTAAAGATATCATCATTTACTTCATCTAACCATCCTTCAGTCGTTCTCTTTTGAAGCAATATTTTTAGGTAAACCACATATGCTGATAGGAAACCAATGGGATCAAAAATTGACATTAGCGTTCTTAATATATCGATTTTCGTAGGACGTTTTATACCAGATAAAACTTCTTTATTAACTCGATTTAGCTTTAACGAGTAGTTGAAATTATCATCGGATGTTGACCACCACATACCTAACACCTTTTCAGTAGTCATTTCATTTACTTTGCAACCAATCTGTATTTTGTTCTATCCTTCTAATTCGCCAAGACTTTCCATAACAGTCTTTGAATTCGACTTCCAATTTCGGATGAAAAAACCTGCCTTATTGTGGATATTTGTTACTTTCTTGGCTAATTTAATAGCCTCAATTTCGTTATCTGACAATCTAATAAGTCATCTACATACTGTTGTTTAACGATGGAATCTACTACCCTTGGGAATTGATCCTTAAATGTCATAGCATTCGTATTTTTAATATATTGTGCTGAACTAGGCGAGCATGCAGCTCCGACAGTCATAACTTTCATTACATGTACATCAGAAATTATATTACTTTCACCATTTCGCCAGATGAATCGTTGGCCATTTTGATCTTCTTTGCGTATAAGCACCTGAAGACACATTTCTTTGATGTTTCCACATACTGCAATTCTTTTTAAACCAAAACTATAGAGAACAGATAGTAATGGTTCCATCAAATCTGGACCTTTTAATAGCATATCATTTAGTGAAACTCCCTTCACCTTTGCTGCAGGTAGGTACCATACAATTCCATTTGGTTCCTCTACCTCCTCTTTTCGTAACTTCCGTGCGTAACCCTTTTCATCTAAGGTTTTGATTTGCTGTGTTATAATTGGTATTAGTGTTTTATCTACTTTCTTTTCCGCCATTGGGTAACTATTTGGAACACTTATATTATCATCTCTCCAAAGCAATCCAGTTTCATACTTGTTACCAACACGCTTCGTTGTATCTTGCAGTATGAATTTTCCACGCTCCTCTTCAGGTTAGCTTATTTCGATCTTTATCTAATATCTTCCAATGACATATACTCCGATACTTCTGTAATTTTCCATTTTATGCTCACAACTGCACTTTTTTATACCATGAAACCCGAGTATTTTGTCACTAGAGATATCATTTCCACCAAGAAAGGTTTTTAGTACTTCGTACATTTAAAATTTCAATCCTCTTCGAATTTTTACCATGAGATTGAATTTTTACAGAGATTGACTTCCATGTATTCGTCTTTAACACGACGGGTTTCTGCAGTCCATTTTAGACACAATTTGCCAATGTTTCCTTCTAGTTGAAGTTGATCACAAATATCCTTTTGTATAAGAGTTACATTGGAGCCGTCATCCAAAAATGCGAACGTGTTAATAGAAATACCATTTTTATATAAGGTAACAAGTAACATTTTGAAAAATTGTTTGGTAGTGTTTGAGGTAGAATGGGTCGTAACGGTATGATTCACCTTAAATTTACGAAGTAACTTGTGGTGCCTAGCTTCACTACCTTCAGTGGAAAACTTCTTATCAGAACAGCGATAATATCCGTGCTTATGAAGGCATAAACGACATAAATTTCATTAAATTTACTTTTTCCAATCGATCAGAAAGTTTCATCTGAGAAAATTTTGCACATGCTTCTACCAAATGACCTTTATTGCAAATAACACATAATTTTTGCACCGTTGTCTTCTCAATCTCATGTTCATTTATATTACCAGCTATCTTAAAAGAAGTATTTGGTAAGCTTACCTTAGCTACAGCTTCTGCAATATCAAAGAGCCATTTTGAAAATATGTACTACGACATCAGCGTTTCTTACTGATATATACATTGCCCAATTAAGCTTTGTTTGAGCTGGAAACTTATCTACAAGCTGTTGAAGAGGAATGGGGTTATTTTTGTGCTGCTGTAATCCAGAGGCATCAATAGTCGAACATAGATTTCGCACTAATATAGCATAATTTATTAATGTATCAAGTTTATCTTATATCTTTGGAGGAGCTTCTGACCTAATTTTATCCAATGGCGAATTAATTATTATTTCTGGGCGACCAAACATCATTTCAAGCGTTCGAATCACTTCTGGTACATTTTTTTGGTAATAAAAGATGACAACTAACAACTTAAAATGCTTTACCTTTTAAACATTTTTGCAATCGCAATAAATTCTCAGCCTCGAAATACCCACAAAGCTTTGTGCTTTCCATAAAAGAGCTGATACATAGAGGGCACTCTTCAGCTTTTCCCGTAAAGATTGGCAAATCAGCAGAAATTGCTTTTCTTGTTGAAAGTTGACTTTTTGTTAATATTGGCACATCCTCCAGTGAAACTTTCCTTTGTAACGGTGCCTCATAGTTTTCATTGTCAAAATTGAGAGGTAAGTTATGTCGCGAGTGTCCAATTTGATCTTGAGGAAAGGTTTGTAAATTAGAAACCCATTTCTTTGTAAGAGAAAGAGAATCGCTGTAAACACTTCCTTCACATTCCTCCGATCTTGCAAGAATTTCAAATTTTCTTTGCAAAAATTGTGCTTCTAAAGCCTTTTCTTCATTCAGACGTTGTAGTTCTAGACTAATTAGCCGCTTTTTCGACGATGCAACAGAACATATTGATACCGCCTTTGATTTAGTCACAGAACATTTAGAAGATTGCTTACCATTTTCTTCTTTTCCTGCGCATATAGAACATACCCAGTTGTGGTTTTCCACTGATGCGGTTACTCCGGCACATGTGAAATGATACCATGTGTCGCATTGAACCATCTCTTTGGTTATCTTTCATAGTGCACTTTTCACAGCTATATTTATTATCGTCAATTTCATTCGAATTAGCCTTATTAATTTGTGGGTTCGGTACATCCATATTCCCAGCGTCTTTCGGACGAGTACGAAACATAAAACTATTAATTTTGAAGATTGTTGGAAATAAAACTATTACTTGAGGGTAAATTTTCTGTTTAAATTATTTTGTACTTTGAAATAATTAACTTCAAAATTAAAAGTTTTATAAAGAAATTATTTTTCCAACTGATGATTATATTTCTGTTAATATCAAAGTAAAGTTCAAATTATAAATTTTCAATACGTAGGTAAGAAGACTATAAAATTGTGTATTGTTATAATCCATAGAACTTTTTTATAACATATATAATCAAAAAGGTTTCTTATTGACATAAAGAATGAGTTATGGCAGTGGATATTTAAATGTAGTTTGAGTTAATTTTGATAAAAACTTAATCCCTATTTAAATACGCATTCAGTTTTATAGTCCGACTTAAATACTTCAATTAAATTATGCTAAAAAAATATGTGATAGCACTATGAAATGTGTAAACAAAAATCGCCATTGTTTAGAAAACAGGTGTTTTGCTTATTATTTAAAGTATTTCAAATGTTATGTATGAAATTATTTTAACTGTTTCAATTGTGTGAAGAGTCCATTTGTACAATATATATTGATTTTTTTACTTTATACTATTGATAATTAACTTTATTTACGTAACTTTAGCAAATTTTTTTATATATCCCAATGTTTTCCTTTTGTTATAAGAAGCAAAAGACAAAGTCATATTTTGACTGTGCTCGATTTAAATTATATTTAAAAAGCCAATGATAGGGAATGCGGTGAAAAATGAAATTTAATTGGGAATTAAAGATAAACTACACTTAAATAGCCAGTGATATATTGGGCATTAGACCGCAATTAGCTAAAGACAGATTGTCAACAACTATTATTAGCAGAATCATGGTCAAATAAAAACTAGCTTCACAAATAATATCGGGAGCCTTGTCGAAACGTACTAGGTTTAATTATTAACATATAAACTTAAACAATTTTCTCACCAAACTTGAACATCACAAAATTATGCCTTTTTTCCAATGGCTTATTTGTTCTCTTTCTCATGTTATTTGCAAACATAATTTTTGAGTAACTTAATATATTTTTTACACTCTGTTGTTATGTATGTATATTTGTATATACATATGTACATCCATACATACTTATGGCTGCTATTTTTTATAATAATTTTTTCATAGTATTGCAAAGACCGAAGAAAACTGTGCTTTTCTTCTTTTGCTTTTTCCAACATATATATATTTTTAATTGCTTTAATGTTGAGTCGGCACACTAAACACGGTTCGATGAAAACAACGTATGTTACAAACATGGAATAGAAATGCTCAATCTCCTTATAATAACTTTACTGCGTAAGCTTTCTTCATGGGAGACTTATAAGTACAAGTCATCAAATGCTCAGAAAGTTAAAATTTTGAATTTAAAAAAGGAAAATACTTTTTTGTAATATGTGTTATTGCCAATACAGTAATTTCAATTTAAATACTATGGATATTTTATTTTACGAAGTTTAAGGTGAAAGTAGTCCTCAAAAATTGCATCAAATATTGTACATTAATAATATACACATGTATGTATGTACGTATTAACACTTCGGTGCGAGTCGATATATATTTGTTTCTACAAAAATGAAATACATATTATTTTCCCTAAAATAGTACAAACACTTGTAAGGCGCATTTTCTTATTCACATTAGTTTTTTATGAAAAAAAATATAAATGGAATATACACAGAAACACAAACACACATATTTATGTACATCTGTATACCTTAAAATATTCTCTCCTTTGATATTTCTCTCCACAAGTTTCGCTGGCTCAGAGTAAAAACTTTTTACTCTATTTAATGGTCACTATTATAAATCCCATTAACATTTTACTACCGGAAAATCAATGTATGGAAGTGCAACAGCTTTATATTATAAAGTCCTTGGTATATCAATGCAGAATGAAAGAATACTGCAACGATACAAAGAGATTAATAGAACAACAACATCGCTTAATATTTCTCCTATCATCGAGAACATATAGTCTTGCTTGGAGCAACGTGAAAATTGTTAGAATATACTTTTTGACAGCTCTCAAACAATAACGCTACAGTGTAATCCAAATAATCACAAAAGAGTGATTGGTTAGCGAGCGAACGAAAGCGAGCGATTTAAAATTGAATATTTTTACCGGCAAGTTTGACGATTTCGACACTATTAAAATCTAAATCAGCAAACTCATGTTAAATAAGCATTTTATGTATTATTCTTTGAATACTGAAAAAAAAGAATTCATGCCTACGTGACAAACATGAAAGGACCGTTATTTTCAGGAGAAATAAATATTATATAGAGAATATAGTATATATAATGATCATAAAACACGTACATGAAGTTAATATGTAAATACATACATACAAACAATTCTTGAAGAATTTTAAAAATGTAAGTAAATATGTATGTACATAACAGTATACATACATATTACATATTTGTTGACGGCGGTAACATTCCCCCTCCCGTAAGCGAGTCAGGAATGCGAGCTTGCTTATGATCATTACCGACGTTCAGGACTGCTACCTTGGTCACCGGTCGATTTAAAACACCAAAATGTGTCTTGACCTCCACTCTTCGCACCTGGCCATCTGCAGCTGTCACAGCGTCGATGACTTTACCTTTAGCCCAGCACCTTCTTGGAAGGTTTTCATCAGCGATGATAACTACGGCTCCTATCTTCACTGGTGGGACCTCTGCAAACCATTTACTTCTTCGATATATTATTGGAACGTACTCCTTCAGCCATTTTCGCCAGAAATGATCAGCGAATGCTTGCGTTTGTAGCCATCGTTGATGTATGTTTCCACAATCCTCAAGGAACGGCTTATAGCCATCACAGGAACCTAATAGAAGATGGTTGGGTGTTATGGCTTAGTAATTTTCCTGTTGAACGGAAACGAAAGTGAGTGGTCGAGAATTAATAATCGACTCAATTTCACAAAGTGCACTTTTTAAAGGTTCATCATTAAAGTTGAGTGTGGGGTATAGGCTGTATAAATAATTTTCAACAGATCTGATGAGCCTTTCTCAAGCACTGCCCATGTGGGGCCCGCCTGGTGGGATGAAATACCATTTAGTTTTATCCACTTTGATGATATATTTGAAAGATCAATTTGTTTCACTTCTTCTTTGAAGATTTCTTCCACCGCTTTAAAGTTGGTACCATTGTCAGTATATATTTCACGAGGTGTTCCTCTTCTGGCGATGAAATTTCGTATGCATAGAATATACGAGCTGGTGTCCAAATTATAAGTCACTTCAACATGGTTTGTACGCATTGTGAGGCAGGTAAGAACTGCTCCCCATCGCTTTTCTTTTCTTCTACCAACTGTTACTAACAATGGAACAAAAAATTCAATGCCAACGATAGTAAATTTGCGTTGAAAGGTGCTTAGATGAGCAACTGGAAGTTGCGCCATTTGAGGGGCATGTGGTGCGCCAGCTTAATTTTCGCCTTTTTGGCAGGAATTATGCACCTTTTTGTATACGACCCGTAAGCGATGCACATAATATTGCCCTTTTATTTTATTAATTACTGCTTCGTGAAAGTGATTATGGTAGTCTTCATGAAATGAACGTATTTCAAGAAATGTGACGAGATGGGCAGCTGGTAAAATGACTTCATCTTCGTGATTGTTGAGACGTTTTGCTCTGCTGCTGCATCTTAAAATATCATTATCGTCCAGATAGGCGTTGAGTATGTACAACTTAGATGATTTCGGTACAGTTTCTCTTGAGATCCTTTCTATGCTTGAGATCCATAATTTCTGAAAAACCTCGTCACTCTGTGCTTCTTTTATAATATATCGCTTTGTTTGTTGTATCATCTCGTAGGTAACTGTATACATGAAATCTGATTGTTTAGAGGCAACTTTTAATTTATTCATGTAGAGTAAGAACGTTGCTACTGCTCGGTAGAACTTTTTCCAGTTGGAAATATATTCAAAATTTAAAAAATTGTGAGATTTATGTTTTTTGTCGATCAATAGAACATGACGCCTTATCTCCAACGTGTCCATTTGTCCCAAGCCTTCACAAGTCGGCCATTGGACTGGATCATCGCGCAAGATGATCCCACTTCCAATCAGTGACGTTGGAATGTTCTAAAATCTCTCCTACTCGGTGCATTACGAACAGTTGAACATTTCTTTGGTCAATCCGCAACCGTTGCAGCACGGTCTTAGAATCTGACCACCAATATCTTGAAGATATTCGCAAACGGTAAATCTTTTGCACTGAATTAGTTAGTCTGACTCCTATGAGTGCGGCTTAAAGCTCCATTCGAGGAATCGAGAGTGGCTTAAAAGGTGCCACTTTGCACTTCGCGGCTAACAAGGAAACGGTTACGTACCCACCTAGTTGTACTACCAGATAACTAACGGCAGCGTAGGCGTATTCTCCTGCACCGACGAACGTATGAAGTTGTACATTTTCGGCATCGCATAATAACTTCGATTAACATCTTGGAATTTTGACCTCAGAGATGAGTGGTATGGACGCTTTCCATTAAGACCATTTTGTAAATATGTATTCATTTCGCGTATCAACCCAACCAATTCGGGCACGCCAGACATCTTGGAGAAGAATTTTGAGGCCTATGGTGTGACATGACAGGAATCCAAGAGGATCGAATATTGACATCAAAACCTGGAGGTATTCTCTCTTGGTCAGTACTACATCTTCGTCAATCACGTTTCGGCGCAGACGTGAAAATCTGCAATTATATTTAAAGACATCAATAATTGGGTCCCAATACATACCTAAAACTATTTTGGTGGCTCCTCATTGTTTAGCATCTTGAGTGATTTTTGAAGAATCGGATAACTGGCCTAAGACTTTGGTTGAATTAGACGCCCAGTTCCTTATGTGAAAGCCAGCGGCGGAGTGAATTTCTGCCACTTGGAGGGCTAGCTTTACTTCGGCATCTTCAGTGTCTTCGCTATCGATAAGACCGTCTACATAGTGATGATTATTGATTGAGTCCACACGGTGAAATTTTGTTTTGAGTTCATCAGCGCTTGTGTCGCGCACGTAAAGGGCAATGCATGGGGCACAACTTACCACAAAGGTTAAAGCTCCCATTATTTTGTTTGGTTGATGCGAATTATCATCCTTGTCCCACCATAAGAATCTTTGAGCTTGCATATCGCTTTCTCGTATGTTGATCCTGTGAAACATCTTCGCAATATCGCCACAAATAGCAAATTTTCAAATTCTGAACGCTATTAGTATGTCAACTAGTGAGTTGAGTAGATCTGGGCCGGTAAGCATAAAATCATTAAGGGATGTTCCGTTTGATTTTGCAGCGGCGTCCTAAGCCAGTCGCACTTTTTTGGGTTTGTTTGGGTTAAAAGTTAAAAATATTGGTAGATATCAAGTCTTTTTGTTGGGTACCTCTAATTCATCTGGACTCAGTTTCTTTGGGTAACCTTTTTCAATCAGATTGTCAATTTAAATCTGCATGCTCTGTCGTAACGAATCATCTTTAGCCAGTTTTTTATTAAGGCACATCAGCCGGCGATAGGCATTATCGTAACTGTCTGGTAATTGAGCGTCAGCGTTTTTCCATAGCAAGCCAACCTCATAGTGTCCGTTTATCTTTTTACATATTGTTTATAGCAATTCCAACGCATCACTGTCTGCTGTTGATAATATAGCGGACTAAGTAGGCGACTCTATGTTGAAGTAATTTTTTACGTAATCGTGAAGATCGTCATAATTTTTTGACAGGTATGTATGTATGTCCACCCAAGACGGGTTTTTGTAGCAATTGGCTGTTGCCAATTGCCTTCTTTAATTTTTGTAGGAATCGCTAGTTTCCAATTGTTGGCTTCAATAAAGAGCATAGGTTTGGAATTATCATATGATTGTATTAAGTTTTAAGTTCTGATCGACTCGTGTAGTGCCACCTGTCCACTTCAGGCACAATGGGTCGGACATACCAACCAAATCAAAACTGTCAAATAAGCTTCGCTCTACAAGGGTAACGGAAGACTCTTAGTCTACGAAAGCAAATGTGAAATACTACTTGTTTTGTGTCTGCAATAGTTTTTGCAGGCAATTGCAATATAAAAAAAACACTCAATGTTTTATTTTCGAAATATTACTTCTATATTTCAATGCTAAAAGTCGAATGAATGTTACAACTTATGAAGATGTTATACAAACCAAAATAAATTAAAACGGGACAACGCAAGAATCATTGAGCAAAAAATATCTCTCCAAATTATATGTAATAAGTAAGAACGATATTTTTTGTTGATTGTTGGTATGTACATTAGCATGTACATGCATATGTAGGTACGTACATAAGCATGCATTGCGTTAATGCTCTTTAATAAATGCAAGTTTAAGCAAAACACTAAATAATATTGAATAAAATAATACAGGGGCGGATCGGCGGTTAACATTTTCCCCCCGTTGAAGGATTAGGGCCTTCAATAGATACTTCTATGAGCAGAACTGCAAGTTTAGTGACTGCCCGTTTGACTAAGCCATTATTTGTTCGAACAATCGCCACGCGAGCCACGCCATCGTTCCCAAGTACAACATCGGTGATGCGACCAACATGCTATTTTAAAGGTGGTTGATTTTCATCCTTTAAAAGCACCAATGCACCGCACGTAACATTATTGCCTTCTTCACGCCATTTTGTGCGTTCCTGCAAATGAGACAGATATGAACTACTCCACTTTTTCCAAAAAAAACTGTTGCATTTGAGTAACCCTTTGCCATTTGCTGAGGTGGCTTATGTCAATTTGAGTAATGTCAGGCTCAATTATGGAAACCAGAGGATCACCTACCAAAGTGTCCAGGAGTTAGAATATCAAGATCGTCACAATTTTCTGAAATTGGAGAAATCGGTCGAGAATTTAAAATTGCAGAAATTTGGCAGGCCAAAGTACGTAGCTCATCATATGATAGCTTATTGAGTCCTACTGTACGATAAAGATGAAATTTAGCCGATTTTACCGCAGCCTCCCATAAACCTCCGAAGTGCGGCGATCTCGGCGGAATGAATTTCCATTCTATTTCATCTTCAAGACATTGGCGTTGAATTGATTGCTGGTGTGATGTGTTTAGAAATAGCTGTTTTAAATCAGTCAGCTCGTTTTTAGCGCCAACAAAATTAGTGGCGTTATCGGAGCAAATCGTTTTAGGTTTTCCTCTAATTGCGATAAAACGGCGCAGAGCTGCCAAAAATGCTGATGTAGATAAATCTTTAACCAACTCTATGTGAGTGGCCTTTGTTGAAAAACATACGAAGATTGATAGGTAACATTTAACAGAAGGACGATTTCTCACCTCAGACTTATAGTAGAACGGACCACAAAAATCTACTCAGGTAGTATTAAAGGCTTTGCTCGGCGTCACTCGTTCAGCAGGCAAGCTTCCCATAATATGTTGACTTAATATTGGTTTTATTCTAAAACAACTTATGCATTTTGAGATTACACTGCTGATTAATTTACGGCCACCTATAGGCCAGTACTGCTGCCGACTTGAAGCCAATAAAGCCTGCGGGCCAGCATGCAACAGCTTTTTATGAAAGTGCATTATCAGAGACGAAGTCAATAGATGACGCTTAGGCAGGATAATAGGATCAAGCCGTCAGAATCAATTATGGGCATCAATGAACGAAGTTTACTTGATGATGAAACGCTTTTATTTTCCTTTATTGCTTTATAGTCAGCTGCAAAATGAATT
This sequence comes from Linnaemya vulpina, assembly GCA_963675445.1. Classification (NCBI taxonomy): domain Eukaryota; kingdom Metazoa; phylum Arthropoda; class Insecta; order Diptera; family Tachinidae; genus Linnaemya; species Linnaemya vulpina. The sequence continues at coordinate 40,579,187 of OY776276.1, forward strand.
ATCTGTATATTTTTTATTAAGAGGTATGTTACTTTTTTTATGTTATTTAGAGTCAATACCTCATTTTGGCTTTTCAATTTCGGATATAAGAATCTGAATACATATGCAAATACTCGTTGAATTTTCGCGAACGAATTATGGTACTTACAATTCATTGACATGTCCGACAGTGGGGCCATTACCAAAATATGACGACGTCGCTCAGGTAGGTCATCTAAAAACTTTTCATTATTAGGCCACAATAATGAATCAAGACGCAAGAAACTAGGTCCATTCTTCCACAAAGTTGAATGAATTAATTCCTTAGGCGAGGTACCCCTTGAAAGTACGTCTGCAGGATTCAGGAACATAATGCCATGTCATTTTTTCTGTGATTGTTTGTATGCGAGAAACTCTATTTGATACAAAAACGTTGAAATTTGTTGGCTGCTGCTTGAGCCACGAAAGTACAACCATAGAATCGGACCAGCAATGTACGTCACAATTAAAAGGTAGAGTTTTAACAACCACTTCAACAAGTTCTGCTAAAAGGTAGGCTGCGGCCAGTTCCAGTTTTGGGACTGTTATGGCCTTTAAGGGAGCGACTCTCGATTTAGAGCACAGCAGTAATGACTTGACAACATTTTCTACTTCAGATCGTATGTATACAAATCCACCATAGGCAGATAGACTAGCATCACAAAAGGCGTGAATTTGCACCCTTGAGTTTGATATCAAAACGCAGCGAGGAAATCTAAAGTGCTCAATGTTATCAAACTGAGAAATATAATCCAGCCACGAAGAATGTAATGATTGGAGAAGACTTTCATCCCACTTTAGCTCTAGCTTCTATAAATGCTGCATGAAAATGTTTGCCTTTGTGACGACCGGGCCAATTAAGCCCAGGGGGTCATACAGACGAGCAATTGAAGACAGAATTGAGCGTTTTGTGAACACTTTACAATTATCAACGGCGCTGAATGTGAAAATAAAGTTGTCATCAGTAGGATCCCAAATAAGCCCAAGTGTTTTTGTGATGTCGGTACCATCGCCAAATTTCAAAAACTTCTCACACTCTTCCGGCGGTACTCCATACAAAATTGCCGGATTATTAGAGCACCACTTTCTTATCAGAAAATTGCCACGCTGTAGCAATTCGGTAACCTGATGCCTTATCTCTATGACCTCCTCAATAGAATTACCACCGGATAACATGTCGTCTACGTAGAAATCCCGTTTCACAATATTCGCACCGATTGGGGACGTACTTTCTTCGTCCGTAGCTAGTTTATGCATTGATCGAATTGCTAGGAATGCTGCAGGTTTTGTACCGTACGTCACAGTATCTAGCTTATATGTTTTAATCTCGCCCTCTTTTCTGTCCCTCCAGAGTATACACTGCATGTAGTTGTCTGGAGAAGCAACTCGGACGCATCTGTACATCTTACAAATGTCACCACTAAGAACAAACTTGAAACAGCGATATCTCAAAAGCGTATTGAAAAGCTTAGCTTGTATGATTGGACCGGCATGCAATATGTCATTGAGCGACAATCCAGTTGTTGTTTTTGCGGAGCCATCGAATACAACCCTTAGTTTGGTCGTTGTGCTGTCAAGCTTGTGGACACAGTGATGTGGCAGAAAATATTTCTTATGTCCGACCTGCGGGGAAACTAACGACATATGATTCAACGAAATATACTCACGCATAAAATCTATATATTGAGCTTTGATTTGTGGCTGTCTTTCTAATTTATTTTCCAAAAGCTTAAATCGTTTCAGGGCACTGTTATACGAATCACCAAGCATTTGCGCAGCACCAACTTCTATTTCAGGCAGACGAACAGAAAACGCACCATTGGCTAGGTGGGTAGTATATTTTAAGTAGTGATTTTCACAAGCAATTTCATCACTGGATAACGAATCACAGTTGGCAAAGTTGTTTTCTATTTCCCAAAAATTCTTTACTACGGCTGATCATCTTGATTTATACTAACAGCTAAAGACCACGAATGATTAAAATGAGAGCCACCGCCAGCAACAACCCACCCAAGTAATGTTTTTTGTAGTACAGGACAGTTATTACCTGATTTTATTTGTCCAATCGACATCAAATCAAAAAACAATTCAGCTCCGAGTAAAATATCAACTCGACCATATTTATCAAAAGAGGGATCTGCGAGCTGTATATTTTTTGGTATTTTCCATTCTTCTGTATTGATGTTAATGTTGGGTTGGTAACTTGTTATTGTGGGAACAACAATAGTTTTAAAAGTTGTTGAGTAATCTCCAGTATGGGATTTAATCACGACTTCTTTAGATTTATTGACTGTAACACAACCATCCCCTATTCCCGAAATAGTTGTATAAGTCTTATTACATTTTAGATTTAAATGATTCACGAAGCGATTTGTAATAAGATTTAGCTGCGATGCCGAATCTAGTATTGCGCGGCATGGTACAAAAATTCCGAATTTATTTTTGACCATAACGAGGGCTGTTGCCAGCAAAACACTTGCAGCTGTGGACGATGTTGCTGTTGCATCAGCATCATTTGACGAGATGTGTACTGCTTGTGGTGAAGCAGTTTCTGTTACGGGCTGATCCGTGGACGGGGTATCTATGTGAAGCAACGTGTGGTGTTTAGACGAGCACTGTCGGCAACAGCCAGAGGCACAATTTTTTAGCATATGCCCCTTTCTTAAACAATTAAGACATAACTTCATTTTCTTAGCTTCTTTAAGACGTAAAACCGGCGATAGATTTGAGAAACGTGAGCAACTGGTAATATAATGTTCTTTGGAATCGCAAAATGTGCATAATTTTGTAAATGCTGCTACCGAAACATGCACATGCCGATTGTTATGACTTAATTTTTTCCAACTGGGTTGCTTTGTATTTTTATTTACCACGGAGTTTTCGAAATTTTCTACCATACGACATCGTCGTTCTGAGAATGCTGCCATTGAGGACCAAGTAGGTAACTCATTTATTGATAAATTTTCTTCCCATTTAATTAGCGATTTAGCGTCCAACTTTGTTGACACTAAATGAATTAATAGCCCATCAATAAGTTGCTGCTGATTTCCAATTGATTGTAAAGCACGCAAATGTGCGTTTATACTATCACTTAGACGACGTAATTTAACGGCGGATCCATTGTCGACAGAATTGAGATTAAAAATTTCTTTTATGTGTGTTTGAAAGTTCAAGAGCTTGTTGGCAAAACGATTTTTCAACAATGACAAAGCTTCGTCATAGTTTGCTTCACTGAGTTCCAACGAAGCAATGGTGTCAAGGGCAACTTCTCCCAAACTGGCACGCAAATAATGAAACTTTTCAAGCTTGCTTAGATCACCGTTGTCATTTATAACAGTCGAGAATAACGAAAAAAAGTTTGGCCATTCCGAATAGGCACCTGAAAATTTGGGTAATTGAATTTCAGGGACCTTGGTTTTGGGCGATGCCATTGGTGAGGGCAATTCATTAATAGAAAATCGGCGTAATGTTGATGAACGTTGGTCAGCATCAATTTTGCGAATGGTGTTTATTTGACGCGTTAAATTGGCCTTTACCGCAAGGTATAACGAAACATACCTCATGCGATCACCACTTACAGATTCACTGCAGTCTATTTCTTCTCTTGTGGATTGGACCTTTTCGAAGGCATCCTTGAGCTCCTCAACGTACTCCAAGCGAACAAGCAATTCAGCCTCATCGTATTGTTGTAATTGTGTTGGGGTTAAATTAATATTTAGATCCTCCAACTGCTTTGTTATAGCCGAGACTTTCGAAAAATAGGGTAGCGTGTCAACAGAAAGTTGCTCCTTATCATTGCGATCAGTGTTATTGGTTGCCATTTTTATGTGAGCGAGATTGGAGGTAATTGTAAATTTTTACTTCACTGAAGTACGACAATTATTACGAAATGGGAAACTATTATTATATATCCGAATTGATATTAATATGTATAAAGGTAATCACGTCGGGGTCACCAATGTTTTGTGTCTGCAATAGTTTTTGCAGGCAATTGCAATATAAAAAAAAACACTCAATGTTTTCTTTTCGAAATATTACTTCTTTATTTCAATGCTAAAAGTCGAATGAATGTTAAAACTTATGAAGATGTTATACAAACCAAAATAAATTAAAACGGGACAACGCAAGAATCATTGAGCAAAAAATATCTCTCCAAATTATATGTAATAAGTAAGAACGATATTTTTTGTTGATTGTTGGTACGTACATAAGCATGCATTGCGTTAATGCTCTTTAATAAATGCAAGTTTAAGCAAAACACTAAATAATATTGAATAAAATAATACAGGGGCGGATCGGCGGATAACACTACTATTTTCCGAATACAAACGGATAGTAAAATTCTGAAGAACGAATTTTCTTCATTTACTTCATGGTACGTATTTATTTGTATATGTACATGTATTTTCAATTTCATTTATACTACAGTTTGATTTTATGTCTGACTGTCAGCTGGGGTAACCTTATGGAACAGAGGGTGGTGTTTGTACTTACAGCCTGATATACCACATTCCTTATTGAGATGACATTGTCGTATGTGTTGATTGAGACACTGTCGACACAAGTTGTTGTTTTTTACTACCTCCTATTTTTCGTTCAGCCTTATTGGTTCGGTAATTTATCTAAAAGCTCCTTTACTAACATGGGGTTATTCAAGTCAGGCTCAAGACCACAGGATTCAGTTGTTGCACATATATTTTGCACGTTAAGTGCAAACTTAATTAGTGCTTCTAGCACCCTCTTGGAGAGGGCATATTTTTGGCTTTATTTATGGCGCGTTCTAAAATATGCTCCGGGCGACCAAAGCACATACGAAATTTTTGGAGAATCCGGCTAGTGTTGTACTATTTTGGAAGCTATTGATGAAAACAGGCCATTCATCCGGATCGCCACTGAAGAACCGCAGTTCCCGTGGTATAGTCTTCCTGGCAGTCAGTTGTGAAGGCGTTGGTTCAGCTTGATTACTGTGAGATCTTAACTCACCATTTGATTCTTTGGTTGTAGGTATGAATGTAGAATTTAACTGTTTATTAGAATTGTCGTTATAAATATTTGTGGGAGAAGGGGCTTCATTTCCATATAAAATTTTATATTTTCGTTCTACAAACTGTTGTTCAATTTTACTTTCCTCCTCTAATTGCTGCAACTTCAACGTTCCTTGCCTTTCCAAACAATCTTTACCGCTTTAAATACTCTTTACTGAAATTTGTTTGTTTGAAACCGTTTGCATATTTTGCTATTGGTAATTTATAGGCATTGTTATTCATGGTTGCGTTGCGTACGTATATGTATTAGCAGTGGTGTCAAAAACTTGCGTTTTTTATTAAATTTTAAAGAATTGTTGCTTGGAGGAACCTGAAAATAGTTAGAAAATACTTTTTAAAAGCACTCGAACAATAACGCTACAGTATATTCCATATAAGAACACTCTTTAAGTTTAATTTTAATTCATTTACTAAAACCACTTATTGATATTTAACAAAACTAATAATAATTATATTGCTTAGCGAACGAACGAAAGCGAGCGCTTTAAAATTTAATATTTTTACCGGCAAGTTTGACGGTTTCGACACTATTAAAATTTAAATCAGCAAACTCACGTTAAATAGCCTATCACACTTATTATAATGTGATATATTTGTGAGTTTTCATATATACTCTCAAATGGTTTATAAAAGTTTTTGGAACTTGTCCTAACTGTGGTGTAAGTCTACAGATGATTTGGTAAAAGCGCCAATGAAATGCATATAGACATTGCTTAGCCACCCAACACACAAATTTCATACTAAAATGCTATAATCTTGTTCGCATATGTCTTCCAGGAATTTCTGAAAAATCTGACAAAACTGCCTTTGTACTGCTTGGTGATCTGTATATTAATGCTATTTACGCGCTTATCGATAATTTGTGGTCGATTTTAAGTTCTTTTAGTTTTTTTAAATGCTATTCTTTTCTAAAATATGTAGAAATACCACCAGTTTTTGAAGAATTCGAAAATGTATGATAGTTGTCATAATATGTTAATTCAATTTCAGTTTCATCATTTTGATGCGTTAAATGAGTTACTGTGCGCAAAATTAATTCTGATTTAACGGCTTTCTAATTGTGTAAAATTATTTACTACTCCTTGGATATTTGTGTATATGTCATATAATCTGTGATTATTGTATTGTTGAAACAATTCTCTTCTTCTTTAGACCAAGTTTGTTCTGATAGACCGGACACTCACTATTATATGTGCTATGATTTTCATCTAGTTCTAGGTTAAGTCTCGCGTTGTCCCTTATACAATTAACGTATTTATTTATTATTTCCCTTTTACATTCCTTGCTTCTGTGTTTACCATGACATTTATAACAAACTTCATAATTTTTGCAATCAGCTGACTTGTGGTTATAACCGTGGCATTTATAATATTGCATAAGATTTTTACCATCAAAGACTCTGCATATTTCCCAACCTACATTTAGTCTCATGCTCGATACAGCTTTTGGAAATGATTCATTATCAATTTTTGATTTCGCATAATATAAGTATATTGTTCTATTGTATAATTTTGTTTCATATGTTCTTATGATTTCCATTTCACTTTTTTTAAGTATTTCATTTTTTTTCTTTAAGTTTTCTATTAATTCTTTTTCTCTATTTTTAAATTCATGTCTGTGATCAATATATCCATCTCATTTTGCTTTGTATCAATAAAGATAAATTTCTCCTATTTTCGATGTTGGATATTTTAAAATTTTGGGTTTATCTCTTCGTTCAATTTTGTTTTTGTTTTTTCTATAGTTTGTTTGTTCTTGGGTTTAATAATTAAGGATACATTTCTTGAGCATATGACAATTATGTTTTTAAATTTGTGTATCTTACAATCTTCTTTATTTCATTACTCATATTTTCTTTTTCAATAGTGTTGATCATATCTTTATTTTTTTCCCCTAAATTTCCGTAAAGCTTCTTTACTTCTTCAATATTATTTTCTCTAAATATTTTAACTTTATCTAATTTTTTAGAAATTTCATCATATCTTTTTTTTTCTATTGCTTCCCATAATGATTTTATTTCCAATTCATTTTGCTTTAAACAGCTATCAAATTCATGTTTGTATTTCATTAAATTTACTTTATTTTTTTAACATTATCCTGAATTTCTTTTAAAGCCTGATCAACGTTATATATGTACAATTTTTGCTGAATATTGATCAATTCCAGTACATTTTATTGTAAAATAATAAACATTATCGCATTCGCCATTACATCGAATTCCGCTTTCGCCTCTAATTGCTGATCTGCACTCAGCCATGTTTCTCTATAAAAGACTTCGCCGCTGACTATTTATTTAAAATTTTACTTTGAATACAATATTATATATTATACATAAATTCTTATGTTTATTTTTAGGTTTACTTATTAATAAAATGTTATAAGTAGATAGGAACTGTATGTGACAGAACAATTAAAATTCTAAAATGTCATCAAAAATTCTCAAATTTCAGCAACTAAATTTAAAATTTACAAATTTTAATTGCACAAAATCAAAATTAAAGAGGTTTAAAAACAACAATTCCCAATGAAGTTTGTACTAATTTGAAAATTAAAAAATCTAATGCTTGTGCAGATTAAATAACATATGTAGTTAACAATCTAAATAAATTGTTTTTACACAAAAAAAATTTTTAATTGTATTGCTTTATTTTCGTAAGATTTTGGGAAAAAATAATCAGCACAAAATAAAAATTAGAGAGTTTTAAAACCGACAATTCCCAAAAATGTGTACTAATTTTTAAATCAAACTTAACTTAATTAACAACAAGCGTGCCTTATATCTAAATAGCTTATTCTTCTTTTTAGCAACACGTATTATCTTCTTATAGCTTTCACAAAAAAGTGAAAGGTTTTTCATTCCGTGTGTAATTTCTTCGATAATAATATGGGACCCTATAAAGTATATATATTTTGGATCGTTATGATTGAGCGATGTCAGTCTGTCAGTACGTGAAATCGGTTTTCCCAAGCTCCAGAGGAGCTAGAGACCTCGTTCTTGGACTGATGGATTGGAAAAAATCCGATACACGGTTCCAGAGCTGGGAAGCTTACACCTATTTCTCGACGCAATATTAACACCAAAACCCAATTTTTTGTAAATTTAACTTATTTCATGCTTTGGGAAGCCTCAATTGTCTATTAAAAAGTAAATAAATTAAATTTTTTTCCAGGGATAGGAAATTGGAAGCTGTTTTTTGCACATTTAGTATTTTGTAGTACATGTAATAACTAATATGATTAAAAATTTTAAGTTTTTCTTAAGTAAAACCGCTTAATACATCATGAAGATTTGAATTGATAAAAAAAAAATTTTAAATCAATATTTCCATTCCAGGGATGGGAAATTTGATTTTTTATACATAACAGTAAACAAAAAGACAACTAACGCCGTTCCTTTACTAATTGAAACTATTTTTTAATTTAGAAAAACAAAATTGCTATTAAAAAACAAATTAAAATCTCTATTCCTGGGTTGGATAGCTGCAATTACAAAAATGTTTAAAAATTTCAAGTGTTTCTTATACAAAACCGCTTTATACATCATGAAGATGTATTTTCACCAGGTTTTTCCTATCTTTTTTCCTGACACTGTATCAATGTAAATACTAATCTTAAGATATTTTTATTCAATAAATTAAGTTTATATTTGTTGCAATACTTTTTAAGTAAATTCTCAAAATATGTAAACCTAGAAAAAATTTTTAATATATTATAATTGTACCAAAGATAGTAAAATAAATAAAAAAAAAAAAAAAAAAAAACATCATGAAGATGTGCATTGGTAAAAATAATAAGATTTCGTTTCCAGGGGTGGGAAGTTGTTTTATTTTATTATAAAGGTAACAAAAAAGGCAACTGACGTCGTTTTTTATTTGCTAACTAAAACTCTTATATAACTTATGTAGAACAAAATAGGTACTTAAAAATATATGTAGCGCCAGATCTACGTTGTTGAAGGGTATATAAGATTAGGCAGAGCCGAATATAGCACTACTTATTTTTTGCCTTTGTCCCATAAACTGTAACTGTATAGTTTTTTGTTAAAACTATATTTTTATGTTGTTCTTGTTTCTTCATATGCTGATATGCTTCTCTTGTATTTTGATATATTGGTACCTAATACGCTAGACAGACATGTAATACATACATATACTAGTATTTTTGTTTTTATGTTTACGTCAGAAACAATGGAAAAAGAAAAAGTTTTAAGCATAATTGTTAATAATAACAATAAAATTGCATATTTTATGCGAAAAAAGAGAATGTGTTTTAGGCACGCATTAATTACACAGCTTTACAAATTTTTAATTTGAAAAAATACCAAGAACGCCACATACCTAGATAAGTTAATTTGGACCTCCTGAACACGAAAAATGCTGTAATTTTTTTTCTCTTAACTACCGTTTTTTAGATAACGGTACTTTTGTGTTTTTCGGTGTATGGTCCCACTCAAACCCTTTTGGAGCCCAACCGAATAGCCCGATCAAATTAACTCGCATATCGTTGAAAAGTTAACTGAATGCCTTTTCCGTCGATGTGCTGCAAATTTCTATGAAACAAGAAATGGCTGAGTTATGGCCCCTCAAAGTTCAAAATTTGCCTATTTTTTACTTTTTTCAAAATTTTTCATTTTTATTAATTTTGTTTTCTACGTTACAGTAAAAATCTGGGATATTTTATTTTTTTAACCTAATAGTTTATTTAGTTGTGTACACTTTAAGCGTAATTTGAAAAAAAAGGATGAAAAATAAAGTTTTTATTAAGGATTTTGTGAAACGACAATATATTCATTTTCATTGCTCACACACTATATTCGGCGTAAATTAAAAAAAATTTAAATCGATGGAAAAGGCATTCAATTATCTTTTCAGCGATATGAGATTTATTATGATCGGACTTTTCAGTTGGCCTCCACAAAGGTTTGAGTGGGACCATACACCAAAAAACACAAAAGTACCGTTATTTAAAAAACGATACTTAAGAAAAAAAAAAATTACAGCGTTTTTCGTGTTCAGGTCTCTTGGTATTTTTTGGCTGTAAATTGGTGTTATATATAACAACATAAAAAGAAAAAGATGTCTTTTTAATACTAGAATTTTAAAAAAGAAATACAGGCGTTTTTGAACATGTATAAGTATTTATAAACAAAGTTTATTATACGTATGTAGATATCCATGGACCATTTTTTTAATAAGGTTCAATCGTCGACATTCTGGGAGGTCGAACTGCCAAAATTAGACGAGGAATCGTTTAAAAATAAATTTCGAGTCAATAGAACTACCATTTACGCAGAAAAGACACATATTGAAGGTATGCAATCTCATTGGAAAAACGGTTGGGCATAGCCTTATACTCGTTAGGGTCTTCATCAGAGTACAGAACCGTTGCCAGTTTATTTGGTGTTGGCAGATCGACCGTTGGAGAAATTGTTATAGACGTTTGCAGAGCTATATGTAGTTGTTTAAAAAATGCTGCATTTGATGCATATCCTCCGACAGATACTAAAATTAAGGAAATATTAGCTGGGTTTGAGCGTTTAAGGTTTCCTCAGTGTTATGAAGCCATCGATGGATCCCACATCGAAGTTCAACCTATTAAAAGTGAAGCTATATATTTCTACAATTACAAGGGTTGGTACTCGGTTGTCCTTTTTGCAAGTGTTGATTATCGATACAGACTTACGTACATAAATGTGGGAGCTCCTGCACGAAGCTACGACTCGTCAATCTTTGAAGCATCACAATTAAAAATTGTACATGAAACACATGAAGCATTTAAGCGTTATAGACATATAATAGAAGGAGTAGAAGTTCCTGTTTTGCTTGTTGGAGACTCTGCGTTCAAATTGTCAAAGTTTGTAATGAAGCCTTTTCCTTATAATAACTGTCAAAACGTAAAGGAAAAGATTTTTAACAAAAGACTTTCTTCAGTACGTCGTGTGGTTGAAAATGCCTTTGGGCAAGTTAAAGCTAGGTTTAGAAGGATTGGAAAAGTCATGGAAGCTCACATGAAGAACGTTAGCATCGTTATTAAATCTGCCTTATAAATAATTAGCTTAACGAAAGTGCTACAGAAAAAGTACATCAAAAAATATATCGAAATCCACCCCGAACTAATAATTGTGGAATAGGTATAAGAAATGCTCGAATGAATCATTTTTATAAAGGTTAAGTTTATTTTTTTTTTTTAATTTCAGCTAATAACTTATTATTTTCTTGTAACAAATTGATTGTTTTTTGATCATTTTCTAATGTTTGATTTAAAAAATGTTCCATTATTTCTTGATCCTTTTGAAGTACATCTATAATTTTCACATTCTTTTTTCCTTTTTTTAGCTGAACTTGGTCCAGGAATACGATCTGAGGAAATAGATAACTCGGAGCATTGAGGAAAAACTTCATCATTAACTTCTATATTTGAGCTTTCTTCAATTAATTCTTCTGTGAACCAATTTTCTGCAAACAATATTATATTTGTATTTTCGAATTAAATAAATAAAGCTAAAATCTATTTAAACATACCAGTGTTTTCATTCATTTGCTCTTTATAATTGACAGATTTATAAGATCCAATGATATTATGAATATGTTTGTAATATTGCCAATGTCATGGACTGCTTCCACTTTTGTAAGCTTTTGCTCTTTCAGCACTATAAATATGATGTATATTTTAAAAAGTCTTAAGAAAGTTTTTATAATTACCGATGTTATAAGAAGATGAATAGCGAAGCTATTCGAAATATTGGGAAAAATAACATTAAATAAAGATTAAATAATCAAAAAAAATATTTAGTGTTTATTAATTACCGATGTTTTTTTGTGAGATTATTTAATCTCGTGCGTAATTCAGTGGGCTTCAGCTGGATCTCGTACTGTTTCTCAAGCTGCACACACATATTCTGGTACACGTGGCTGTTGCGATGAATACCTCTGAGCTCATTAATATGCTCTTTCCAGACGTCTATTAACATATTTAGTTCTTTACTTCCCAAAATTTCTCTTTTTGACTCCATTTTTTCCAAAAGTTGTTAATGAATTATAACTGTCAATACTGTCAAAACTGACAATTAATTTTGTAAGTGGGTTTCCCCAATGTTTATTAAACAAAGCTACAGACAACATACTACATTTATGTTACGAACTGTTTCGTAGTATACAAACCAGACTTAAACCAGCTTGTAATTGTAGTATAGGCTGACACACGTATGGTATAGCATACTAATATGATATAAAAACACTATGTCTGTCTAGGGTATAACTGTGTTCTTATAAGTTCTTTATTCATATTTTCTCCAATAGTCTGTATATACTGTTTTAAATCAGCAATGACGTGTAACAATAAGAGATTATTATATCTAATCGGTAACGAGAATTTTTTCCCCAAAGATATTGTGGTATTTCTAACGTAATTTTATTAACAAACCAATTCTAATTTACTACAAAACCATGCATTTTAAAATATTTTTCTTTAAGTGTATTGAATTTTTCGTTCTGGGTGTTGATTCTTTTGTATATGCTCACATCTCTCTTTTTATTTGTATATAAAGTGAATATATTGTTCCTCTGTCAGCATATTTCGTAATCCCAATTTTTATTGATATACTTTTCTTTTTATAATTTGTATGTTGGTTTGTGATATTTCTAGGTCTAGAATATTTTGATGAAAATTATTTTCAATAATGATTCGCCTGGGTATTGCTTTGTTCCATTGAAAAAGATTTTAAATATACGTTGTGGTGTTTTTGATAGAATTTGGCGTAATACCATATGTTACCGCAGTCAACAAATATATAATTTGCAGCACAGTGTATTTTCGCAATTTTTCAAAAATGCTACTGTTATGTACATACATATCTACTTACATTTTTAAAATTCCTCAAGAATTATTTTCATGTATGTCTTTACATATTAACTTCATGTACGTGTTTTATGATCATTATGTATTCTATATTCTCTATATAATATTTATTTCTCCTGAAAGTAACGGTCCTTTCGTGTTTGTGACGTAGGCAAAAATTCTTGTTTTTCTCTATTCAAAGAATAAAACATAAAATGCTTATTTACCAATCGAAATCGTCAAACTTGCCAGTAAAAATATTAAATTTTAAAGCGCTCGCTTTCGTTCGCTCGCTAACCAATCACTCTTTTATAATTATTGTTAGTTTTGTTAAATATTCCTAAGTGGTTTTATTAAATTAATTAAAATTAAACTTAAAGAGTGTGCTTTTTTGGGTTATACTGCAGCGTTATTGTTCGAGTGCTGTTAAAAAGTATTTTCTAACAATTTTCAGGCTACTCCAAGCAACAACTCTTTAAAATTTAATAAAAAACGTAAGTTTTTGACACCACTGCTAATACGTATACGTACGCAGCGCAACCATGAATAAGAATGTCTATAAATTACCAATAGCAAAATATGCAAACGGTTTCAAACAAACAAATTTCATCAAAGAGTATTTAAAGCGGTAAAGAATGTTTGGAAAGGCAAGGAATGTTGAAGTTGCAGCAATTAGAGGAGGAAAGGAGAATTGAACAACAGTTTCTAGAACGAAAATATAAAATTTTATATGGAAATGAAGCCACAATTCTTCTCCCACAAATATTTATAACGACAATTCTAATCAACAGTTAAATTCTACATTCATACCTACAACCAAAGCCTCAAATGGTGAGTTAAGATCTCACAGTAATCAAGCTGAACCAACGTCTTCACAACTGACTGCGAGGAAGACTATACCACGCGAACTGCGGTCCTTCAGTGGCGATCCGGATGAATGGCCTGTTTTCATCAATAGCTTCCAAAATAGTACAACACTAGCTGGATTCTCGAATACTGAAAATTTCATAAAGCTTCAAAATTGCTTAAAAGGTAAGGCTAGAGAGTTAGTGAAAAGCAAATTACTTTTGCCTGCCCTTGAGCCGGATATTATTAACACGCTTCGTATGTGCTTTGGTCGTCCGGTGCATATTTTAGAACACAATATAAATAAAGCCAAAAATATGCCCTCTCCAAGAGATATGCTAGAAGCACTATTTGAGTTTATATGTGCAACAATGGAATCCAGTGGTCTTGAGCCTCACTTGAATAACCCCATGTTAGTAAAGGAGCTTTTAGATAAATTACCGAATCAATACAAATTGAATTGGGCTATGCAGCCAAGGAACGAGAGCGTTCCCATTATCAAGGCTCCAGTGCGAAGATTTTAAGAAATTATAGCTGAATGAAAAATGGAAGGTAGTAAAAAACAACAACTTATGTCGACAGTGTCTCAATCAACACATACGAAAATGTCATCTCAATGAAGAGTGTGTTGTATCAGGCTGTAAGTACAAACACCACCCTCTGCTCCATAAGGTTATCCCAGCTGACAGTCAAATAAAAAATCAAACTGTAAGTACAAATGAAATTGAAAATACACAGCGAAGTGCTCAAATAAATACGTACCATGAAGTAAATGAAGAAAACCCGTTCTTCAGAATTTTACCATCTGGTTGTATTCGAAAAATAGCAATATTAAAACATTTGTTTTCCTAGACGAAGGGTCTTCCGTTACCCTAGTAGAGCGAAGTTACTTTGACAGTTTGGATTTGGATGGCGTGTCCGATCCATTATACCTGAAGTGTGTTCACTTGAGGTGGCACTACACCAGATGAAAACGAGTCGATCAGAACTTTGTAGTATAATCCATGATACAAAGATCATCCTCTCTGACGTCCATACGGTCGAGCATTTGGACTTGCCCTCTTAAACCTTAAATATGAAAGAGATTGTTGGAAAATATCCACATTTGAAGGATTTACAATCATATGATAACTCCAACTCTGTGCTCTTAATTGGAGCCAACGATTAGAAAACCCATCTTGGGTGGACATACATACATACATGTGCCTGTCAAAAAAATTATAAAGATCTTCACGATTACGTAAAAAATTACTTCAACATAGAGTCGCCTACTTCGTCCGCTATATTATCAACAACAGACAATGATGCAATGGAATTGCTAAAAATAACATGTAAAAAAACAACATGATAAAAGACACTATGAGGTTGGCGTGCACTGACGCACAATTACCACGCAGTTACGATAATGCCTATCGCCGGCTGATGTGCCTTAATAAGAAACTGGCTAAAGATGATTCGTTACGACAGAGCATGCAGATTCAAATTGACAATCTGATTGAAAAAGGTTACGCAAAGAAACTGAGTCCAGCTGAATTAGAGGTACCCAACAAAAAGACGTGGTATCTACCAATATTTTTAACTTTTAACCTAAACAAACCCAAAAAAGTGCGACTGGTTTAGGACGCCACTGCAAAATCAAACGGAACATGCCTTAATGATTTTATGCTTACCGGCCCAGATCTACTCAACTCACTAGTTGACATACTAATATCGTTCAGAATTTGAAAATTTGCTATTTGTGGCGATATTGCGAAGATGTTTCACAGGATCAACATACGAGAAAGCGATATGCAAGCTCAAAGATTCTTATGGTGGGCCAAGGATGATAATTCGCATCAACCAAACAAAATAATGGGAGCTTTAACCTTTGGAGTAAGTTGTGCCCCATGCATAGCCCATTACCTGCGCGACACAAACGCTGATGAATTCAAAACAAAATTTGACCGTGTGGACTCAATCCATAATCATCACTATGTAGACGGTCTTATTGGTAGCGAAGACACTGTAGATGCCGAGGCAGAGCTAGCCCTCCAAGAGGCAGAAATTCACCCCGCCGCTGGCTTTCACATAAGGAACTGGGCGTCTAATCCAAAGTCTCAGGCCAGTTATCCGATTCTTCAAAAATCACTCAAGATGCTTAACAATGAGGAGTCACAGAAAAAGTTTTAGGTATGTATTAGGACCCAGTTATTGATGTCTTTAAATAAAATTGCAGATTTTCACGTCTGCGCCGAAACGTGATTGACAAAGATGTAGTACCGACCAAGAGAGAATGCCTCCAGGTTTTGATGTCAATATTCGATCCTCTTGGATTCCTGTCATGTCACACCATAGGCCTTAAAATTCTTCTCCAAGATGTCTGGCGTGTCGGAATTGGTTGGGACGATACGCTAAATGAATACCTATTTACAAAATGGTCTTAATGGAAAGCGTCCATACCACTCATCTCTGAGGTAAAAATTCCAAGATGTTAATCGAAGTTATTATGCGATGCCGAAAGTGTACAACTTCATACGTTCGTCGATGCAGGAGAATACGCTGTGACAGCTGCAGATGGCCAGGTGCGAAGAGTGACGGTCAAGGCATATTTTGGTGTTTTAAATCGACCGGTGACCAAGGTAGCAGTCCTGAACGTCGGTAATTATCATAAGCAAGCTCGCATTCCTGACTCGCTTACGGGAGGGGAAATGTTACCGCCGTCAACAAATATGTAATATGTAGCACAGTGTATTTTCGTAATTATTCCAGAATTCTACTGTTATGTGCATACATATCTACTTACATTTTTAAAGTTCATCAAGAATTATTTGTATGTATGTATTTACATATTAACTTCACGTACGTGTTTTATGATCATTATGTATACTATATTCTCTATATAATATTTATTTCTCCTGAAAATAACGGCCCTTTCATGTTTGTCACGTAGGCATGAATTCTTTTTTTTCAGTATTCAAAGAATAATACATAAAATGCTTATTTAACATGAGTTTGCTGATTTAGATTTTAATAGTGTCGAAATCGTCAAACTTGCCGGTAAAAATATTCAATGTTAAATCGCTTGCTTTCGTTCACTCGCTAACCAATCACTCTTTTATAATTATTATTAGTTTTGTTAAATATTACTAAGTGGTTTTAGTAAATGAATTAACATTAAACTTAAAGAGTGTTCTTATTTGGATTACACTATAGCGTTATTGTTTGAGAGCTGTTAAAAAGTATTTTCTAACAATTTTCACGTTGTTCCAAGCAACACTATATGTTCTCGATGATAGGAGAAATATTAAGCGATGTTGTTGTTCTATTAATTTCTTTGTATCGTTGCAGTATTCTTTCATTTTGCATTGATATACCAAAGACTTTATAATATAAAGCTGTTGCACTTCCATACATTGATTTTCCGGTAGTAAAATGTTAATAGGATTTATAATAGTGACCATTAAAGAGAGTAAAAAGTTTTTACTCTGAGCCAGGTAAACTTGTGGAGAGAAATATCAAAGGAGAGAATATTTTAAAGTATACAGATTTACATAAATATGTGTGTTTGTGTTTCTGTGTATATTCCATTTATATTTTTTTTCATAAAAAATTAATGTGAATAAGAAAATGGGCCTTACAAGTGTTTGTACTAATGTAGGGAAAATAATATGTATTTCATTTTTGTAGAAACAAATATATATCGACTCGCACCGAACTGTTAATACGTACATACATACATGTGTATATTATTAATGTACAATATTTGATGCAATTTTTGAGGACTACTTTCACCTTAAACTTCGTAAAATAAAATATCCATAGTATTTTAATTCAAATTACTGTATTGGCAATAACACATATTACAAAAAGTATTTTCTTTTTTAAATTCAAAATTTTAACTTTCTGAGCATTTGATGACTTGTACTTATAAGTCTCCCATAAAGAAAGCTTACGCAGTAAAGTTATTATAAGGAGATTGAGCATTTCTATTCCATGTTTGTAACATACGTTGTTTTCATCGAACCGTGTTTAGTGTGCCGACTCAACATTAAAGCAATTAAAAATATATATATGTTGGAAAAAGCAAAAGAAGAAAAGCACAGTTT
This sequence comes from Linnaemya vulpina, assembly GCA_963675445.1. Taxonomy (NCBI): domain Eukaryota; kingdom Metazoa; phylum Arthropoda; class Insecta; order Diptera; family Tachinidae; genus Linnaemya; species Linnaemya vulpina. The sequence continues at coordinate 40,597,017 of OY776276.1, forward strand.
TCTTCGGTCTTTGCAATACTATGAAAAAATTATTATAAAAAATAGCAGCCATAAGTATGTATGGATGTACATATGTATATACAAATATACATACATAACAACAGAGTGTAAGAAAATATATTAAGTTACTCAAAAATTATGTTTGCAAATAACATGAGAAAGAGAACAAATAAGCCATTGGAAAAAAGGCATAATTTTGTGATGTTCAAGTTTGGTGAGAAAATTGTTTAAGTTTATATGTTAATAATTAAACCTAGTACGTTTCGACAAGGCTCCCGATATTATTTGTGAAGCTAGTTTTTATTTGACCATGATTCTGCTAATAATAGTTGTTGACAATCTGTCTTTAGCTAATTGCGGTCTAATGCCCAATATATCACTGGCTATTTAAGTGTAGTTTATCTTTAATTGCCAATTAAATTTCATTTTTCACCGCATTCCCTATCATTGGCTTTTTAAATATAATTTAAATCGAGCACAGTCAAAATATGACTTTGTCTTTTGCTTCTTATAACAAAAGGAAAACATTGGGATATATAAAAAAATTTGCTAAAGTTACGTAAATAAAGTTAATTATTAATAGTATAAAGTAAAAAAATCAATATATATTGTACAAATGGACTCTTCACACAATTGAAACAGTTAAAATAATTTCATACATAACATTTGAAATACTTTAAATAATAAGCAAAACACCTGTTTTCTAAACAATGGCGATTTTTGTTTACACATTTCATAGTGCTATCACATATTTTTTTAGCATAATTTAATTGAAGTATTTAAGTCGGACTATAAAACTGAATGCGTATTTAAATAGGGATTAAGTTTTTATCAAAATTAACTCAAACTACATTTAAATATCCACTGCCATAACTCATTCTTTATGTCAATAAGAAACCTTTTTGATTATATATGTTATAAAAAAGTTCTATGGATTATAACAATACACAATTTTATAGTCTTCTTACCTACGTATTGAAAATTTATAATTTGAACTTTACTTTGATATTAACAGAAATATAATCATCAGTTGGAAAAATAATTTCTTTATAAAACTTTTAATTTTGAAGTTAATTATTTCAAAGTACAAAATAATTTAAACAGAAAATTTACCCTCAAGTAATAGTTTTATTTCCAACAATCTTCAAAATTAATAGTTTTATGTTTCGTACTCGTCCGAAAGACGCTGGGAATATGGATGTACCGAACCCACAAATTAATAAGGCTAATTCGAATGAAATTGACGATAATAAATATAGCTGTGAAAAGTGCACTATGAAAGATAACCAAAGAGATGGTTCAATGCGACACATGGTATCATTTCACATGTGCCGGAGTAACCGCATCAGTGGAAAACCACAACTGGGTATGTTCTATATGCGCAGGAAAAGAAGAAAATGGTAAGCAATCTTCTAAATGTTCTGTGACTAAATCAAAGGCGGTATCAATATGTTCTGTTGCATCGTCGAAAAAGCGGCTAATTAGTCTAGAACTACAACGTCTGAATGAAGAAAATGTTTGCAAAGAAAATTTTAAATTATTGCAAGATCGGAGGAATGTGAAGGAAGTGTTTACAGCGATTCTCTTTCTCTTACAAAGAAATGGGTTTCTAATTTACAAAACTTTCCTCAAGATCAAATTGGACACTCGCGACATAACTTACCTCTCAATTTTGACAATGAAAACTATGAGGCACCGTTACAAAGGAAAGTTTCACTGGAGGATGTGCCAATATTAACAAAAAGTCAACTTTCAACAAAAAAAAGCAATTTCTGCTGATTTGCCAATCTTTACGGGAAAAGCTGAAGAGTGGGCTCTATTTATCAGCTCTTTTATGGAAAGCACAAAGCTTTGTGGGTATGTCGAGGCTGAGAATTTATTGCGATTGCAAAAATGTTTAAAAGGTAAAGCATTTTAAGTTGTTAGTTGTCATCTTTTATTACCAAAAAAAAATGTACCAGAAGTGATTCGAACGCTTAAAATGATGTTTGGTCGCCCAGAAATAATGATTAATTCGTCATTGGATAAAATTAGGTCAGAAGCTCCTCCAAAGATATAAGATAAACTTGATACATTAATAAATTATGCTATATTAGTGCGAAATCTATGTTCCACTATTGATGCCTCTGGATTACAGCAGCACAAAAATAACCCCATTCTTCTTCAACAGCTTGTAGATAAGTCGCCAGCTCAAACAAAGCTTAATTGGGCAATGTATATATCAGTAAGAGACGCTGATGTCGTAGTATTTTCAAAATGGCTCTTTGATATTGCAGAAGCTGTAGCTAAGGTAAGCTTACCAAATACTTCTTTTAAGATAGCTGGTAATATAAATGAACATGAGATTGAGAAGACAACGGTGCAAAAATTATGTGTTATTTGCAATAAAGGTCATTTGGTAGAAGCATGTGCGGAATTTTCTCAGATGAAACTTTCTGGTCGATGGGAAAAAGTAAATTTAATTAAATTTATTTCGTTTATGTCTTCAGAAGCACGGATATGATCGCTGTTCTGATAAGAAATTTTCCATTAAAGGTTGTGAAGCTAGGCACCACAAGTTACTTCGTAAATTTAAGGTGAATCATACCGTTACGACCCATTCTACCTCAAACACTACCAAACAATTTTTCAAAATGTTACTTGTTACCTTATATAAAAATGGTATTTCTATTAACACGTTCGCATTTTTGGATGACGGCTCCAATGTAACTCTTATACAAAAGGATATTTGTGATCAACTCCAACTAGAAGGAAACATTGGCAAATTGTGTTTAAAATGGACTGCAGAAACCAGTCGTTTTGAAGACGAATACATGGAAGTCAATCTCTGTACATCAGGTCATGGATGTACGAAGTACTAAAAACCTTTCTTTACCAGAACAGAGTATTACAAGAGGGGACTAAGAAACGTATCGTCATCTAAAAAATTTTCCTATTTCGACATATGATAAGGTCTCTGCTAAGATTCTTATTGGTTTAAATAACGGATACGTATCTAATACCTTCAAAATAATTGAAGGAGCTATTAATGGACCCTCCGCATTCAAAACGAGATTGGGGTGGGTTATTCATGGTGGAAATGATATCTCTAGTGACAAAATACTCGGGTTTCATGGTATAAAAAAGTGCAGTTGTGAGCATAAAATGGAAAATTACAGAAGTATCGGAGTATATGTCATTGGAAGATGTTAGATAAAGATCGAAATAAGCTAACCTGAAGAGGAGCGTGGAAAATTCATACTGCCAGATACAACGAAGCGTGTTGGTAACAAGTATGGAACTGGATTGCTTTGGAGAGATGATAATTTTAATTGTTCCAAATAGTTACCCAATGGCGGAAAAGAAAGTAGATAAAACACTAATACCAATTATAACACAGCAAATCGAAACCTTAGTTGAAAAGGGTTACGCAAAGAGGAAGTTACGAAAAGAGGAGGTAGAGGAACCAAATGGAATTGTATGGTACCTACCTGCAGCAAAGGTGAAGGAAGTTTCACTAAATGATATGGTATTAAAAGGTCCAGATTTGATGGAACCATTACTATCTGTTCTCTATAGTTTTCGTTTAGAAAGAATTGCAGTATGTGGAGACATCAAAGAAATGTGTCTTCAGGTGCTTATACGCAAAGATCAAAATGGCCAACGATTCATCTGGCGAAATGGTGAAGGTAATAGAATTTCTGATGTACATGTAATGAAAGTTATGACTGTCGGAGCTGCATGCTCGCCTAGTTCAGCACATTATATTAAAAATACGAATGCTATGACATTTAAGCATCAATTCCCAAGGGTAGTAGATTCCATCGTTAAACAACAGTATGTAGATGACTTATTAGATTATCAGATAACGAAATTGAGGCTATTAAATTAGCCAAGAAAGTAACAAATATCCACAATAAGGCAGGTTTTTTCATCCGAAATTGGAAGTCGAATTCAAAGACTGTTATGGAAAGTCTTGGCGAATTAGAAGGAAAGAACAAAATACAGATTGGTTGCAAAGTAAATGAAATGACTACTGAAAAGGTGTTAGGTATGTGGTGGTCAACATCCGATGATAATTTCAACTACTCGTTAAAGCTAAATCGAGTTAATAAAGAAGTTTTATCTGGTATAAAACGTCCTACGAAAACCGATATATTAAGAACGCTAATGTCAATTTTTGATCCCATTAGTTTCCTATCAGCATATGTGGTTTACCTAAAAATATTGCTTTAAGAGAGAACGACTGAAGAATGGTTAGATGAAGTAAATGATGATATCTTTAAAAAATGGTTGATGTGGATTAAGGTGCTGCCAAGTATTGAAACTGTTAAGATTCCTCGGTGGTATTTGGTCTACCCTAAGTCGTTAGTTCAATTACATATATTTGTTTATGCAAGTGAATTAGCATACGCAACTGTTGCATATATGTATGTAATAGCTGAAAGTAAAACTGATGTATCTTTAGTATCTGCTAAAGTAAAAGTTGCTCCGAAACAACCATTATCAATACCACGTACGGAGTTATTAGCTGCAGTATTGGGTGTTCGTTTGAGAAATTCAATATGCAGTAATTTAAACATTCATAAATACCGTTCTTTTCCTTGAAAGTAGCAGACAATCAGAATGGAGATATATTCCTTCAGCGAATAATGTACCTGACGATGCGACTAAGTTGTAAACTGTTTTTGAATTTGATATGAACGGACGATGGTTTAATGGTCCAGATTTCCATAAAAAAATTGTTTCTGAATGGCCCTTAATAAAGCCACAAGAGAAAAAGAATACTTCAGAAGAACTTAGAAAGAAATTCGTTATGCTACATCATCAAGTAATTGATGACCAATTAATATATTTTTACAGATTTTAATCTTGGAAGAGACTACTACAAACAGTTGCATATCTTTATAAATTTATAATAAGCTGAAGAAAAAAACTTATAAGAGAATAAATAAAAAATACATAATTCCAAATGCTTTAAGGATGATTATGATATTTCAAAATCAAGCAATTTATACAAATGTTCGCCTTATGTTGATGACAAAATGGTAATATGAATGAAAGGAAGAATTCAACTGACTCCTGGTATATATGATCATGTTAAACATCCAGTCATTTTATCACGAAATCACTATTGTACAAGACTCTTGATACAACATTTTCATAAAAGACTTCATCATCTTCAGCATGATACATGTTTAAATGAGCTGCGCCAGTATTTCTATATTCCCAGATTGAGAACCGAATTAAAAAAGGTACGCAGAAATTGTCAGGCATGCCAGAATTTAAATGCATCACCAGTAATTTCTGAAATGTCCGAACTACCAAAAGCTCCGTTGACACCCTTTACGCGTCCATTTACGTACGTGGGTATCGACTATTTTGGTCCACGTCAATGTTGCAAGACACCAAGAGAACACCCTATTTACATGCCTCAGTATATGGGCAATACACATAGAAATTGCTTCAAAATTTCATATCTCGACGCGGTATTCCACTTGAGATATACTGCGACAATGTATATCGTGGGTATCGACTATTTTGGTCCACGTCAATGTTGCAAGACACCAAGATAACACCCTATTTACATGCCTCAGTATAAGGGCAATACACATAGAAATTGCTTCAAAATTTCATATCTCGACACGGTATTCCACTTGAGATATACTGCGACAATGGCATAAATCTTAGAGGTGCTGAAACAGAGTTAAAAAATAATATGAAGAATGTGGATTTCACAAAAATGTCTTTAGAATTTTCATCGCCATCAACATCATGGCATTTTAATCCTCCAGCTGCGCCACACATGGGTGGAAGCTGGGAACGCTTAGTGCAATCTGTTAAAAATACGCTTTATAATGGACTATTAGAATGTGAACGAATTATTAATTCATGACCTTTAACCTATGTAGATCTGGAACTATCAACCGACGAAGCTCTTACCCCAAATCACTTTCTTTTGGGATTTTCCAATGGCAATAAACCATTGGGTGAATTTTCAGTATTTTGCTGATATCTTTAGGATCCTAACTTACCAAGGAACAATTGGCTCAAAGGAATCATAAAGACAGTTGTTAAATCAAAAGATAATAGGCTGACTTCCAAGACGTTCGTATACAAAGTTTGTATACAGTATTGCTACTGTATTTAAACCCCATACACATGCAAAGTTCCGAAGCAATGCATCAACTATAAAGCTGATGACTTGCTTGCTTTCTTACTGCATAAAAAATGCTTGGTGGCGGCGTTTTGAAATGGTATACATTGTATAATTATTGTACTGCGGCGTTATGATATATGATGCTTTGTTCAAACACAAGGCAATTGACGTTTCGGAAGTCAGCCATAATGTGAGAAGTGCTTTTATTCAAACCAGGAGTGGTATTTTACACAGACCAGTAACGAAAATAGCGAAACTTGATGTAAAAAGTTCATCAAAAACAGAAGATTGAGCTAGTTAAAATACTATTTTAACGAGAGGGTGGATGTTATAAACAAGTTCTATGGATTTTAACAATACACAATTATATAATCTTTTTACCTACGTGTTGAAAATTTATTATTTGAAGTTCACTTTGATATTAACAGAAAAAAATCATCAGTTGGAAATATAATTTCTTTATAAAACTATTGATTTTGAAGTTAATTATTTAAAAATAAAGAATAATTTAAACAGAAAATTTACTCTCAAAGAATAGTTTTATTTCCAACAATATATTTTACCCAACGTTTCGTCAATTTTATGCTGACTTTTTCAAGGAATTGTCTATTTCAAGTTAAAAACTTAAATAATTACAATATACACACCAACATAATAAATTAAAAATACTTTCAAATAAAATTTTCAAAGATTTTATATTAAAAGCATAAATGAAATCATTTCACATTTTTCAAGACTAGTTTTTCAACGCTACTCTGTAACTTGTGCTGATACTATCTGTGTCCTCTTTTAGGTTTATAGCATGGTTGATATCATTTTCTTTACTTTCTCTATCCAATATTTGAAAATTTTTAAAGTCGGGTGTGCGACCACTTGCTAGAGAGTGTGTTGATAATGCAAAGATAACAAAACAGTGATAATGGAATAAAATTACTGTATGGGTAAAATAAAATCAATCACACTTCCTGCTATTTCGTCATATTGTCATAAGATTTTGGACTAGCTTAAAAAAGTTGTTGTTGTGCTGCATATAAAAAAGTCATAAAATAATAGCACTTTTTCTTGTATGTTTTGTGTTGCCATAAAATGCTGTAGAGATCTGAGTCGAAGGATTAAAAATCTTTAGGCTAGCCGGCGATGGTATATGTTTGCCGCAGTTGCAAAAACTAAATATATACAAGTGAAAAATGTTTCCCCTTTAATACGTAGCAGGCAGCCACTGAACGTTTCACCGTATGCCGCCGCAAAAAAAATTTTATTCAGCTCATAACAAGACAGCAGCTGTTAGAGTTTATATACACAAATTTATTTAGCAGACCAAGCTATGACTCTATGACTACAGTGTGAATCCCCAAATGTTAGAAGATAAAAGTACCTACAGAACTATAAGAAGCGATCCAACAGAAACAGTACTTAAAGAAAATAATAATATAGTCAATACTTTGTATAACAATGATTACATATACTAAACGTGGTACGCACGTCTTATTTGCAAATAAATATGTTGACGTATAACTTTTTTATTGTAACTTATTAACGCAATTAACAGGGCGTGAATAACGACACTATTTGCAAATAAAAAGTAAGACGTTGCCACTTCATGAATGCGTTCATGTTTTTTATGATAGCAGCTTACAAAACAATAATATTTTCGTCATCTGGCATTACTAACAATAACATAAGTTCTGTATGCACCTTGTAGTATAAACAGTGAATTAGTTATTTGCTAATAGTTCTATTTGCAAATAAGACGCGCGTATAAACGTGGTAATAGACGCAACGCAGAAAATACTACTGCACTTCTCAGCTGCGAAAGCGCCTAGAATATATAGCCTACCTAAAATACACAAAGAAGGTGTTCCCTTATGTCCAATAGTCGCATCTATTAACGTTCCTTGTTACCAATTATTCAAACAATAGAGCAATTAAAACCATAATTTTCAAATACAACGTATAAAACTTCAAAAAAACGAAATTTTAGTATCCTTTGATGCAATACCACTTTTCACCAATATCCCAGTGAACATAGCCATTAATAATACAACATTCCAAAATTGTTGTTTCGAAAAATTCTCCAATTTTGTCTGGTGGATAACAATTTCTTTATGTCACCTACTATTGCGGAATTAAAAAATATTAAACTACTGAAATATATAGTCAAATATGTAGATTACATGTTAGCTGTTATTTAGTATGCCGACGGAAAAAAACTTTAAGGAATTACCATCCCAAAATCCAATTTGCAGTTGAGATAAGAAATAACAAAAAGATTTCTTATTTGGACACCGTACTAACAAGACAAAAGGACAGAATTGTATTGGATGTGTATGATAAGCACATTGCATCCGGTAGACTTTCATCCTACACAGCCCAAGTCGCAAATAACAAACACAGCTATAAGTTCGTACCTCGGGTTCTGAGGACTAGTGACGAGCAATTTCACACCAGCAACATAAAGAATATTATAGACATACTCAAAAGCAACAGTTTTCCGCTCAAACTTATAAATAAATTGATATACGAAGAAAAATCAATAAACATAAATAACAAAAATGATAACGACACAATAGCAGCCAATAATTTTCAGAGTGTAACCTTCATACCAGGTTTAACATACAGCAAAGGTTTAAAAATATTATTGACAACAACATATGTAAAATTTCCAATTAAACCTAACTTTATATTGAACACAATATTTAAAACACAGCAAAGCGAAGTAGTTTATAAAATTAAATGTAAAGGGAATAATAAACAAAATTGTAAGACTGCTTTTAGCCCTTTAAGTTTCAAGGCAAGGATGAGCTTCAATAGGTGAGATTTGGCACTTTGCCTCTCTCTCCCAAAAACTCAACTCTTGAAGCTCATCCTTGCCTTCACGTGTGAAAGAGATTTCAAGTTTAAAAGAGAAGAACACACAAAGTTGAACGGTTAAAAGAGGACCAACTTGGTATATATTGGGACAAAGAAAAGACCTTTAGTGACGAGATTGAGAGAGCACAACAGTGATATTTTAAAGGAGAAAGAAACAACAACATTACCAAAACACTCTAGAAAGTGGTCACACACCTGACTTGAACAATGTTAAAATATTGGATAGCGATAATATTAGTTTTTTCTTGAAAACTTTAAGTATTCTTAATATATTATATTGCTATACTATTTTAGTTTTTAATTTAAAATAGACAAACCCCTAAAAAAGTCAACAAAAAACTTACGAAACGTCGGGTAAAATATGTCATAAAAAATGTTTTTAATTGACACAAAGAATTAAGTAGTTTATTAAGTAGTTTTTTTGTTGTTGAAAACCCATAATTGATTTATGTGTACTATTTCATTATATTGGACTGGTGTTTCACTTACACTTAGTTTTGATTTTATTTGATGTCTATCAAATTTACAAGTATTACAAACCCTACAATTGTTATTAAATCTATAAATTCCCCTTAATAAATTCGGATGATAATGGATGTTTTTTATGGAGTGGTACAAATTGAAATCATAATAAAACATAGTAATATCTTTTTGATATCAATGAAACGGTCTTTATTGGATAGAAAATTTTATGAAATTAATGTTTAAATATGATTTCGGCCATGTGGCCGCCTCGGCTGGCGCGTACAAGGCGCAATATGGAACACCATCTTTCACAAACAGTAACATTCTGACCATCATCGTTTTTGAAGACATATGGGCCAATGACGCCAACTCATGAAGCGCACCAAACAATAATTTTCTGTAGATGTAATAGCATTTCGACAAAGCTTGTGGATTCTCCTAACTCCAAATGCGACAATTCTGTTTATTTACGTACTCATTCAACCAAAAATGGTCTTCATCGGAATATGAAATTTTGAACGGACGAAGTGCACGATAAGTTTGACGAACTGAACCATTATTTTGGTTACAAATTTCCACAATTTGCACGCGTCACTGTGGCGTAAGTCGATCCATAATGAAATGTCAAAGCAAACTAAACAAAAAAAACTATCAGCTTTTAAGTTGGTGTTCAAATACAGCATTGATGCCAACTCAAAGTTGTATCACTCTATAAAAAAAACCTTTAGTTCTTAAAATGTCTATCTATTCCTCTGTGAATTTTATTGTTGTAAAATATTACTAAAATCTCTAGAAGTTTTTTTATCAAAAATATCTTTCACTAATTTAGAGCATTTATAAACCTTCATTTAATATAAATTTGAAAAATATTCAATTATAAGCTCTTGAAAAAGTTAAAATTTTTACAAAATAGAGCCTGGGTACCAAAAATTGCTTTAATATTTTCAATATTTTATCCTCAGAATATTCCGTTACTGTAACGATATACCTTAATTTCTTTTGATATAATATTTTTCTTTCGTATTTATATATTTTCCATAATTTCACTATAAGTTGGTTTCGAAATATATTTTTGGGAGAATCGGAGATGAATATATGATTATTAAAATTTTGTTTTCAACTATGTATTGCAACTTTATTAAACGTCTTGATAATTTTCTTTTAAGAGATGTACTAAACGGCTAACATAGTCTTTAATTTGATTTGTTTTTCCTTTGATATATTCGACGTCAAAGTCATACCCATTTAGCAAGATTTTACACCTTTATAATTTCATATAGTGAACGACGATAGGTCAGTTTTTTGAATTTTCTACCAAACAAATAAGATCTAAAGTATTTTACTGACCACACAATTGGAAAAAATCTTTTTTAATTACACTACAATATCGTTCGTGTTAGTTCTAAGTTCTAGAAGAAAATGCTATAGGATGTCAATTTTTAGATAAGACTGATCCTAAAGCTTCATTCATTTTAGTTACTTACATCTACATATATGCGTAGCTTTTTTGAGAATTTAAATGAAAACACAAATGGTTTATAAAAGTCTTTTGATAAGATTAGCGGTTTGAAACTTTTAAGAACTTGGGTTGAAGTGTACTGATGATTTGGTAAAAGCGCCAATGAAATACATATTGACATTGCTTAATCACCCAACAAATAAATTTCATATTATAATAGTACAATGACAGAATGTCCAATAGTTAATTAATTAATAGTTGAATTGAGATTTTATTTTTCATTTTGCCCTATAAATACTTTCATTGTTATACGAAGGATTTTTTTACATTTATTTATTTACATGTCTTAGGTTCAAAGTATGAGAATTTACTCAAAAGTACTACAACATTTAAATCTGTTAATTCAATAAGATAAGCTATTTATACCGCATGCTTGAGAAATTTTGTCACAAAAACCTCTTGAAAAGCTTTAAAAGTTTTGTAATGAAATTTGAAGGAAGTAAGACTCTTTCTAACGAAAGATTCCTAGTGATTGATTAATAAATTTCTTATTGTTTCGAAATTAGACACTGCATTTTTCATTAAATGACAGCATCAGATCGTTGGCGAGCTCATGAATCTTTTTAGAATTAGTTCTATTGTGAATCTGATCGGTAGGAAATCTTGAAGGAAGATTATGTATTATTTTGAAATTTTTGTTCTGAATAATTTGAATCTTTTTCCTATGGGTCTTAGCAGTTTTATGAAACCAGTTTGCGCAACCGTATGTGAGTATCCGACGAATACATATATTGTACAACAATAATTTGTTTTTTAAATTGCGTGTAGATCGCGTTTTAAGTATGTGGTACAGAACATGACCACACTTTATAGCCCTATCGCAGAAGTAACTGACGTATTTTTTGGACAAAAGCTTCCTGCCTAATATAAAACCTAGACATTTTACATCATCTCTTATAGGAATGATATTTCCATGAGCGTATAAAATTTTTGTAGCAATGCGTTTAGGCGATTTATGAAATGGAAATATAACAGCTTAGTTCTTATAATCATTAACTTTGATTTTCCATTTGTCAAAATATTTTGCATACTTTTTACTATGGTCTTATAAGATTTCCCGGAGCATATAAAAGCGATATCGTCAGCATAAAATACTCCCTTTTCGTTTCTACGAAGTGTTATATCGGACGTATATTATGAGTAAAGAGTGGGATACAACACAGACCCTTGGGGTAATCCTGCAGGGATTGGTTTTTCGATAGAAAAATCGCCGTCGACATACACTACAAACGATCGACTTTCTAAAAAACCTTTGATAATTTTCTGCAAGTATATTGGAAAATTAAAGCTACCAAGCTTAAACAGCTATCCATTGTGCCAAATAGAGTTAAAGGTAGTTTCCCAGTCTAAAAATATAACGCCAGTTCTCTTCCGATTTCTTTTATTATCTACGTATATAAAAATAAGTTGCATTGTGTTAGTAATTGATGTTCTCCGGAATGCCTGAACCGATTTTGTTTCTGCAAAGTTTATGTGAAAGGTAACGTCAATACCAAGGTTTTTATGTATATATATTTAAGTTATTATTTTGAAAAACTGAAATACAATTCGTTTTTAATTCATTACAATTCAATTTTAGTCAAACCATTAATTCAATTTATATACTTAGCTATTCTAAATCACAACTTCGGGGATCTATGAAATAAATTACATATAAATACATCACTAAAAACTTAAATATTTAAATACATTATGCACAGCCCACGTCATAATGCATAAGTACGCGATGAAGAAATCTGTTGAAGCTTTGGAAAGATCAATGAAAGATCTCCGAGATAACTCAGAGTTGTTTGGTGGTGCGTTGATTTTATTGTCAGGCCATTTTAGGCAAACATTGCCCGACATTCCTAGATCGACAGCTGCCGATGAAATTAACGCTTGCTTAAAGTCTCTATAGTTATGGAATGATCCATCTGCTGATAAGTTCTCTAAGCAAAAATTGGCAATGGTACAATGCCTCTTGATGACACTGGATTGATAACATTGCCAAATGATTTTTGCCGTTTCGTCCAGTCAAAAGAGGAATTGATTGAATGTGCTTCACTAACATAGCACAACAATATACATGCCATGCAAGGTTGAGTGCCAGAGCGATTTTAGCGGCAAAGAACAAAGATGTTACTGAATTAAACATGGCTATACAATCAAATATTCCTGGCGAGGTGGTGTTGTGCAAGTCTGTCTATACTGTTACCAATGAAGAAGATGTTGTGAATTATCCAACAGAATTTTTGAATTCGTTGGACTTACCAGGATTGCCTTCGCATTATCTCCAATTGAAAGTTGGAGCCCCTTTGTGTAATGGTACAAGACTTGCTATTAAAAAGTTGATGGCTTATATAATTGAAGTTACTATTTTAACTGGAAAAGTCAAAGGCGAAGACGTATTCATTCCAAGCATCCCAATGATTCCTTCTGGTATACTATTTGAATTTAAACGACTTCAGTTTTCTGTTCGCCTTGCGTTTGCGATTACCATTAATAAGGCGCAAGGCCAATCCTTAGAAATTTGTGGAGTGGACTATTGCATGTAACCTGTTCGCGCGTTGGCCAACCATCGGTTTTGTATATTTACACCGAAAATGGAAAAACAACAAATGTTGTTTCCCACAGAGCATTACAATAAAAGCAGTTTATCACTGATTTAAATGAATTCGAATTAATTATTTTATTTTCTTTTTTCCACTACGAAGTGTGCAGGGGGCTCGCTAGTTTTCAATAAAATTAACAACTCTCTTAAGTTGGTGAACGGTAGAGTTTTCCTTACGGAATCCAAACTGTTGATGGTTAATTTAACTGTTTTGTTCCGTAAAATCAACTAATCTTTTATGAATTATTTTTTCAAAGGCTTTGTCCAGTAAGCTTAAAACACTTATTGGCCTATAACTGGAGGGTAGTTTTAGATCTTTACCCTTTTTTGGGATGGGGATTACTTTGGACTTATCGAATGTCATGGGAAAATATCCATGCTTTAGGCAACAGTTAAATATTTTGCTGAGTTCATTATAAAAGCAGTTTGGCATATTTTTCAAAATAATACTATTAATGCCATATAGAGCTGGGGCTTTCCTCGAGATAATTTACATAAGTTGCAACACGTGAGTCTAAAGGTGAAGCATTCTTGGTGGTTATCGTATGAAAATGTATCTGCTATTGCATTAGCTTTTTCTGCTCCTGTTTTTAATACTGTGCCATTTATTTTTAAGTCGCAGAATATGCCGTTCTTTTCTTTTAGTGCTTTTATTAATTTCTAGAACTTTTTAGATTCTCTAGGCAACTTAGAAATAAATTTTGACCATGACTCGTTTCTGTCCTTATTAAGATGGAAATCAATTAGACTGTTTAAGTACCTATGTATACTAATTAAATGGGCTCTGTAGTTTGCATCCCTACACCGGAGAAATTTACGTCTGAATATGTTTCTTTGTGCAATGAGCATTTTAAATGTATCAGAAATTTCTCTCTGCCACCCGTTTTTTTCTTTGCAGTGGAATCCTACTAAATGCTTCCTTAACGATTGCAATTAGTCTACGCCATACAGTGCCTGTAAAGTTCATTACCAGCTGTGTTATTTGATACACAGTTCCAATGTGTGTGACGTGCATTCAAGTCACCAAAGATGAAAAATTGGTAAGGAGATCTAAATCTGACTTGAAATCTGTGGTAGAATTAGTGTTATACGGAGCAGTGAAAACTACTGACTGTTTTTTAATCATAACTTGAACGGAAATATTTGCAATACAACTAGTGTTAGTTTTAGGTAATAACGTATGAACTATATGTTGCGATGAGTACGCCGATATTCACGATAAATTTTGAAGTTTCCCAATTTGAATTTGTGATGTGGTTCTAAAAATGTTTCATTTGGCAGGAGAATGTCAATCTTTCTGTCATGTAGAACTTTTTCGAGCTGTAATGCTGCTGACTCGGTTGTTATGCCTTGAGCGTTTTAGTGCATAACCTTAACATTTTATATAACAGTTAGTTTATAATGTATGTCAAACTTGTTTTGACACTTCTGAAGCGCGTCAACTGCATCAAAAAATATTTGCAGCAGGGTCTCATTTGAGATATCATCATTATTATTGCTTGCATGATAGTTATTTTGCAACACATATGCATGCTGTTTACCTGACTGAAATTCGGTGTTATTTGACACATTATGATTTTTTTTTTTTGCAAACGGGGAAAATCCTCTTCATCTAAGTTGAAGAAAGAAGTGTTAAGACGCTTACCCGCCTCTCTAGAGTTTGAAGTCATTCCCTGTCGAATCTTAAGATTGACAACATGGACACTTTGGGTAATCTACTTTGAGGTTGACACGATTAATACTCTTTTTTGAGCAATTGAAACATTTATACACCATGCTAGTATCATTAGAACTTCTATTAAGCTTACATTCTTTGTAAGTATGATTCCAGGCATAGGCTGAACAAACTGCAACTCTGATGTAGTTTTTGGCTCCATGACCATACATAGAGCATTTGGTAGATTGAGTAGGACCCCTGTTACCCTTAAAAGGTCTTCTCCAATATACAGCAATGTTGCTCAAACATCTAATTTTCAATATTTCCCGCTTTGACACATGCTAATGGTTGAATTCAACCATGTATAAAGCATCATCAACCGACGATCTTTTGGTTTTTATTTCGATGACACTTACCGGAGTTATGTTTAATTAGCTTATGAGTTCCTCTTTGATAATGTCAGGGTTAAGCTGAGGCAGCCCAAATAGTACCATTTTAAAATTCTTCCTATCCTTTACTTCATGCGTGTAAAAATGAAGGTTCTTGCATCTAAGATTCTTCAAAGCTGCTTCGAATAATACCAATTTTTTCGATATTATTTTTGTCCCAACATACATTCTTTTTAAGATGTACTCTTTATTTAATAGTCCAATTACCTCAGAAAACTTGTGTAACGAATCCACAATAATTGGAGGAACTTTTTCCTTCACTGCGACTTCTTCATTTTTGGCTTCATCGACTAATATATCAAACCTATTAGCACTGGTTATCGGTCCATCCGACCATTTGGTAGCTTGAACTTGGGACTATTACCACAATATTTTTTCCTTTTTGTAGCAAACATGCTACAGATAGGAATTTAAAGCTTTTTTATTTAATTTAATTAAATGAGCCAGACACTGTGAAAAATACACGGTTACGCCTTAAGGCAGAGATGCCAGATGTGAGCCAAAGGATTTCTAATTTTATAAAAGCATAGATAAATATATATAATCATATTGAATAAAAGTTGTTGGTTGGGTTTTGGTTTGTATAAGTTTCATAGCCTACTACACTAATAATAATATGATTTTTAAAAATCGTTTATGAATTTTTATTTAAATTCTCGAATGGTTTACAAAAGTCTTTTGATAAGATGAGCGGTTTGAGAAATAAGAAAATCCATAGAAAAAGTGCAATACGAAAATAAAATAAACGTGATAAATACTCGTCAAATCCCATGTAATATACATGTTATGCCCAATAAATCAGTGGCTATTTAAATGTAGTTTATATTTAAATGCCATTTAAATACCAAATTTCGTTTTTCACAGGAACCTTAAATAAGACTTAAATGCCCCTCATTGACCATTTAAATCGAGCGCAGTAAACATGTGACTTTGACTCTTGTTTCTTTTGTTTCTTGTTTCTTTTAAAGAAAACATTGTGATGTTAAAAAAAATTTTCTAAAAAATTAAAAAGCTACGTAAATAATTTTAATTATCAATAGAATACATTCAAAAATCACATGAGCTCCAAGGCCAATTTCCTTACTATAGGGCTACTGGGAACCAGCGTAGGGCATACAATTATACATATATCCGTCAGATGAAGCGAGTACCCACAACTTGAAACCAAAGCGAATGGGTTTATTCCTTATATACATTTTGCTTGAATGCCTTCCAAAGTATGGCACCATTTGCTCATCGATTGATAAATGCTCCCTAAAAACTCCAAATTGCAAAAACTTTTTGTTTAGTCCAAAAAGCAAGGGTCTAATTTTCGCAAAACGATCGTTTTTATCTAAAGCGTTGTTATTAGAGACATGAAGATATTTCTTCATCCACCGAAATTCGGAACGTGTTATAGATTGCTTTACAATTGGAACCCCTAGATCTGGCTGCTGACTCCAATAATTTTCATATTGTGGGATGGTGTGGTACCCTGTAAGTATTAAAAATCCGAGGAAACGCTGCAACAATTGCAATGTGCACATGTTATCTAGAACATTATTCTGCCTCGCATACTCATTGGTATTTGACACTATAAGTTCTATAATCTCCTAATCAAAAAACAACTTGAATAGGTCCAAAGGAGTTTTGTCGCCTAAATTAATTCGTAGAAAATAAAATTAAAAAAAGCAAGTCCGTGCATTACATATTCAATAACTGATAGTGATTTTCTTGATCTTTCATCAGATCTGTAGAACATGCGCACTGTTGGAGTTAACGGGCCGTTTTGTGTGCATCCATTTTGAAGAAGAAAATGAAGATTTTGATCTATATTTTTTTGTTATTTCGTGTTCGCTTGGCGCACTAATGTCTTCTTTTCCTCTACACAATTCGAGTTCCAATTCGCCAGCAACTTCACGCATCGCACTATTTGCTTGACCACCAATGATCGTTTCGTCAATGTCCTCTTCATCACTCAGAATGTTAACTCTAGCTGGAATGTATACCACATTGCGAGCATTATGAATCTTCCAGCACATCAAGTATTTCCCTCATTGTCAAAGCTCGTTTGACTCCAAACCCAAAACTAGATAAAGTTATTGTTTATTTTTACAATTTTCTACAACAATATTTTATTTCATATAAATACATACGATCCTGACATTTTTCTATAATATAAATTCACTTCTAAAAAAAGCACTTGTAATTATACCGTCCGCTTTGAAACACATTCAACACTAAACTAATATTATTCACAAATGTTTGCAACTTTTCTTAAAAACTAACATGAACTGTTGTCGAATACCGTTAGAATAGCAACAACATAGTGGCTTCTATATATACATCAAATTTGTGTATGTACATATGTTTATAAAGCTCACATTTAGATATACCTTTTTCGCCAATGGTGATTATAATCACCACAATGTTGAATACTCAGTTACATATTATAAATACATGTTTTTCTTTTTTTAATCGATGCAATAAGAAAACTAAATAGCAAATTTTAATGATATATACGAAATTATTAGAAATCGTATTATCATAGCATTTAAATAATGATATTTTTAAATAACCTTTTTGACCTCTTTTTTAAATTTGCTAAAAAAAAATATATAACGCAATAAAAATAACTCAACCTTCTTAAATAAATATATATAGGGACATTTATGAGTAATTTAAAAAAATTATTAAAAAGTGTCTGCTTTAGCAGTTACGACGTCTGGAAGTGTTGGTAATTATAATCACCGGTCGGCAAAAAATGGGTTAATAAAAGTAAAAACAGCACATGAGTTCAATTATGAGATTCATTATCGAGTTTGAAGAGGATATGTTAAGTATATTACAAGAGTGGTAAAAAGGAACAAAAGAAATCATAGTAGTAAATATTGGCATTGCTATGAAGAGTTGTAATTGAAATACACTTACATTCTAATACTGCTCCTCAATGGAAATATTTTAAAAATAGTTTATTATTATATGTATTCTTTCTTTCTTTTTTTTCTTTTGTTTTTAATTGTTTATTTTTGTAATACTGATAACCCGAAAAGCTTTGAAAGTCTTTCGTGCATGACTCTCTGTAGATTTTTTGTAAGCACATCTGCGATCATATCATTTGTGTTACAATTTTTTAAAGTTATATCTTTGTTTTTGTATAAGTCGCTAACATGGTGGTACTTTATGCCAATATGCTTACTGCGAGCATAATAATAGGGGTTTTCACTAGTTGAAGTGTCCCCATATTATCTCCTTGAATTTCAATCACATCAGTGCTTCGTATGTTTAGTTCTTTAAAAAGCCTACTACTTACTTCCTTACATGCAGAAGAAAGTGCCATATACTCGGCCTCTGTGCTGGATAGTGCAACTGACTGCTGTTTTCGGATTTCCCAAGAAACTGCTGCACCTGCTAATATGACAACGAAACCAGTATATGATTTGCGAGCTGTTGCATCACTGCCCCAGTATGCATCTACAAAGCATTCAACTGGCTTGCCAGTTTTGCAATATTTGAGTTAAATGTTTTTGGTTTTATTAAGGTATTTAAGTACCCTTTTTGCTGCGGTGAAATGTTCCTTGTAGGGGTCGGAATTCTGGTATATAAGGCAATATATAACAAAGATCCAATTAATGACTGATAGTTAATTTGGTCAACTCTCTTACGGTGTTGTTCATGACACGTTAAATGAAAATTCGGTTCGAGAGGCGTTGCTGCTAATCGACAGTTCTCCATGTTGTATTTTTTTAGCAGTTGCTCTATATTTGTCTTTTGACTCATTGAAATTCTCAACTACTTCCAGTAAGTTTGAAATTTTGTGTTTATTAATGCTCATATCTTCTATGTTCGAACATTCAATCAGAATATCGTCTACATAAACGACGTTAAGGCTAGGACATGCACAAAAAACCAATTTCATGTAATATATTGCTTAGCTTACAATTCCACTGGTGTCCTGACTGTTTTAGTCCGTATAGAGCTTTCCTTAGTTTTGAAACATAATGTGGTCGAGTTTTGTCAATAAACTTTTCTGACTGGGTTATATACACGTCATCGTTCAGTTCACTATTAAGGTAAGCTGTGGAAACATCCGTTTGAAGTAGGTGTAGGCTATACTCCACTGCTAATGCAAGTACCAATTTAATCGTTTCGTACCTAACGACAGGTGGAAAGGTTTCAAAGTAATTGATGCCAAATTTTTGCGAGCAGTCTTTTGCCACCAATCGTGCCTTAAATCGTTCCACGGCACCAGCTTTGTTTCTTTTAATGGAAAACACCCATCTACAACCAATAGCAGTTTGTTCTTTTGGAAGCTTAACAAGTTCAAATGTATCGTTTTTTATAAGCGCATTATATTCATTCTCCATCGCATCCCACCAGAACTGTGAATACTCATTTGATAGTGCATCATTTACGGTTTCAGGAACATCAGAGCACATGAAATTAATGGTGTTAAATATTTTTTTAGCTCTATCGGGAGCACCAGTGCGATCCACACTTGGTTTTCCCGGACCTTGGTCGTAGTTTAACAACTTTAATCATCATATTCGGCCACAGATTCATAATCGCTTTCAATATTCATATTTGGTATGTTTTCATTAAATACATCTTCAGTTTTACTTTGTGTTGACTCTTTCGAAAGTATCTCAATATCTACCCAGCCACTCTGTTCTGATTCTATAAAGTAAACAGCTCTACATACGATTATTTTCCTTGTTGCTTTTTCATACAACCGGTAGGCTTTTGCAGTATCTGAATAATCTACCATAACATATTCGTTACCTTTTGGTCGAAATTTGTTGTGCTGTTTTTTGTCAAGAGCAATCGCAATCTATCCAAATGCCTTTAAATGTTTAACAACTGGTTTACGCTTGAACCAAACTTCGTACGGTGTAATATTATCTAGCGCCTTTGTGGAAGATCTGTTTCTTATATAGGAAGCGGTATTTATCGCTTCGGGTCAAAGATTACCGAAAGATTACCATCAAGCAAAATTTTGTTGCGGTGTGTAGGGTACAGTCAGTATTCGTACAATTCCGTTCTTCTTTAGATAATCATCAAATGCTGTATTATTAAACTCTGTACCATTATCACTTCTCAATACTTTTATTCTACGATCAGTTTGTCGCTCTGCCATACGTTTAAATTCTTTAAACTTACTAAGAACTTTATCTTTACCTTTTAGAAAGCATACAAAAACATTACGGCTCTTGTCATCTATAAATGTGAGTAAATATCTCCTCCACTTGATGGAGTGCTCATAGGACCACAAACGTCGCTGTGCACAATCTGTGGCAAATCGTCGGCTCTACTCTCAGAACTATTAAATGGCTTTGCACAACATTTACCTCTTAAATATGTTAAAACCAAGAACCATCTGTTTCGTGCGTTTTTACAGAAAACGTACGAAATTGTATAAATAGTACAATATATTATTTTAAACTTGTGATCGATGTAATATCTTCATTATATGTATAACTAAATTATAATTTTTTTAATACATACGTTCATATATCTACATATGCATACGTATGTATAACATTAACCTATTATTGTACAAAAAATATTTACAGTCTTTTGCGATTTTATTGAGTAAAACAAGTTATATAGCAAATTAATTTATTAAAAATATTTACAGTCTTTTGCGATTTTATTGAGTAAAACAAGTTATATAGCAAATTAATTTATTAAATATGTTATGTATATGTACAAATGTATCAACTAAATGTTCAATTATCAAACTAAACAAGTACAAACAAGTAAAAGTGCTATATTCAGCTGTGCCGAATCTTATATACCGTTCACTAACGTACGTCTGCTTTCTAACTTATAAAATAGTTTCAGTTAGCAAAAAATAAAAACAACTTCAGTTGCATTTGTGTTTACTTAAAAAAAAAATTATTAAAAATTTTCTAACCCTGGAAACGAAATTTTAATTTTTTTACCAAAATTTTCCAACCCTGGAAACGAAATTAAAAAAAAAAATTTTAATTTCCCATCCCTGTAATTTTTTTTTTAAAGTTTTAAATAAACAATTGAGGAGTCCCAAAGCATGAAATAGGTTCAATTTTCAGATAAGCAAAAAATAATCGGTTTTTCGCGTTAATTTTGCGTCGAGAAATAGGTGTAAGCTTCCCAGCTCTGGAACCGTCCTTCCGATTTTCTGAACTTCAATACCACTCTAAGTTAGCTCACTTTCAATCGATCAGTCCAATAATGAAGTCTCTAGCTCTTCTAGGGGCTTGGGAAAACCGATTTCACGTACAGACAGACGGACATAGCTCAATCGTCATCGCTATTCATAAGGATCCAGAATATATATACTTTATGGGGTCGCATATTGATATCGAAAAAATTACACACGGAATGAAAAACCTAAATATACCATTTCACATTGTTGTGAAGGATATAAAAAAAAGCTTTTATGCCGCACTCTCATTCAACATACATACATGCCATCACTCTCTGCGTACCACTGCGTAAAATTCAACTAAAATGGTTTCACTCATATTTAGAAAATCCTTAACAAAACACTAAAGTGAATAATGTCATATCAACAGCAAATAAAAATGATTATTGAGGTTAAATTTTTGGAGCCTATTTATTTATTTTATGTGTAAATGGTATGGAGAAAATGTTTAATAAATGTGAAATAGTCCTGCACGCAGAAGCAAAAGATACATAGATATGTATTTGTTATGAGAACTTGCCAAATTATATAAACAATATAAATAAATGGCTTAAAGTGAACAAATTAAAATTAAATGAAAATAAATCGAAACTAGTGGAAATTAATACAACAAACAATTTAAAATAAATAACATAACTGTTAACACATACAATAGCCCTTTTTAATAATTTAATATATAATTGTATTTGGTTTTTGTTTAGTAATGACAACAGTAAAAGGTTCACTGAACGTAAGTTGTAATTCAATACACCTTTTCATGGCCAGATAAAATTTCATTCAACTCAGAAACTTTGCTTAATAAATAATTGTAGAATTATATTTGATTTTTGCTGAGTTGTACAGTGGTATATTTTATTTACTCCAAGTTATTTTGCATACACGCATTTTTCTCTAAAAACTATTATTCAGCTTTAAGGTGCAATTTCATTGAACTCAGAATGACTGCTGACACAGTCTTGCTAATTTAATTTATTTTGTTGTTTTATTACCATTTCGATTTATATATAAGCAATGAAATATTGATTGATAATTCAGAATAAAGTTTAACAGTAAGAAGCACGGTTCAAGTGCCGGTGATTCATTAAATTTATTGTTTTCATTACTCAATCGGAATCTCGGTTCAAGTGCCGACGATTCATACGCAAATACATTAAGAACTTTAATTCTCAAACACGAGTCACGGTTTAAGTGCCGTCGACTCACACTTTGTTATATACAATCAAGTATTAACATTTGGTGACCCCGACGTGATTCTTCATCAACGCAATGGAAGAATTAGTGCGCAGCCAGCGCCACTTAGGAGCGCAAATTGAAGCACTCGTAAGGAACTTTTCAAAGGATTCAATGGATCGAAAAACAACTGAATATTTCGTTAAACGTTTGGCCGCTTTGACAGTGCTCGCAGATGAATTCCACAAAAATCATGAAGTGATCAGGGCAATGGAGGACGAGCCCCTGGATGGCGACTACATTGTACAAGAATACTACGACAAAATTACTCAAATCATAGTGAAGTATACAAACTTGTTTGAACAAGGAACGAAGCTGTTGACATTAAATGGCGAAGCACATACGTCACGCAACCAGCAGCAACAAGTTTTAACCCAACAATCGGCATCACCCGAAATCCGAAAAATACTTCGGAATCAACGAGCATTAATGAAGGCGCTCACCCGAAATATTGACGAAGTATATGCGCAACGACAACATGAACACCATTCGTCATACTACAATATTAAGGAGAATATCATCGAAAAATACATAATGGACCTAGCTACTAATAATACCGCTCTGTGGGCATCAACTAATGATGACAAGATCGAAGACTACACTATACAAACATTTTATGAGCTCGAAGCAAGGGTAGAAGCAGCCATGATAGAGCTTCAGCAACACATGCAATTAGATCCACCAATTCCTCATCGGCGGCCAACAGCACCAGGAGACATCGACATAACATTTCCCAGAATCACCCTACCTACTTTTGATGGAAACTACCAACGCTGGATGGAGTTCAAGGATATCTTCTCAGAGCTAGTTCATAACACACTCATAAGTGAAGCAAAAAAGATGCACTACCTGACAACTTCTTTACAAGGAGAACCAAAAAACCTCATCAAGCACCTGCCCGCAGTAGGAATCAATTATTCTGCGGCCTGGTCACTTATTAGCAACAGATACGACAACAAAAGGCTTCTAGTGTCCACATTACTGAGCAAGCTAATGTCGCAGTCATCCACCAAAAGGGATTCTGCGTCATCATTAAAATCACTTCATGATGTTACCAAGGGGTGTATTCATGGTCTCAAGGCACAAGGCATACCAGTACAGCATTGGGACGCCATTTTGGTCCATCTATTGCTACACAAAATGGATGAAGAAACCCAAACTGCGTTCGAGCAAGCTTTAAACGACAATAGACGCCTCATTACCATTGATGAACTACTAACGTATTTGGAGCGAAGATTTCAATCCTTGGAGACACGAAGAAAGGGTGACAGATCAACAACGCGAATTTGCGCTTCGATGACAGCATTAGAAACAAGGGAAATTTGCAAAATCTGTAAGAGGGAGACTCATAATATTTATGCCTGCAGAAAATTCACCAATGCCGAGTTAAACCAAAGATGGAAATGGGTAAAGGACTTCCAGCTATGTGTCAACTGCCTAAAACCAGGACATCAAGTCAACGAATGCAAGTCACGACATTGTAACAAATGTACAAAAAATCATCACACATTGCTACATAACCCCAAAGCAAAGGTACCCTACAATAAATCTACTACACAAGACAAGTCAGCACCACATCTATGAGGTCCTTCACGGGTGGAAGTAGGTCATGACCAAGTATCTAACAAGGTCAGCCTCCTGACGAATCATGCAGTCAAGAATTCTCATTATATCTTACTGCGAACTGCACGCATAAAACTAGAATCTGCAAATGGGCAGCATATTGAATGTCGAGCTATCTTGGACTCCGGCTCACAAGTGAACCTAATAACAGACCGTGTATGGAAAAAACTGGGTGGCAGATCCAGACAAGTGTGCTTGAGCGTGGAAGGCATTGGAGTGAACAAACCCATCAGCCATCAGACAAGCATTCAGTTTCAGTCAACAATAAATAATTATGTTGCAGAAGTAGACGCCCATATTGTACCAAAAATTGTCTCTGACCAGCCAGTTCATTAGTTTAGCATTGAGACTTGGAAAATTCCGCAGAATATTCACTTAGCTGACCCAGGATTCAATCAACCAAGTCGAATTGACTGTTTGCTAGGAGCATAAATTATGTTCGAACTACTTAGAGATGGACAAATTGAATTGGCAGATAATCTTCCGGTACTGCAAAATTCAGTCCTAGGATGGGTAATAGCTGGTAAGGTCGAATCAAACTTCACCGATAGCGCAGTCTGCGGAATATGTACCGCAGAGGAATTAGAAGAAGCCGTTTCTCGATTTTGGGAGGCTGAGGAACCATCAGACAATGAAACCAAGCTGGCAGAGCTACACTGTGAGGCGCACTTTCTACAATACACGTTTCGAATGGAAGATGGCAGATTTGTAGTAAAACTCCCTTTGAAAGATCACCCTTCGGTGCTGTCGGAATCCAAAAGCATAGCATACAAAAGATTTTAATCAATCGAGCAGCGCTTCAAAACCAATCCAACGCAAAAGGATCAGTATGTCTCATTTATGAGAGAATATGAAGCATTAGGTCATATGACAAAAACCAAACCCGAAGACATCAGCTCCCCTCATTATTTTATACCACATCATTGCGTACTACGACCAGAAAGCTCATCAAACAAATTAAGGGTCGTCTTCGACGCATCGGCTCACAGATCATTGGGACTGTCTTTAAATGACATAATGCATAATGGTCCTACTGTTCAGAGCGACCTCTTTGCTATTTTACTACGATTTAGAATGCACAAGTACGTTCTTAAAACTGATGTCGAAAAAATGTACAGACAGATATGGATTAACCATGAAGATCGGAATTTACAGCTAATCCTCTGGAGAGAAAATGACAACCAGCCAATCAATGTATGTCAACTGAACACAGTAACATATGGCACCAGGGCTGCACCATACCTAGCTACACGTTGTCTTGTCAAACTAGCAGATGACTGTAAGGGACAATTTCCTTATGGAGCGTCATCCCTGCGAAGAGATTTTTATGTCGATGATGGCTTAACAGGAGCTGATTCAATTCATGAAGCCTTAATGATACAAAAGGAATTAATAACCATTTTAGCAGGAGCAGGAATGAAGCTCAAAAAATGGTGTTCAAACAACAAAAACTTGTTGCGTGGAATCGCAACCGAAGATCAGGAGGTTGATCTCAATTTTGAGTCAAGGGAAACTCAATCAACTAAAACGTTGGGACTGCTATGACTCCCGAAATCGGATGTGTTTTGCATCAAAGTCAATGTTCAAGAACACAAACATACAACGAAACGTACCATGAGCTCCGATTTGGCACACACATATGATCCATTAGGGCTGATTGGTCCAGTGTTAGTAACTGGTAAAATTCAACTTCAAAAAACATGGCAAACAAAACTCGACTGGGATGACAACCTTCCTACGGAACTCGAAAAGGAATGGAATTCCTATAGAAAGGACCTACTGACACTGAACAAGATAAAATTTCCAAGACATATATTCAGCAATCAAGGAACCAGAACGATTTAAATACATTCATTCGCAGACGCATCAGAAAAGGCTTATGGTGCTGCAGTATACGTAAGAGTCGTGCAAGGGGATGAAACAGTGAGAGTCAATCTTCTGTGTTCAAAATCACGCGTAGCTCCGACAAAACAACAAACAATACCTCGTTTAGAACTATGTGCAGCACTGTTGGCAGCTGAGCTTACAGCGAAAGTAAAGGCTAATCTGAACTGGGAGAATAAAAAATCCTTTTTCGGGACTGATTCCCAAATCGTGCTTGCTTGGCTACACAATCATCCAGGGAAACTACCTGTATACGTGGCCCACCGCTTTGTAAAAATTCTTTGGGCAACGATTCCAGAGCAATGGTACCACGTCCCATCCAAACAAAATCCTGCTGATATCTTATCAAGAGGAAATGGACCCTTATTTCTCCATCAACACAAGCCGCAATGGCAAAAACCCATCAAACGGGAATCAACAACTGCTAACAACTGTACATCAACCGTCCTAGCAACTCAACAGTCATTCGAGAAAAACGCATGGATTTATACAATACCTTCAAAAAATTCCTTTACACATGTACAAAGGGTCATAGGATATATACTACGATTTGCGAAGAACACAAGACGTCCAAGGGAATCTCGATCAGAACATATGCAGCTTTCACCAGTGGAACTCGATGCCGCCCTGAAGGTAATTGTACGTCACATACAAGCTGCCGACTTCGATGGCCTTATTGGCGCATTGATAAGGGACAATTTTGTACCCAGGACGGACCCCCTTAGCTCTTTAACTCCATTTCTGGACGAAGAAGGGATAATAAGAGTGGGTGGACGACTAAGTTCCTCGACACAGCAGTTCGATGCAATGCATCAAATGATTTTACCAAGTCAAGATACGCTTGTAAAACTTTTGATAGAGAAAATACATAGGGAGCACTATCACTGTGGTCCTCAAGCACTACTGGCACAAGTACGACAGTGATTTTGGCCATTAAAGGGCAAAAGCATCACAAGAGCAATTGTCCAACGGTGCGTACTATGTACAAAGGCAAGACCAACTATGTATAACCAAGTTATGGGAAACCTTCCAAGACATCGGGTACAACCAGCTCGGCCATTCCTGAATTCGGGAGTGGATTATTGCGGCCCATTTTTTGTACATTTTAAAACAAGAGGAAAGCGACCCCAAAAGGCATATCTCGCAGTCTTTTGCTGTTTTGTCACTAAGGCAGTGCATTTAGAACTCGTCACTGAACTGACAACAGAAGCCTTTATTGGGGCACTGAAAAGATTCATATCGAGGCGAGGCCATTGCAAAACATTATATTGTGACAACGCAACAAATTTTGTTGGCGCCCGGAACCAGCTCAATGAGCTTAATGACGTTCTATATGCAAAAGCAGCTCGAAGTATGCAGCACAAAGGGAATCGACTTTCAGTTTATCCCACCAAGGTCACCACATTTTGGCGGACTATGGGAGGCGGCAGTAAAATCAGCAAAGCACATGTTGCTGAAAAATGTCTCAGCTGCATCGCTTACATATGAAGAGCTGGAGACGGTGGTTATAAAAATTGAGGCCATATTAAACTCCCGACCCCTCATTCCAATGTCATCAGATGCCAATGATCTAAATGCTATCACTCCGGGTCATTTTTTGATTGGCGAGGAACTGACATCAAGCGTTGACGTGAGGTCAAAGGTTCCTCAAGGAAAATTACTAAATAGATGGCAACTCGTATCACAAGTTAAACACAATTTTTGGCAAAGGTGGTCCAAGGAGTACCTTAACGAGTTACAACAGCGGCACAAATGGAAGGGCCCAATCAATGAGATTCAATCAAACACAATGGTAATAGTTAAAGAAGATAACCGTCCAGTTCTACAATGGCCCCTGGGACGAATAGTAAAGGTTTACAAGGGTGATGATGGTTTGGTAAGGGTATGCGATATAAAAACAGCAAATGGAACGTTCAAACGACCTATCCACAGATTGGCTCCACTATTTCCGGAAAATAAGGATGAACAATCAAGACGGCACAAATCCGGAATCATTACCTCTAACTAACACGTCAACCAAAATCAAACCACCCAGGTCATCAAGCGATGAAGCAATGCCAACAAAACGTTCACGCCTAAGCTCAACCTTGATGATGGCTATTTTAACATTTTTTCTCCTCCCAATAGCGCTTGGAAATCAAATCAACATAACCAAGTTCAACAATAAACCTGGCATTCACCTTGAACAGATAGGGCTTGTGAAGCTTAAGTCACCCACCTGGAAGATGATTGTGTACCTTGACCTTGAACCATATCAACATCAAATAAACATTTTAAGTGATGCGACAACGATACTTCAAACTTTATGCAACAATACGTTAAACAACGCAACCTGCAACACGTTGAGGGACTACTTTGATCATGTAAAGGACGACTTGCAGGCAGATTTCAATCTATTCACCATAAAAAGAAAGAAAAGAGGAGCAATTGATATAGTTGGGAACATAGCCAACTCACTATTTGGCGTATTAGACTCTAACTACAAAACACAAATGTCAAGGACAATTAAGGAGCTAATAAAAAACGACGAATCAAACATCGTTAATCGATTCCACCATCAACATTATCAAGAAAAATCAACTAGACGTACAGATTCAATTAGACGAAATTGGCAATCAACTCCATAATGTTAAGGTCGAGCAACGCATACTGATGCTTTCAGTGCAGATGCTCATAATCACTAGCAATGTACAACGGATACACTCCTCAATCATGGACGTTCTAGTCGATAGCCATCATGACAAAATTAACCCCCTTTTACTCACTCCTCAACAACTCAAAGAAGAAATCAAGAAGATAAGGGCTCATTTGCCAGCACACATGCAGTTGCCAATTCACCAAAATAACTTACTGGACGTATACAAGCTTATCAAGGTCAACGGAATCATTGCAGAGGACCACGTAATCTTCAGCATCGAGCTACCCCTCACCGATCCACGAGAATTCCAGTTGTTGCACATTGTTCCAATCATAGCAACAATAAATAAAACACTTACAGCTGTAGAAACATCAACCAAATTTCTCTCCATCAGCTTACATCGTGATGAATTCTTTCCAATGTCACAACATGAGGTCGATGCTTGCTGGAATTTGCTGTCCGAACATACCAGCAACATATCAAGCGACACGTCATCCTATGATCAATAAACGTGAAATTGATTTAATAAATGATCAACCTAATCCAAGACGCGGTTTCCACACGCTTGAAGATACCACTATATGGCAGCACCTATATCATCCGAACCAGTATATGTTTTCCACAACAGACACCATCAAACTGAATGCAGTGTGCCACAATGACATTATACAAATTATGCTAGAAGATAGCGGTTTAATAACTCTGCATCCCGATTGTGTCATAAAAAACGACCTCATAACCATACAAGGTCGTCAACAAATTGTCACGCCTCTCCAAACATCGACTACGAGCCTTAACCCTGTACTCGGTTGGACAAAACAATATGCCAATATGACCGTCAACGCAAACAATTCAACCCAACAAGAGATGAGCTCCAACTAGTTCAACAGGGGTTAGCCCAAATTTTAAGCACCACGCTCACTGCCAACGAAGTCAGCCTCAGCACTCACGGGATCATAGTCGGTTACGCAGCAATTGCATTGGTACTAGCGACTGTCATCATTGTGACCTACAAATGGAAAGGGTTGAAGAACAGTTTTAAAGCAGCTCAAATTGCTCGACACCAAACTACGGAATGTTAACAACTATCTAGTAAAATAAATTTTTTTTTCTTAAATGTAATGAATTGGCAAATTTAACCATCATGATGAGTTCGAATCAGCCAATTTGTGGGGCAGCATGTTAACACCTACAATAGCCTTTTTTTGCATTAATAATTTAATAAATAATTGTGTTTGGTTTTTGTTTAGTAATGACAACAGTAAAAGGTTCACTGAACGTAAGTTGTAATTCAATACACCTTTTCATGGCCAGCCAAAATTTCATTCAACTCAGAAACCTTGTTTAATAAATAATTGTAGAATTATATTTGATTTTTGCTGAGTTGTAGAATGGTATATTTTATTTACCCCAAGTTATTTTGCATACACGCATTTTTCTCTAAAAACTATTACTCAGCTTTAAGGTGCAATTTCATTGAACTCAGAATGACTGCTGACACAGTTTTGCTAATTTAATTTATTTTGTTGTTTTATTACCATTTCGATTTATATATATAAGCAATGAAATATTGATTGATAATTCAGAATAAAGTTTAACAGTAAGAAGCACGGTTCAAGTGCCGGTGATTCATTAAATTTATTGTTTTCATTACTCAAGCGGAATCTCGGTTCAAGTGCCGACGATTCACACGCAAATACATTAAGAACTTTAATTCTCAAACACGAGTCACGGTTTAAGTGCCGTCGACTCACACTCTGTTATATACAATCAAGTATTAACAATAACAATAGAAAAAGTAAATTAGATTAAATAAATAGGGTTTATTATATGTAGACTTGAAATTCAAGGGATATGTCGAATACATATATAAGAAATAAAATTTCATTCACAATATCAATTAATATATGTATATAATACAATCATTAAACTACACTTTGAAAAAAACATCAATATACGGCAATGCGTTCACAATTCCCTGCCAATTAATATTAAAAATGAAAAAAATTATTATTTTAAAATAATACTAGTTAACTAATTATACTGAAAGAGAAACAGTTTAAAATACATGGATTTATATACAACTAAAATTGGTTTGAAAATAAAACCAATATAGAAATCCCAATAGAGTCTAAATGGATATTATCTTCAGGTAAAAAATTTGCTCTACCTGTAGATAAAAACTTCTCAGCACTACATATAATTGCGGACATGGAACAATGCATTTTGGTATTGAGCGATGACGAAGAACAAGAAAAGAATTTAGCAAGGACGCTTTAAGAGAAAATTACAAAACACCCCAAAAGAAAAATTTATTGTCCATATACAAAAAAAAAATAAAAATTTCTTGAGAAAACACAATAACATAATTTTTGTACAAGCCGATAAAGGGAACAGAACAGTGGCAATGTTTAATGAAGAATATCCCTCAAAATGGAAAAGTTATTGAACGAAAAAAGTACATATAGAAAAATAAGAACAGATCCAACGACAAAATTACAAAAAGAAAACATCAAACTAATATCAGAATCTATAAGGACAATTACTTTGCTCCGCTCCTACAGCACAGCGAATATATGGGCTACCAAAAATTTATAAGCCTTAAATGCCTTTAAAACCCATAGTATCTTCAATCCAAGTTCCGTGCTATAAACTATCTAAATATGTAGGACAAATACTTAAAAACATGATCTCGAAGAAATACAATGAATGGAAAAACACAAGAACGACAGAGTAAAACAAACAATCAACAGCGCTATCACAACATATACTGGACACAGCTGACTTTGAAGAAGTAAAGATCTTGGACAGAGAAAGTAATGGAAAGAAAAAATACACAATAGAAAGCTTACGTATTCAACAAAAGATAGAAAAGACAATGAATCTAAAGGAAGATACGGACAATATTAGCGCAAGCTACAAAGTAATTTAATTTAGTTGTGTTTTTTAGTATAAAGGTTTCACTTCATTGTTCATATGATATAAATTAATTAAAATTTAATATACATAGTTTGTAAGTAAAAAAATTTTCAAACAAAAAAATTTTATAAATTTAAAGCTTAAAAATAAATGTTTTTAATAATAAAACAGCCCAATTCTATTCTTAAAACTCCCAAGGAAATGAATTCTCAGGGAATAAGTTTTTCCCAAAAATAGAATCCTCCAATTCTGAACAGTCTGGGAAGGGAGAGTCAGCTGTTTTGCTTCATCGGGTGTGGAATCCAACAATAGTTCAAGCCTTTTTTCTATACCAGATTCGCCTAACCCGAATTTCTTAGAAACACCATCCACAGAGTCTTTCATACAAATCAGGTTTTAAATAATTTCCTCATTTGCAGAAAAACCCTGCTCCATATTTGGGCCTCCACCAGTTGCCCGAGAAAATTTTAAATTTCTTATGTCGTACATATTTCTTATGGTCGCACCAAACCTGAAAAATAATTTATCATTTGTTGCTCTGAAAGGAAAATTTATTGCCACTTAATAATTCATACCTTCTTTTCTTTAATTCCGTCTCTAAATTGCGCCAATTTAATCCTCTTTGCTTCCTTTAAACCATCCCCTGGTAACATCAGGGTGGGACTGCATTGCGACAATAGGGAGCTCTATCTGCTTCCTATTTGTTGTTTTTGATCTAAAAATATGATAAAATTGAGATATTTATAAAATTTTTAATGAAAAATTCAAATTACTTACATTTTTTGGAACAATCATCTTCAAATTTTTTACAGAATCATTCCCAAAATTTGTCATAATTTTCCCTCTTATGACAATCGTAATAGCTACCTTTTTCACCGGGAAGAGTTTCCTAGTTACGAAGATTGTTTAGAATAGGGGAAAAGGGAGAAATTTCCCAGGAAAAGTTTACTTAGAATAAGGGAACAGCGAAAAAAACTCCTGGGGAATTCTTATTCATAATTTGGCTGAAATAATTGACGAAAAGTCGGGAAAAAATTAAATAAAACTTGTTTTTTGTTGTCATTGTAACAACCTAGGCCTTATTAGCTTATAACAAAAAACACACCGAAAACTAGTTAATTTTATTAGGAACGCTAATCAGAGCTAAAATTTTTGCATTAAGGTTTTTATTGTATTTTTAGTAATAATATATAAATATTATATAAACAAAAAAAGGACGTAAAGTACAAATTTTCAGCAGTTAAACTTGGGAAAGATTCATAAACGCCTTTAAGCCATTCAAAGTGGACCGTGATTACCAAACCTGAAATAAGTGAATAAACAAAATTTAAAAATAAAAAACAAAGACAACAAAATAAAAAACGAAACGTTTAAATGATCTAAATTAACCACAAACCTTACAATAAAATTGCTTTTCAGATGTCAATATAAACCATTTATAGGTACACCGCTATGGCTATATAAGTTCCAATTTTAAAGCTCTATAACTTCCAAACTGAGAGCGTCCACTACAAAATTTATTTGGCGTTTTTATGAGAATGAAAAGTAGTGCAAATTACAAAAAAATAATGATCGGGGAGTTACATGTAATGTAAATAAATTGATGTATATATTCTCTAAAGAAAACCCTATTTACTCAGTCGTTTTCTAACATTCGATATTTTCAAAGGCAGTAAGTTCACCATTTCACGGCATATTCCAATTTCAGCATGTAAAGATTCGGACGCTTCTTCAAGCTTAGCACATTTATCGGTAAATACTTTGTAATACTTAAGGCTGTTGCAGAGATTTTCCAATTGAAGATTTTGATCTGGAGTATTAATTTTATAGTGAAGTCGTCCCATATGGAAATGAGCATAGAGTAGAGTTCGTTGTTCATTTACGTCGATATTAGTATTAAGATTACCATCTTTATCAGTATATGAATTGACATAACTCTTGAAATTCATTATGGCCTGTTGGCATATTTGATTAATTTTGCAAAGCTCCTGAGTATTCGGAGTGTTTTTGGTCTTAAAACAATCGAGTTTAATATCCAAAATATCGCAATACGCCAGGCCGGCTCCATACCAGCACTCGCGGCATATTGCCATATAAAATATAGGGTTTAGCAATTTCAATAGCTCCTCGTAATACTTAGCTCTACGTTTTTGCATTTTTGATTGATTAACGGGATCTTCTTCGAAAAATGCCATAAGCTGATAAAGTTCAGCATGGTCTTTCATAATTTTAGCATATTCCGTAGCTTCGTTTTCTGGCGTGTAATATTCTTTTGCAATATCTAACCATTTGACAATAAAGTGGTAAACTTCTTTGGCATCATCGAATGTTAAACAGTATTCACAGCTAATAAGTTTCTCATAAGTATCCAAAGGCATGTTAAACATATAGGAGTTGGCATCTACTTTGAGACGATTGGCTTCTAAAAGAATTAACTTTGTATACATATGTATGTGAATGAAGATACATATGCCGAAATAAATATGTTGGCCATGAGCTAAAAATTAAGTTACCCGAAAATGATCATGAACGTACATATATATCACTAAGCCCATTTTGATATTTTTCAATCATACGTTTAAGCTGTTACGTTAAAAATTTTAAATTCGGCATAATTATCTTCACAGATTGAATACTTGTATTTACATTTCTGATTTTTTTTTTTTTGGTTAACTTAAGACTTACCCTCAGATTTCTTTTCAACATCATCGGTAAATAGGCGACCCTTGGAAGCCAATAACAATGATAAACCATATTTGGCCCAACACCGAGCAACATCAGCATAGCGATGTCTAAAAGTCTCTTGAATATCTAGTTTTTGTTTATCAGTTAATCCAGATGAAATTAGCATTTCCGCTTCATGCTCGGCCATTACCAAAGTGGCTGCAGCCAAATGATGGCGAGCCTGTTTAAACATGTTCTCCCCTATAAAGTACTGCGATAAAGTAGCCGAATTTAGGGCAAAATCTATGGCTTCATAGGATTTTGCTTCCACTTGTCGTTTTAATGTTAAATGACAATATTGTGCCGATATTCCGAGCTCTCCTAATTGACCATACACTTGCGCCATATAGAACGAGCACAATGTGTAAAGACTTTCCAGCTCCAATGGTCCTTTGCCTATATCATTTTCTTCTTCGGTTTCATATATATCTGTGATAGCTAGAGCATTCTTCGA
This sequence comes from Linnaemya vulpina, assembly GCA_963675445.1. Classification (NCBI taxonomy): domain Eukaryota; kingdom Metazoa; phylum Arthropoda; class Insecta; order Diptera; family Tachinidae; genus Linnaemya; species Linnaemya vulpina. The sequence goes on from OY776276.1 coordinate 40,632,348, forward strand.
AGAAGTCTTGAAAGCCTTGTATGTGTTTTCGCTATCAGTGAAATATTCATTAGCTTTTTGGAATTTTGAACGTTTGGCGTGTACTATTCCCAATTCATTCATAGCTGCAACATATGGTATAATTGCTTCCGGTTTATTGTTATTTTCTTTAACTAATGCCAAGCATTCTTTTAAGTAGTCTTCACCAGTTGAAAGTTCTTCACAGAAAACATATATGCGCCCCAAATCCCGACAAACATAAGCCTGTAAAACTTTATAAATATATATATCCATTCTGTCAAACTCTTCAGGTTGTACAGAAGAAAGAGATTTTTTTAGACTTTCCCTCATCTGCAATAATAAATCTTTGGCCTCATAATGTGACTGATATGGATTTGTGGGTGGATCGTTTTTACTCCCTTCGTTTACCAATTCAATAGATTTTTCATACATTACTTTGTAGCTATTCAATATTTCCTTAGATATCACCATCTTGCTGTTGTGGTATATTTAAGATATTTCTATTATAGTAACCAATTTGAAATTTATATTATTTAACCAAATTTTTCTCTATACATCAAAGCCCGAAGTCGAAACGGATGTAACAAGGCGAATTAATACAGGTGACCATATTAGCGCAGATGATTCTCAGTTGTTTGATTCGCCTTGAACCAAGGCGCATCTGTACATAGATGTGCCTTGGTATGTTTTCTTCTCGTCGATTATAGATGCGCCTTGTTCTGAAGGTTTGGTTTCTTACGGCTCAAGGCAAGGCACACGCTAGTGAAGAAAACTAGATGCCATATTTTAAAAGTTAACAAGATATTTCCCCTCCAAATCCAAAATGGTTGACTGTTTACAAACATTGCAGACTGCTCAGCTGATAAGAACCGGTTCGAAAAAGTTAACAAGATATTTTTGTCTGTTTACAAACATACCATATGCACGTTGTTTTGTGAGCCACGTGCTCGCTATGTATTTTGGGGGTGGTTTTAACTATTGGATTATATATTAAAATCTAAGGGCCCTGTAATCAAAAGCCTACTATTTTACGCGTCGATTGCAGTAATTGTCATATATCAAAGCTATTCCTAAAGAAAGTTATAGGTGCAACAAGATTTTGAAATGTTGAAAAAAGTCAAGTATGTCTTATTTTAACTATTGACTAATATAGTAAAAACTGAGCGCCCGCGCCAAACTCCGTTACCTGCAATCGAAAGTCTACTAAATTACGCGTCGATTGCAGTAGGTGTCATATATCAAAGCTATTCCTAAAGAAAGTTATAGGCGCAACAAGATTTTGAAAAGTTCAAAATCGTCAAGTATGTCTTATTTTAACTATTGACTTATATATTTAAAACTAAGCGCCCGCGCCAAACTCCGCTACCTGCAATCGAAAGCCTACTAAATTACGCGTCGATTGCAATAGGTGTCATATATCAAAGCTATTCCAAAAGAAAGTTATAGGTGCAACAAGATTTTTAAAAGTTGAAAAACGCCAAAATATTTCTTTTGCTTATTACTTAAAACCTAAGGATTTTTAAATTTGCAGTGTATGGTGAAAAGTTTTGTTTCAATTCCGGCAGTTCTTTATACATGTCTGGCATCATTAGGTAACATTTATCCATATATATTAAGCTATATAAGAACACAGGTTATATACCCTACAAGAAATGAATGACTGAACTAATACACAAAAACATTTTCACTAACCAATTAAAAATGTTTTAGCCTAACAGCGTTACCATTTTTGGACTTTTCATACCCAAATTCTTACGATTTGTTTTTAGTTGATCAAATATATACTTTTTCAGTATGTTTGTGTATGTACGAGTTCAATGAAGTTGCAAAAATAGTTATATAATGAACCAATTAACAAAACTAACTTAAATTTTGCTCTAATTGTTGTTTTAAATGTTCCACGAGATTCAGGGATTTTTGGAGTATGAAAAATACATTATATAGGAATTAAGAAAAGAAGTATGAGCGACAACGCTGGTATTTACAGGCTAGAGTAGTGCAAGAGTAAGACAATAAATTTGTCAACCTTTTGTGTAGAAAAATTGTAAATTGAAGCAAAATAAAATAAAATTTAAAATATAATATAAATAAAGTGAATTTCCTTGCGTATTATGATGTCCACTGATGATCATTTGGGATACGGAGAAAAGCACACTACAAGAGGTAAATCTATTTTTTTAAAAACTTGCGATGATATTTTATTCTTATATTGCAACTGATGACAGTTTCCTCGCTTTCTAGGAAATGTTGGAATTAGCTGTACGGGAGATGTCGATTTAATTTTGTTGGGCGGCGATTTATATCACAATGATGTGCCAAGCCAAAATGCATTGCGCAAGTAAGTTTAGTTTTAAAGAAAAAACAAGATAGAAAACGAAATTTATATCCATCTTTAGATGAATGAAACTATTGACAATGTATACTCTTGGTGATCGTGACCTGAATATCTCCGTACGGGTATACTCCATACATAGTAATCACGACGACCCTAGCGTTTTTGGTGGCTTGTTCTTAGGTTTTGTTGTCTACCACGGGGTTATTTAATTATTTTGGTCGATGGACTAATATCAGTAAGTTTTGTGTATGTTAAAATATAATACAAGCATATTTGTATATATATATATATATATAAATAATAAATTTGTTATAATATAATTGAAATGATATTAAATGCGTTTTATATCATCGAATTTGGTTAGGTTAGGATTGTTAGCAACCCCGTCATCAGTGACACCATACCCGTCAAGGGTGACCGGTCACCAGTGAAATCATAAAAGTCACTAGAGAAAAATTTATATAGAACAAAAACATTAGAGTAAGTAGTTTGAATATATGTTTAACAGGCAATGATATACCACAAGTTAGAAAGAGATGCAAGATCACACGTACACAAGAGTTTTAGTCATTTTTTTCCGTTTGGCCTTAAAAAATGATAGAAACTTTGTTCTACGTGATGACCGAAATTCGGTCATCAGTGCCAGTCATTTTACCGGTAATATGACCGGCACTGTTCTTGTAGGGAGGTTTGTGATATAAGAATAGTTAGTGAAAGAGAAGCATCCAAGCAAATACATCATAGATCTATCCAATTTGGAGCTTATTACTTAGATTACACACTGGCCTACAGAAAACAGTAGTCTATGCACTGGTTCGTGAAGCAAATACCTGTACAGCAGTTGCCTGTCCAGCAGCCTTTCCAATATATTTATATATATGCACTGGCTGACACCTAAATTGTATTTTTCACGTTGTAATAAAAACATTTTTGTCATAAAAAACATATATAATTATGTATGTATGTATTTACTTTAAAATTTAAAGTTTAAATAATGAAATAAATATAAATAACTCTCCACCATTCATGTGTTTGATTGCAAAAGCATATACACGATATGTACACTTGTGCACACAAAATAAGCAGAATTCTCAAAAATGACAGTTCATTTTTGCCCGTATCAGTTTTCGTTAACCCCTTGTTGTGAAGAGTAAAGCTATAGATGTTTTTCAGAAATCAATGTGAGTGAAGAGATGAACACACATTAAAAAAGATAAACAAACAAATTGGAAATAAAATTTTGTTTTGATAAAATTTTATTTTGTGGATAAAATATTTCGTGTTATTAAAAAAGTTATGTGTTTTAGTTATAATTTGCATCTGCAAACATACATTCATATATTTTTATCATTGTATTAACATCGTGTGTGGTGTGGAAAATAAGAAATAATCCTTAGTGATGGTTTTCGAAAAACAGTTCCAGACTCACAAAAGTGAAGTGATTCTAAATAGTGGAATAGTCTGTGAAGGTGCAGTTTCATGGCAGCAAGACGAATTATAGTTAGAAGTAGTTTGCTACATTGCTAATGATGTTGTTTATCTGCCATAGGTGATGACGGCAAGAGAATATTTATGGTGCAGTTGCTAAACTTAGAAAAGATGCAGGCTAACAAACCATTTATTCAGAGATTCATTTGTTGTTGGATATGCAGGAAGTATGAAAAATATATCGCTAAAATATGCATATACCTTAATATTTTAAATCTCATTCTTTACAGGCAGTCGGCTTAAGACCAGTAATACTCCATCAAACGCTGCAAACAGCGTTCAAGTACTTCAAGACGGACATTATGATTCAAAGAAGAATACATTTGATGCGATGGTTTTCGAAAAACTGTTCGAGACTCACAAAAGTGCAGTGATTTATTCAGAGATTCAGTTGTTGTTGGATATGCAGGAAGTATGAAAAATATATAGCTAAAATATGTATATACCTTAATAGTTTAAATCTCGTTCTTTACAAACAGTCAGCTTAGGACCAGTAATACTCCATCAAACGCTGCAAACAATGCTTCAAGAGGACATTAAAGAAAGAATACATTTGAAAGCAGTTTTTATTTCTTAAAAGTTTTATCAACGAAAAGTGTTTTACAAAATTAATGCTAAAGAAAACTGGTTATAAAAAAATTTATATTCATTGTTCTTAGTTATTTAATGTTTTTGTAATTCCTTTCTTAAAAAATAATAAAGTAATATGGAATTATTTATTTAAAATGTTAAATTTATTTTAAATTGACTTTATCGAAAAATTCTATACAAATCTGCGACAAAATTATTGCAAAATAAGATACATGCAACATCTTTTAGGATAGTAGTAGTGGTAGTTATTGTCATCATTCATTTAATTCAAGTTTGTTCGGCACAAATCCGTCTGGCCAACAGTAGTATATCATTTCACGTAGTAGTATTACGTTTAGCATAGATGGTATTTCTATATAGGAAGAGACCAAAAATATAAGAATCACTGCTTTCCTGAAGAGCCATCTCAGTATACTAATTCCAAATGTTGGAAGACTACTTTTCTCATAGCTACGAATCTCATGTGAAACTACTGTGCCAGGACGATGTGGTCTCGTACCACCGCCGGTAGCTGGTGCAATTATACGAACTGCCTTGTTTGCTGACAAGGTAAGAGAATAAAAAGAAATTGTTTTAATAAAGCCAAAGAATTAAAACCGAAATAAAAACATTACCTGAAATCATTAAATATATTCCAATACTACTTTTTCCAAACTATATTCATTTGAGTTCCATTTACTCTTTGGCAGAATACTGCTTTCACGAACTTTTTCCAATGCTATGTATATATTTTGTAGTCAGTATTGGAGGATTTGACTGCGTTTTGAAACACTGGTGCAAAGCCCCATTGATCCATAATAATTTACAACTGAAAAATGAAAAAAGGATGTCTATATTCATGCATCTGCAGATCATACCATTGTTATGTGCACTTGCAAATACTGTTGGGTTGGTTTTCACAATTTCGATACAGACAAACATATACACTTTTTACAATCACTATTTTGTATTAATGTTCGAAAACTTAATACAAAATTTACTCATGCACAAAACTATGAAGGGAAAATTATGAGTGCAAATACTGCTTGTCCTGAATCAACTCCAAGCACTATCTGCCACTCACAATTTTCCGGAAGATGCTTATATCTATCACACACTTACCTTTTCGCATTGTTCGGGAACCTATGGAGTTTCTGAACATCTTCGCAACCCATAATACATTTGCGGCTCCTGAAATATAGGTTTTGTTTTATTTTTCTTCATAAATTTTACGATGATTATTACTTACATTATTTCTAAAATTTTTTCAGCACAGGTTATATTTGAAGAAAAATGCCACTTAAAAAGCTAGGATTATACTCAATAAAATACACTTATCTTTATCACAGAATAGCAATCTTTATCACTTTGCTATTTTGAAACATAATGAATTCAAGTAAAGTTTAGAAAAAAGCGCAAATTTCTTAATTTTAATAAAATTAGACGCCTTTTGCTTGCAAAAATATTTTTTAACCCATAAATTTTTGACGTTTAACCGGTGAATTGAAAAGAGATAGAATTATAAAAAGCTATATCATACTGTCCTTCACCAAATGAGGGGTTAAAAAGGTATTGCCATTAGGGATGCCATTCATGAAAATACGATCTGGCCGGATTGGCGTGTCCTATCTGTATAACCTGTGATCTAAAGACGAATTGTTCAATGTCATTGATTCTTGATTGTTAGAGCGTTGCAACAACTTCATTTCTTTAGGTTTAGACGGAGACATGTTTAGAGCTATTTATAGCAATTGTAGATACAAAATTTGTGTCCTATTCTTTCATAAGAACAGGAAATATGTGAACCTTAGTCCAGTCAACTTGCAGAATCAACTTCGACAGAACTAATTAAATTGAACTTTTATATATTTTATATTATTATATGTATTTACAAAAGCTTACCCTTATCGCACCAATTCCATCCAGCAATGAATATGTAAATAATAATTTCATACTTCTGCATAAACATTTTATAAATAAACACCTTGATATAAACACTTTACATTTTTCTCATTTAGCGTCTGTTGGTGTCTGTGTTGCTTTTTCTTCTGTATCGCCATTTTTCTTATGTTTTACTTGTCAAGTCCATTTGACAAACGAAAATTTTTACACAAACAAAATACATATCAAGGCGAATCCATTACATATACTTTCTGCAGTGTTGCAAATTGAGTATACCTAGTATAGATGTGCCTTGGTATAATCAGTGTTAAAAACATCTCTGTGAAGAAAGCAAGATGCCATATTTTCAAAGTTAACAAGATATTTCCCCTTCGAATCCAAAATGGTTGACTGCTTACAAACATTGTAGACTGCTCAGCTGATAAGTACTGGTTTGAAAAAGTTAACAAGATTTTTTGGTTTGTTTACAAACATACCATATGCACGTTGTTTTGTGAGCCAGGTGCTCGCTATGTATTTTGGGGGTGGTTTTAACTATTGGCTTATATATTAAAAACTAAGCGCCCGCTACAAACTCCGCTACCTGCAATCAAAAGCCTACTATTTTACGCGTCGATTGCAGTAGTTGTCATATATCAAAGCTATTCCTAAAGAAAGTTATAGGTGCAACAAGATTTTTAAAAGTTGAAAAACGCCAAAATATTTCTTTTGCTTATTACTTAAAACCTAAGGATTTTTAAATTTGCAGTGTATGGTGAAAAGTTTTGTTTCAATTCCGGCAGTTCTTTATACATGTCTGGCATCATTAGGTAACATTTATCCATATATATTAAGCTATATAAGAACACAGGTTATATACCCTACAAGAAATGAATGACTGAACTAATACACAAAAACATTTTCACTAACCAATTAAAAATGTTTTAGCCTAACAGCGTTACCATTTTTGGACTTTTCATACCCAAATTCTTACGATTTGTTTTTAGTTGATCAAATATATACTTTTTCAGTATGTTTGTGTATGTACGAGTTCAATGAAGTTGCAAAAATAGTTATATAATGAACTAATTAACAAAACTAACTTAAATTTTGCTCTAATTGTTGTTTTAAATGTTCCACGAGATTCAGGGATTTTTGGAGTATGAAAAATACATTATATAGGAATTAAGAAAAGAAGTATGAGCGACAACGCTGGTATTTACAGGCTAGAGTAGTGCAAGAGTAAGACAATAAATTTGTCAACCTTTTGTGTAGAAAAATTGTAAATTGAAGCAAAATAAAATAAAATTTAAAATATAATATAAATAAAGTGAATTTCCTTGCGTATTATGATGTCCACTGATGATCATTTGGGATACGGAGAAAAGCACACTACAAGAGGTAAATCTATTTTTTTAAAAACTTGCGATGATATTTTATTCTTATATTGCAACTGATGACAGTTTCCTCGCTTTCTAGGAAATGTTGGAATTAGCTGTACGGGAGATGTCGATTTAATTTTGTTGGGCGGCGATTTATATCACAATGATGTGCCAAGCCAAAATGCATTGCGCAAGTAAGTTTAGTTTTAAAGAAAAAACAAGATATAAAACGAAATTTATATCCATCTTTAGATGAATGAAACTATTGACAATGTATACTCTTGGTGATCGTGACCTGAATATCTCCGTACGGGTATACTCCATACATAGTAATCACGACGACCCTAGCGTTTTTGGTGGCTTGTTCTTAGGTTTTGTTGTCTACCACGGGGTTATTTAATTATTTTGGTCGATGGACTAATATCAGTAAGTTTTGTGTATGTTAAAATATAATACAAGCATATTTGTATATATATATATATATATATATAAATAATAAATTTGTTATAATATAATTGAAATGATATTAAATGCGTTTTATATCATCGAATTTGGTTAGGTTAGGATTGTTAGCAACCCCGTCATCAGTGACACCATACCCGTCAAGGGTGACCGGTCACCAGTGAAATCATAAAAGTCACTAGAGAAAAATTTATATAGAACAAAAACATTAGAGTAAGTAGTTTGAATATATGTTTAACAGGCAATGATATACCACAAGTTAGAAAGAGATGCAAGATCACACGTACACAAGAGTTTTAGTCATTTTTTTCCGTTTGGCCTTAAAAAATGATAGAAACTTTGTTCTACGTGATGACCGAAATTCGGTCATCAGTGCCAGTCATTTTACCGGTAATATGACCGGCACTGTTCTTGTAGGGAGGTTTGTGATATAAGAATAGTTAGTGAAAGAGAAGCATCCAAGCAAATACATCATAGATCTATCCAATTTGGAGCTTATTACTTAGATTACACACTGGCCTACAGAAAACAGTAGTCTATGCACTGGTTCGTGAAGCAAATACCTGTACAGCAGTTGCCTGTCCAGCAGCCTTTCCAATATATTTATATATATGCACTGGCTGACACCTAAATTGTATTTTTCACGTTGTAATAAAAACATTTTTGTCATAAAAAACATATATAATTATGTATGTATGTATTTACTTTAAAATTTAAAGTTTAAATAATGAAATAAATATAAATAACTCTCCACCATTCATGTGTTTGATTGCAAAAGCATATACACGATATGTACACTTGTGCACACAAAATAAGCAGAATTCTCAAAAATGACAGTTCATTTTTGCCCGTATCAGTTTTCGTTAACCCCTTGTTGTGAAGAGTAAAGCTATAGATGTTTTTCAGAAATCAATGTGAGTGAAGAGATGAACACACATTAAAAAAGATAAACAAACAAATTGGAAATAAAATTTTGTTTTGATAAAATTTTATTTTGTGGATAAAATATTTCGTGTTATTAAAAAAGTTATGTGTTTTAGTTATAATTTGCATCTGCAAACATACATTCATATATTTTTATCATTGTATTAACATCGTGTGTGGTGTGGAAAATAAGAAATAATCCTTAGTGATGGTTTTCGAAAAACAGTTCCAGACTCACAAAAGTGAAGTGATTCTAAATAGTGGAATAGTCTGTGAAGGTGCAGTTTCATGGCAGCAAGACGAATTATAGTTAGAAGTAGTTTGCTACATTGCTAATGATGTTGTTTATCTGCCATAGGTGATGACGGCAAGAGAATATTTATGGTGCAGTTGCTAAACTTAGAAAAGATGCAGGCTAACAAACCATTTATTCAGAGATTCATTTGTTGTTGGATATGCAGGAAGTATGAAAAATATATCGCTAAAATATGCATATACCTTAATATTTTAAATCTCATTCTTTACAGGCAGTCGGCTTAAGACCAGTAATACTCCATCAAACGCTGCAAACAGCGTTCAAGTACTTCAAGACGGACATTATGATTCAAAGAAGAATACATTTGATGCGATGGTTTTCGAAAAACTGTTCGAGACTCACAAAAGTGCAGTGATTTATTCAGAGATTCAGTTGTTGTTGGATATGCAGGAAGTATGAAAAATATATAGCTAAAATATGTATATACCTTAATAGTTTAAATCTCGTTCTTTACAAACAGTCAGCTTAGGACCAGTAATACTCCATCAAACGCTGCAAACAATGCTTCAAGAGGACATTAAAGAAAGAATACATTTGAAAGCAGTTTTTATTTCTTAAAAGTTTTATCAACGAAAAGTGTTTTACAAAATTAATGCTAAAGAAAACTGGTTATAAAAAAATTTATATTCATTGTTCTTAGTTATTTAATGTTTTTGTAATTCCTTTCTTAAAAAATAATAAAGTAATATGGAATTATTTATTTAAAATGTTAAATTTATTTTAAATTGACTTTATCGAAAAATTCTATACAAATCTGCGACAAAATTATTGCAAAATAAGATACATGCAACATCTTTTAGGATAGTAGTAGTGGTAGTTATTGTCATCATTCATTTAATTCAAGTTTGTTCGGCACAAATCCGTCTGGCCAACAGTAGTATATCATTTCACGTAGTAGTATTACGTTTAGCATAGATGGTATTTCTATATAGGAAGAGACCAAAAATATAAGAATCACTGCTTTCCTGAAGAGCCATCTCAGTATACTAATTCCAAATGTTGGAAGACTACTTTTCTCATAGCTACGAATCTCATGTGAAACTACTGTGCCAGGACGATGTGGTCTCGTACCACCGCCGGTAGCTGGTGCAATTATACGAACTGCCTTGTTTGCTGACAAGGTAAGAGAATAAAAAGAAATTGTTTTAATAAAGCCAAAGAATTAAAACCGAAATAAAAACATTACCTGAAATCATTAAATATATTCCAATACTACTTTTTCCAAACTATATTCATTTGAGTTCCATTTACTCTTTGGCAGAATACTGCTTTCACGAACTTTTTCCAATGCTATGTATATATTTTGTAGTCAGTATTGGAGGATTTGACTGCGTTTTGAAACACTGGTGCAAAGCCCCATTGATCCATAATAATTTACAACTGAAAAATGAAAAAAGGATGTCTATATTCATGCATCTGCAGATCATACCATTGTTATGTGCACTTGCAAATACTGTTGGGTTGGTTTTCACAATTTCGATACAGACAAACATATACACTTTTTACAATCACTATTTTGTATTAATGTTCGAAAACTTAATACAAAATTTACTCATGCACAAAACTATGAAGGGAAAATTATGAGTGCAAATACTGCTTGTCCTGAATCAACTCCAAGCACTATCTGCCACTCACAATTTTCCGGAAGATGCTTATATCTATCACACACTTACCTTTTCGCATTGTTCGGGAACCTATGGAGTTTCTGAACATCTTCGCAACCCATAATACATTTGCGGCTCCTGAAATATAGGTTTTGTTTTATTTTTCTTCATAAATTTTACGATGATTATTACTTACATTATTTCTAAAATTTTTTCAGCACAGGTTATATTTGAAGAAAAATGCCACTTAAAAGCTAGGATTATACTCAATAAAATACACTTATCTTTATCACAGAATAGCAATCTTTATCACTTTGCTATTTTGAAACATAATGAATTCAAGTAAAGTTTAGAAAAAAGCGCAAATTTCTTAATTTTAATAAAATTAAACGCCTTTTGCTTGCAAAAATATTTTTTAACCCATAAATTTTTGACGTTTAACCGGTGAATTGAAAAGAGATAGAATTATAAAAAGCTATATCATACTGTCCTTCACCAAATGAGGGGTTAAAAAGGTATTGCCATTAGGGATGCCATTCATGAAAATACGATCTGGCCGGATTGGCGTGTCCTATCTGTATAACCTGTGATCTAAAGACGAATTGTTCAATGTCATTGATTCTTGATTGTTAGAGCGTTGCAACAACTTCATTTCTTTAGGTTTAGACGGAGACATGTTTAGAGCTATTTATAGCAATTGTAGATACAAAATTTGTGTCCTATTCTTTCATAAGAACAGGAAATATGTGAACCTTAGTCCAGTCAACTTGCAGAATCAACTTCGACAGAACTAATTAAATTGAACTTTTATATATTTTATATTATTATATGTATTTACAAAAGCTTACCCTTATCGCACCAATTCCATCCAGCAATGAATATGTAAATAATAATTTCATACTTCTGCATAAACATTTTATAAATAAACACCTTGATATAAACACTTTACATTTTTCTCATTTAGCGTCTGTTGGTGTCTGTGTTGCTTTTTCTTCTGTATCGCCATTTTTCTTATGTTTTACTTGTCAAGTCCATTTGACAAACGAAAATTTTTACACAAACAAAATACATATCAAGGCGAATCCATTACATATACTTTCTGCAGTGTTGCAAATTGAGTATACCTAGTATAGATGTGCCTTGGTATAATCAGTGTTAAAAACATCTCTGTGAAGAAAGCAAGATGCCATATTTTCAAAGTTAACAAGATATTTCCCCTTCGAATCCAAAATGGTTGACTGCTTACAAACATTGTAGACTGCTCAGCTGATAAGTACTGGTTTGAAAAAGTTAACAAGATTTTTTGGTTTGTTTACAAACATACCATATGCACGTTGTTTTGTGAGCCAGGTGCTCGCTATGTATTTTGGGGGTGGTTTTAACTATTGGCTTATATATTAAAAACTAAGCGCCCGCTACAAACTCCGCTACCTGCAATCAAAAGCCTACTATTTTACGCGTCGATTGCAGTAGTTGTCATATATCAAAGCTATTCCTAAAGAAAGTTATAGGTGCAACAAGATATTGAAAAGTGTAAATTTGCAAAAAAAAAATTTTTCTTTTAACTATTAACTTATATATTAAAAACTAAGGGCCCGCGTCAAACTCCGCTAGCTGCAATCAAAAGCTTACTAAATTACGCGTTGATTGCAATGGTTGTCATGTATCAAAGCTATTCCTAAAGAAAGTTATAGGTGCAACAAGATTTTTAAAAGTTGAAAAACGTCAAGTATGGCTTATTTTAACTATTGACTTATATATTAAAAACCAAGCGCCCGCGCCAAACTCCGCTACCTGCAATCGAAAGCCTATATTGTCCAATAATTATAGGTAAGTAATATATGAGTATACATATATAATTAATATAATATGTAACATATCCTTTTCATGTTGTATCAGGTGTATATCAGATATCTGCGGCATGAGTGCGTCCAGGAGTAAGGAAATGGGAAATCTTGTCAGTATATTATAATTCTGTTTGCACACAAATGCATATTACAAATTTAATTGAAATTCTTTTGTTTTAGATTATTAACCAAAGAATCAATGGTCATGTAAAAGCCAAAGGCAATGAAACGGTTTCCGTAGCCGCACCATGCACGGTGTTGCACGGCCGACAGAGTATTAAATGTTTTAAAACGCCCTCTTATCCAAATGTAATAAACATACATATATTATTTGAAAGTGTCGACACGTCTCTCAAGAAATTAAATTTAGTTTTGGAGTACATCAACATGAGCCCTATGTGGCTGACTAATCTCTACAAAACTTATGAAAATGATTTGTGGCGCAAAAGACCTCGCTTGGACAAAAGTAATAAGAAATGGATTTATTCTTGTGGATTGTGTAATAACGTTTATAAAAAATTTGTATCCGTCAAGAATCATCTTAACCTACATTTGAATTATTATCCTTATGTGTGCAAAATGTGTCTTAAGAAGAAAAACTGTTCCAGACGCACAAAAGTGAAGTGATTCTGAATAGTGGAATAGTCTGTGAACATGCAGTTTTGCTGAAAAATTGCATGGCAGCAAGACGAATTATAGTTAGAAGTAGTTTGCCACATTGCTAATGATGTTGTTTATCTGCCATAGGTGGAAGTATGAAAAATATATCGCTAAAATATGCACATACCTAAATATTTTAAATCTCTTTCTTTACAGATAGCCGGCTTAAGACCAGTAATACTCCATCAAACGCTGCAAACAATGCTTCAAGAGGACATTGATTCATAGAAGAATACATTTGGAAAGCGGTTTTTGTTTTTTAAAACTTTTATTAACGCAAACTGTTTTACAAAATTAATGCCAAAGAAAACTGGTTATAAAAAAATTTATGTTCATTGTTCTTAGTTACTTAATGTTCTTGTAATTCCTTCCTTAAAAAATAATAAAGTAATATTAGAATTATTTATATAAAATGTTAAATTAACTTTAAATGGTCTTTTTATCGAAAAATTCTATACAAATCTATGTGACATAATTGTTGCAAAATAAGATACATGCAATATAAGCAAAGATTTGAGCAATCACTTCAACAAATTTTCTTATTTATATATAACATTTGTAAGAATAAAAATAATCTCTTTTTTTAATTTGTGGTCCTGAAAAGGACCGGTGGTTTTTAAAAATGGTTATAACATCTTGTAGGATGGTATATGTAGGATTGTTATATATCAAAGCTATTCCAAAAGAAAGTTATAGGGGCAACAAGATTTTTAAAAGTTGAAAAACGTCAAGTATGGCTTATTTTAACTATTGACTTATATATTAAAAACCAAGCGCCCGCGCCAAACTCCGCTACCTGCAATCGAAAGCCTATATTGTCCAATAATTATAGGACAATATAAAAATATAGAAAAAATATATCGAAAGTCTACTAATTTACGCGTCGATTGCAGTAGTTGTCATATATCAAAGTTATTCCTAAAGAAAGTTATAGGTGCAACAAAATATTGAAAAGTGTAAATTTGCCAAAAAAATTTTTCTTTTAACAATTAACTTATATATTAAAAACTAAGGGCCCGCGCCAAACTCCGCTAGCTGCAATCAAAAGCTCACTAAATTACGCGTTGATTGCAATGGTTGTCATGTATCAAAGCTATTCCTAAAGAAAGTTATAGGTGCAACAAGATTTTGCAATGTTGAAAAAAGTCAAGTATGTCTTATTTTAACTATTGACTTATATATTAAAATCTAAGCGCCCGCGCCAAACTCCGCTACCTGCAATCGAAAGTCTACTAAATTACGCGTCGATTGCAATAGGTGTCATATGTCAAAGCTATTCCAAAAGAAAGTTATAGGTGCAACAAGATTTTGAGAAGGCCAAATAATTCTTATCGAAAGCTTACTGAATTACAAGTCGATTGCAATGGTTGTCATATATCAAAGCTATTCCAAAAAAAAAATTATATGGGAAACAAAATTTTTAAAAGTTAAAAAAGGCCAAATATGTCTTATCGAAAGCTTATTAATTAAACGCCGAAATAATTTTTATTTTAACTATTGGCTAATAAATTAAAAACTATGAACAATGTCGCTGCCGGCAATCGAAAGCTAGCTAAATTATGTGTCGATTCCAATGGTTTTCATTAATCAAAGCTATTCCAAAAAAAATTATATAAGCAAAAAAATTTTTAAAACTTGAAGAAGGCCAAATAATTCTTATATTCATATATCAGAGCTGTTCCAAAAAAAAGTTATATGGGCAACAAAATTTTGGGCAGCCCAAGTAATTCTTATCGACAGCTTACTGAATTACGCGTCGATTGCAATGGTTGTCATGTATCAAAGCTATTCCTAAAGAAAGTTATAGGTGCAACAAGATTTTGCAATGTTGAAAAAAGTCAAGTATGTCTTATTTTAACTATTGACTTATATATTAAAATCTAAGCGCCCGCGCCAAACTCCGCTACCTGCAATCGAAAGTCTACTAAATTACGCGTCGATTGCAATAGGTGTCATATGTCAAAGCTATTCCAAAAGAAAGTTATAGGTGCAACAAGATTTTGAGAAGGCCAAATAATTCTTATCGAAAGCTTACTGAATTACAAGTCGATTGCAATGGTTGTCATATATCAAAGCTATTCCAAAAAAAAAAATTATATGGGAAACAAAATTTTTAAAAGTTAAAAAAGGCCAAATATGTCTTATCGAAAGCTTATTAATTAAACGCCGAAATAATTTTTATTTTAACTATTGGCTTATAAATTAAAAACTATGAACAATGTCGCTGCCGGCAATCGAAAGCTAGCTAAATTATGTGTCGATTCCAATGGTTTTCATTAATCAAAGCTATTCCAAAAAAAATTATATAAGCAAAAAAATTTTTAAAACTTGAAGAAGGCCAAATAATTCTTATATTCATATATCAGAGCTGTTCCAAAAAAAAGTTATATGGGCAACAAAATTTTGGGCAGCCCAAGTAATTCTTATCGACAGCTTACTGAATTACGCGTCGATTGCAATGGTTGTCATATATCAAAGCTATTCCAAAAAAAAAAAAGTTGTATGGGAAATATAATTTTCAAAAGTTAAAAAAGGCCAAATAAGTCTTATCGAAAGCTTATTAATTAAACGCCGAAATAATTTTTATTTTAACTATTGGCTTATAAATTAAAAACTATGAATAATGTCGCTGCCGGCAATCTAAAGCTTGCTAAATTACGCGTCGATTGCAATGGTAGTTATATATCAAAATATTCCAAAAACAGTTAAGGGGGCAACAAAATTTTGAAAAGTTGATAAACGCCATATACATTTTTTTTATCTATTGTATTATAAATTAAAAACTATCACTATGCGGTCAATTAAGCTACCATTAATCAAAATCTTACTTAATAACGCATCGATTGCAATGGTTTAAATATATCAAAGCTATTCCAAAAGAAAGTTAAAAGTGCAACCAGAATTTTACAATATGAAAAACCCCAAGAAATTCTTGTCGATAGCTTACTAAATTACGGGTCGATTACAATGGTTGTCATATACCAAAGCTATTCCTAAAGAAAGTTATTGGTGCAACAAGATTTTGAAATGTTGAAAAAAGTCAAGTATGTCTTATTTTAACTATTGACTAATATAGTAAAAACTGAGCGCCCGCGCCAAACTCCGTTACCTGCAATCGAAAGTCTACTAAATTACGCGTCGATTGCAATAGGTGTCATATATCAAAGCTATTCCTAAAGAAAGTTATAGGCGCAACAAGATTTTGAAAAGTTCAAAATCGTCAAGTATGTCTTATTTTAACTATTGACTTATATATTTAAAACTAAGCGCCCGCGCCAAACTCCGCTACCTGCAATCAAAAGCCTACTAAATTACGCGTCGATTGCAATAGATGTCATATATCAAAGCTATTCCAAAAGAAAGTTATAGGTGCAACAAGATTTTTAAAAGTTGAAAAACGCCAAAATATTTCTTTTGCTTATTACTTAAAACCTAAGGATTTTTAAATTTGCAGTGAATGGTGAAAAGTTTTGTTTCAATTCCGCCTGTTCTTTATACATGTCTGGCATCATTAGGTAACATATATACATATATATATATATATATATATATATATTTATTTATTGAGAATGATTTTCCAGAAAAGTTAGTTTATAGCTTAATAAATCAGTATAAGAAAAATATAACAAATAATACAAATAATAACACAGAACCAAAATTATATAAATCCTTAATTTATATACCAGAAATGTCAGAGAGACTAGAGAAATCAAAAATATTTGATACTCAAAAATATAAAATGGCTTTTAGAACATATTGCACAAGCAATAAACTGTTCAGTAATATGAAAGATAGAGTAGAAAAATGGGATAGATCAAATATAGTTTATAAAATACCATGCAAAGGAAATGGATCTGTCAATTGTAAGGAGGTATACATAGGTACAAAAAAAAAATAAATTTAAAACCAGAATAGCAGGACATAAGAGTAATCAAAAGTATAGACATATTAATTCCGAAAAAACTGCATTATCGTCTCATTGTTTTAAATTTAATCACTATCCAGACTTTGAAAATGCATCAGTTTTAAGAACAGAAAACAATTATAAACGAAGACTTCTGTTAGAAATTATTAATGTACCTGTTAAAGAAAGAATGAACTTTAAAATAGATATTGATAATTTAGCTCAGAATTATAGATATTTAATTCATAGAAATTAAGTTATTAGAATTAATTGTTTATGTTATTTTATTCACACAATACATATATAATATTTTTACATATGCATGCATGTTTACAATTAAAAATTAATAATGATTATTATGTTAAATTATTGCCCTGTATGCATGTGTTAAGATACTACATATTAAGATCATATTGATCATAGTTAATCTTGTATTATGTAAAAAAATTGTCTATATTAATATCAATTAAAAAACATTAAAAGAATTGTTTGTTAACACATACACATAGTTTTAATTACATTATTATATATAAATAATATTTATAATATTTATGAATTTTGTAGTTAGTATGTTTTAATATTTAAAACTAACTAATTTCTACTTTTTATACATTTTAGAGTTAGTATTTTTAATATAGAAAAATTTTTGATTTATGTTGTTAAAAAATTTGTATGTATTTATATAATTGAAAAGAAAAATTATTTTGACAATATAAAATAATTTCCTGAAGAAGCTAACCGAAGGCTAGCGAAATATCGAAATAAATATATATATATATTAATATTGAATAACCGAAAAACTTAAACAAATCTATTGATTAATAAACGAAAAGAGGTTAAAAAATCAGATACAATAATATTTATTTATGGGTTAAAAAATATTTTTGCAAGCAAAAGGCGTTTACTTTTATTAAAATTAAGAAAATTTCGACTTTTTCTAAACTTTGCTTGAATTTATTGTGTTTCAAAATAGCAAAGTGATAAAGATTGCTATTATGTGATAAAGATAAGTGTGTTTTATTGAGTATAATCCTAGCTTTTTAAGCGGCATGTATCTTCAAATATAACCTGTGCTGAAAAAATTTTATAAATAATGTAAGTAATAATTATGGTAGAGTTTATGAAGAAAACTAAAGCAAAACCCTTATTTCAGGAGCCGCAAATGTATTATGGGTTGCCAAGATGTTCAGAAACTCCATAGGTTCCCGAAGAATCCGAAAAGGTGTGTGATAGATATAAGCATCTTCCGGAAAATTGTGAGTGGCAGATAGTGCTTGGAGTTGATTCAGGACAAGCAGTATTTGCACTCATAATTTTCCCTTCATAGTTTTGTGCATGAGTAAATTTTGTATTAAGTTTTCGAACATTAATACAAAATAGTGATTGTAAAAAGTGTATGTTTGTCTGTATCGAAATTGTGAAAACCAACCCAACAGTATTTCCAAGTGCACATAACAATGGTATGATCTGCAGATGCATGAATATAGACATCCTTTTTTCATTTTTCAGTTCTAAATTATTATGGATCAATGAGGCTTTGGACCAGTGTTTCAAAACGCAGTAAAATCCTCCAATACTGACTACAAAATATATACATAGCATTGGAAAAAGTTCGTGAAAGCAGTGTTCTGCTACCAACTACTACTATCCTACAAGATGTTATAAACATTTTTAAAATCCACCGGTCCTTTTCAGGACCACAAATTAGTGATTGCTCAAATCTTTGCTTAGATTGCATGTATCTTGTTTTGCAATAATTTTGTCGCAGATTTGTATAGAATTTTTCGATAAACTCAATTTTAAATAAATTTAATTTAAAATTTCTTTATTATTTTTTTTTTTAAAAGGAATTACAACAACATTAAATAACTAAGAACAATGAATACAAATTTTTTTATAACCAGTTTTCTTCAGCATTAATTTTGTAAAATACTTTTCGTTAATAAAACTTTTAAGAAATAAAAACTGCTTTCAAATGTATTCTTCTTTAATTCAATGTCCTCTTGAAGCATTGTTTGCAGCGTTTGATGGAGTATTACTGGTCCTAAGCCGACTGTTTGTAAAGAACGAGATTAAAATATTAAGGTATATACATATTTTAGCTATATATTTTTCATACTTCCTGCATATCCAACAACAACTGCATCTCTGAATAAATCACTGCACTTTTGTGAGTCGGGAACAGTTTTTCGAAAACCATCGCATCAAATGTATTCTTCTGTGAATCAATGTCCGTCTTGAACGCTGTTTGCAGCGTTTGATGGAGTATTACTGGTCTTAAGCCGACTGTCTGTAAAGAACGAGATTTAAAATATTAAGGTATGTGCATATTTTAGCGATATATTTTTCATACTTCTTGCATATCCAACAACAAATGAATCTCTGAATAAATGGTTTGTTAGCATGCATCTTTTCTAACTTTAGCAACTGCACCATAAGTATTCTCTTGCCGTCATCACCTATGGCAGATAAACAACATCATTAGCAA
This sequence comes from Linnaemya vulpina, assembly GCA_963675445.1. Classification (NCBI taxonomy): domain Eukaryota; kingdom Metazoa; phylum Arthropoda; class Insecta; order Diptera; family Tachinidae; genus Linnaemya; species Linnaemya vulpina. Next base: position 40,652,209 of record OY776276.1, read on the forward strand.
TGTGGCAAACTACTTCTAACCATAATTCGTCTTGCTGCCATGAAACTGCACCTTCACAGACTATTCCACTATTTAGAATCACTCCACTTTTGTGAGTCTGGAACTGTTTTTCGAAAACCATCACTAAGGATTATAATTTCGCATTTTCCACACCACACACGATGTTAATACAATGATAAAAATATATGAAATTATGTTTGCAGATGCAAATTATCCCGAAAACACATAACTTTTTTAACAACACGAAATATTTTATCCACAAAATAAAATTTTATCAAAACAAAGTTTTATTTCCAATTAGTTTGTTTACCTGTTTTTAATGTGTGTTCATCTCTTCACTCACATTGATTTCTGAAAAACACCTATAGCTTTACTCTTCACAACAACGGGTTAACGAAAACTGTTACGGGCAAAAATGAACTGTCATTTTTGAGAATTCGGCTTATTTTGTGACCCGCGAGAAGATAACAAACTTTTCAAATTTTTTTTCCGAGTATGCAAATTGAGTGAGTTGTTTTAAAAAGAGCGTTGCGCTCTCTTGAGTTTAACAAAACGAGCTGCCAGACTCAAATATATGTACACTGGCAACATTTAACTACTTTTATATTAGCGTTGAAGTGATCAACATTTTTTTTTATTTTTTCTAAACTAATTACCTATCTTTTAATAATATTCATATAATTAGTATTTCTTACAAATATTTATATATTTATTCGTAATATTGAACACTTTTACATAATTACAACGTAATATCTAGGTTATGTTATGCAGGTAAAACATAAAAGTGATGATGTATATTACATGCACAATATATCAACCTAAAACTGTTTTTTTGTAATGTTCTCTAAACTAATTACCTATCTTTTAAAAATATTCAAATAATTAGTATTTCTTTCAAATATTTATATATTTATTGGTAATATTCAACATTTTTACATAATTACAACGTAATATATATGCTATGTTATGCAGGTAAAACATACAAGTGATGCCAAATATTGCATGCACCATATATATCAAAAGGATACGGCAACAACATTAATTGGTTGATTACTAAAGGCGCATTTTTGTAGTATTTTATCACTTCAACAAACTTTTTGCATTTTCAACAGATGCAAAAATTCCAACAGTATGAAAAGGGCTACAATTTGGCATCATTCAATTTTTAATTTATTGTTACTGCTTCAAACAAATTTTTCAAAAAACTATTTTCACTCACATTATTTTTTTTTCAGTTTTCGACCTGCAACTCCCATACCTGACTTTGAGCCAAAAATTGAACTATACCATCTTAAAGGGCATGGAAAGGGCTAAAATTTGGCATAATTAAATTTTTGATTTATTGTTACTGCTTCAAACAAATTTTTAAAAAAACTTTTCACTAACATTAATTTTTTTCAGTTTTCGACCTGTAACTCCCATACCTGACTTTGAGCCAAAAATTGAACTAAACCATCTTCAAGGGCATGGAAAGGGCTACAATTTGGCATCATTCAATTTTTGATTTATTGTTACTGCTTCGAACAAATTTTTCAAAAAACATTAATTTTTTCAGTTATTGACCTATAACACCCATACCTGACTTTGAGCCAAAAATTCAATTATACCATCTTAAAGGGCATGGAAAAGGCTACAATTTAGCATCATTAAATTTTTGATTTATTGTTACTGCTTCAAACAAATTTTTAAAAAAACTGTTCACTCATATTAATTTTTTTCAGTTTTCGACCTGTAACTCCCATACCTGACTTTGAGCCAAAAATTGAACTATACCATCTTAAAGGGCATGGAAAGGGCTGAAATTTGGCATCATTAAAATTTTGATTTATTGTTACCGCTTCGAACAAATTTTTCAAAAAACTGTTTTCACTAACATTAATTTTTTTCAGTTTTCGACCTATAACTCCCATACCTGGCTTTGAGCCGAAAATTGAACTATACCATCTTAAAGAACATGGAAAGGGCTACAATTTGGCATCATTCAATTTTTGATTTATTGTTACTGCTTCGAACAAATTAAAAAAAACTGTTTTCACTAACATTAATATTTTTCAGTTTTCAACCTGTAACTCCCATACCTGACTTTTAACCCAAAAATTGAACTATATCGTCTTAAAGGGCATGAAAAGGGCTACAATTTGGCATCATTAAATTTTTGATTTATTGTTACTGCTTCAAACAAATTTAAAAAAAAACTTCACTCATATTAATTTTTTTCAGTTTTCGACCTGTAACTTCCATACCTGACTTTGAGCTAAAAATTGAACTATACCATATTAAAGGGCATGGAAAGGGCTAAAATTTGGCATCATCAAATTTTTGATTTATTGTTACTGCTTCAAACAAATTTTTCAAAAAACTGTTTTCACTCACATTAATTTTTTTCAGTTTTCGACCTGTAACTCCCATACCTGATTTTGAGCCAAAAATTGAATTATACCATCTTAAAGGGTATGGAAAGGGCTACAATTTGGCATTATTCAATTTTTGATTTATTGTTACTACTTCGAACAAATTTTTCAAAAAACATTAATTTTTTCAGTTTTTGACCTATAACTCCCATACCTGACTTTGAGCCAAAAATTAAATTATACCATCTTAAAGGGCATGGAAAGGGCTACAATTTGGCTTCATTCAATTTTTGATTTATTGTTACTGCTTCAAACAAATTTTTCAAAAAACTGTTTTCACTCACACTATTTTTTTTTTTTTCAGTTTTCGACCTGCAACTCCCATACCTGACTTTGAGCCAAAAATTGCATCATACCATCTTAAAGGGCATGAAAAGGGCTACAATTTGGCATCATTCAATTTTTGATTTATTGTTACTGCTTCGAACAAATTTTTCAAAAAACTATTTTCACTAACATAAATTTTTTTCAGTTTTCGACCTGTAACTCCCATACCTGACTTTGAGCCAAAAATTGAACTATACCATCTTAAAGGGCATGAAAAGGGCTACAATTTGGCATCATTAATTTTTTGATTTATTGTTACTGCTTCAAAAAAATTTTTCAAAAAACTGTTTTCACTCACATTAATTTTTTTCAGTTTTCGACCTGTAACTCCCATACCTGACTTTGAGCCAAAAATTGAATTATACCATCTTAAATGGTATGGAAAGGGCTACAATTTGGCATCATTCAATTTTTGATATATTGTTACTACTTCGAACAAATTTTTCAAAAAACATTAATTTTTTCAGTTTTTGACCTATAACTCCCATACCTGACTTTGAGCCGAAAATTGAACAATACCATCTTAAAGGGTATGGAAAGGGCTACAGTTTGGCATCATTAAATTTTTGATTTATTGTTACTACTTCGAACAAATTTTTCAAAAAACCTTAATTTTCTCAGTTTTTGACCTATAATTCCCATACCTGACTTTGAGCCGAAAACTGAACTATACCATCTTAAAGGGCATGGAAAGGGCTACAATTTGGCATCATTCAATTTTTGATTTATTGTTACTACTTCGAACAAATTTTTCAAAAAACATTAATTTTTTCAGATTTTGACCTATAACTCCCATACCTGACTTTGAGCCGAAAATTGAATTATACCATCTTAAAGGGCATGGAAAGGGCTACAATTTGGCTTCATTCAATTTTTGATTTATTGTTACTGCTTCAAACAAATTTTTCAAAAAACTGTTTTCACTCACATTATTTTTTTTTCAGTTTTCGACCTGCAACTCCCATACCTGACTTTGAGCCAAAAATTGCATTATACCATCTTAAAGGGCATGAAAAGGGCTACAATTTGGCATCATTAAATTTTTGATTTATTGTTACTGCTTCAAACAAATTTTTCAAAAAACTGTTTTCACTCACATTAATTTTTTTCAGTTTTCGACCTGTAACGCCCATACCTGACTTTGAGCCAAAAATTAAATTATACTATCTTAAAGGGCATGAAAAGGGCTACAATTTTTAAAAAAACTGTTCACTCATATTAATTTTTTTCAGTTTTCGACCTCTAACTCCCATACCTGACTTTGAGCCAAAAATTGAACTATACCATCTTAAAGGGCATGGAAAGGGCTGAAATTTGGCATCATTAAAATTTTGATTTATTGTTACCGCTTCGAACAAATTTTTCAAAAAACTGTTTTCACTAACATTATTGTTTTTCAGTTTTCGACCTGTAACTCCCATACCTGACTTTGAGCCAAAAATTGAACTAAACCATCTTAAAGAGCATGGAAAGGGCTACAATTTGGCATCATTCAATTTTTGATTTATTGTTACTGCTTCGAACAAATTTAAAAAAAAAACTGTTTTCACTAACATTAATATTTTTCAGTTTTCAACCTGTAACTCCCATACCTGACTTTGAGCCAAAAATTGAACTATACTGTCTTAAAGGGCATGGAAAAGGCTACAATTTGGCATCATTCAATTTTTGATTTATTGTTACTGCTTCAAACAAATTTTTCAAAAAACTGTTTTCACTCACATTAATTTTTTTCAGTTTTCGACCTGTAACGCCCATACCTGACTTTGAGCCAAAAATTGAATTATACTATCTTAAAGGGCATGAAGAGGGCTACAATTTTTAAAAAAACTGTTCACTCATATTAATATTTTTCAGCTTTCGACCTCTAACTCCCATACCTGACTTTGAGCCAAAAATTGAACTATACCATCTTAAAGGGCATGGAAAGGGCTGAAATTTGGCATCATTAAATTTTTGATTTATTGTTACTGCTTCAAAAAAATTTTTCAAAAAACTGTTTTCACTCACATTAATTTTTTTCAGTTTTCGACCTGTAACTCCCATACCTGACTTTGAGCCAAAATTGAATTATACCATCTTAAATGGTATGGAAAGGGCTACAATTTGGCATCATTCAATTTTTGATATATTGTTACTACTTCGAACAAATTTTTCAAAAAACATTAATTTTTTCAGTTTTTGACCTATAACTCCCATACCTGACTTTGAGCCGAAAATTTAACAATACCATCTTAAAGGGTATGGAAAGGGCTACAGTTTGGCATCATTCAATTTTTGATTTATTGTTACTACTTCGAACAAATTTTTCAAAAAACCTTAATTTTCTCAGTTTTTGACCTATAATTCCCATACCTGACTTTGAGCCGAAAACTGAACTATACCATCTTAAAGGGCATGAAAAGGGCTACAATTTGGCATCATTCAATTTTTGATTTATTGTTACTACTTCGAACAAATTTTTCAAAAAACATTAATTTTTTCAGATTTTGACCTATAACTCCCATACCTGACTTTGAGCCGAAAATTGAATTATACCATCTTAAAGGGCATGGAAAGGGCTACAATTTGGCTTCATTCAATTTTTGATTTATTGTTACTGCTTCAAACAAATTTTTCAAAAAACTGTTTTCACTCACATTATTTTTTTTTCACTTTTCGACCTGCAACTCCCATACCTGACTTTGAGCCAAAAATTGCATTATACCATCTTAAAGGGCATGAAAAGGGCTACAATTTGGCATCATTAAATTTTTGATTTATTGTTACTGCTTCAAACAAATTTTTCAAAAAACTGTTTTCACTCACATTAATTTTTTTCAGTTTTCGACCTGTAACGCCCATACCTGACTTTGAGCCAAAAATTGAATTATACTATCTTAAAGGGCATGAAAAGGGCTACAATTTTTAAAAAAACTGTTCACTCATATTAATTTTTTTCAGTTTTCGACCTCTAACTCCCATACCTGACTTTGAGCCAAAAATTGAACTATACCATCTTAAAGGGCATGGAAAGGGCTGAAATTTGGCATCATTAAAATTTTGATTTATTGTTACCGCTTCGAACAAATTTTTCAAAAAACTGTTTTCAATAACATTATTGTTTTTCAGTTTTCGACCTGTAACTCCCATACCTGACTTTGAGCCAAAAATTGAACTAAACCATCTTAAAGAGCATGGAAAGGGCTACAATTTGGCATCATTCAATTTTTGATTTATTGTTACTGCTTCGAACAAATTAAAAAAAAAAACTGTTTTCACTAACATTAATATTTTTCAGTTTTCAACCTGTAACTCCCATACCTGACTTTGAGCCAAAAATTGAACTATACTGTCTTAAAGGGCATGGAAAAGGCTACAATTTGGCATCATTCAATTTTTGATTTATTGTTACTGCTACAAACAAATTTTTCAAAAAACTGTTTTCACTCACATTAATTTTTTTCAGTTTTCGACCTGTAACTCCCATACCTGACTTTGAGCCAAAATTGAATTATACCATCTTAAGTGGTATGGAAAGGGCTACAATTTGGCATCATTCAATTTTTGATATATTGTTACTAATTCGAACAAATTTTTCAAAAAACATTAATTTTTTCAGTTTTTGACCTATAACTCCCATACCTGACTTTGAGCCGAAAATTGAATTATACCATCTTAAAGGGCATGGAAAGGGCTACAATTTGGCATCATTAAATTTTTGATTTATTGTTACTGCTTCGAACAAATTTTTAAAAAAACTGTTCACTCATATTAATTTTTTTCAGTTTTCGACCTCTAACTCCCATACCTGACTTTGAGCCAAAAATTGAACTAAACCATCTTAAAGGGCATGGAAAGGGCTGAAATTTGGCATCATTAAAATTTTGATTTATTGTTACCGCTTCGAACAAATTTTTCAAGAAACTGTTTTCACTAACATTATTGTTTTTCAGTTTTCGACCTGTAACTCCCATACCTGACTTTGAGCCAAAAATTAAACTAAACCATCTTAAAGGGCATGGAAAGGGCTACAATTTGGCATCATTCAATTTTTGATTTATTGTTACTGCTTCGAACAAATTTAAAAAAAAAACTCTTTTCACTAACATTAATATTTTTCAGTTTTCAACCTGTAACTCCCATACCTGACTTTGAGCCAAAAATTGAACTATACTGTCTTAAAGGGCATGGAAAGGGCTACAATTTGGCATCATTCAATTTTTGATTTATTGTTACTGCTTCAAACTAATTTTTCAAAAAACTGTTTTCACTCACATTAATTTTTTTCAGTTTTCGACCTGTAACGCCCATACCTGACTTTGAGCCAAAAATTGAATTATACTATCTTAAAGGGCATGAAAAGGGCTACAATTTGGCATCATTCAATTTTTGATTTATTGTTATTGCTTCAAACAAATTTAAAAAAAACTGTTTTCACTCACATTAATTTTTTCAGTTTTCGACCTGTAACTCCCATACCTGACTTTGAGCCAAAAATTTAATTATACCATCTTAAAGGGTATGGAAAGGGCTACAATTTGGCATTATTAAATTTTTGATTTATTGTTACTACTTCCAACAAATTTTTCAAAAAACATTAATTTTCTCAGTTTTTGACCTATAACTCCCATACCTGACTTTGAGCCAAAAATTTCATTATACCATCGTAAAGGGCATGAAAAGGGCTACAATTTGGCATCATTCAATTTTTGATTTATTGTTACTGCTTCGAATCAATTTTTCAAAAAACTATTTTCACTAACATTAATATTTTTCAGTTCTCGACCTGTAAGTCCCGTACCTGACTTTGAGCCAAAAATTGAACTATACTATCTTAAAAGGCATGGAAAGGGCTAAAATTTGGCAACATTCAATTTTTGATTTATTGTTACTGCTTCGAACAAATTTTTCAAAAAACATAAATTTTTTCAGTTTTTGACCTATAACTCCCATACCTGACTTTGAACCGAAAATTGAACTATACCATCTTAAAGGGCATGGAAAGGGCTAAAATTTGGCATCATTAAATTTTTGATTTATTGTTACTGCTTCAAACAAATTTTTCAAGAAACTGTTTTCACTCACATTAATTTTTTTCAGTTTTCGACCTGTAACTCCCATACCTGAATTTGAGCCAAAAATTGAATTATACCATCTTCAAAAAACATTAATTTTTTCAGTTTTTGACCTATAACTCCCATACCTGACTTTGAGCCAAAAATTAAATTATACCATCTTAAAAGGCATGGATAGGGCTACAATTTGGCTTCATTCAATTTTTGATTTATTGTTACTGCTTCAAATAAATTTTTCAAAAAACTGTTTTCACTCACATTATTTTTTTTTTCAGTTTTCGACCTGCAACTCCCATACCTGACTTTGAGCCAAAAATTGCATTATACCATCTTAAAGGGCATGAAAAGGGCTACAATTTGGCATCATTCAATTTTTGATTTATTGTTACTGCTTCGAACAAATTTTTCAAAAAACTATTTTCACTAACATTAATATTTTTCAGTTTTCGACCTGTAAGTCCCGTACCTGACTTTAAGCCAAAAATTGAACTATACCATCTTAAAAGGCATGGAAAGGGCTACAATTTGGCATCATTCAATTTTTGATTTATTGTTACTGCTTCGAACAAATTTAAAAAAAACAGTTTTCAATAACATAAATTTTTTTTCAGTTTTCGACCTGTAACTCCCATACCTGACTTTGAGCCAAAAATTGAACTATACCATCTTAAAGGGCATGAAAAGGGCTACAATTTGGCATCATTAAATTTTTGATTTATTGTTACTGCTTCAAAAAAATTTTTCAAAAAACTGTTTTCACTCACATTAATTTTTTTCAGTTTTCGACCTGTAACTCCCATACCTGACTTTGAGCCAAAAATTGAATTATACCATCTTAAATGGTTTGGAAAGGGCTACAGTTTGGCATCATAAAATTTTTGATTTATTGTTACTACCTCCAACAAATTTTTCAAAAAACCTTAATTTTCTCAGTTTTTGACCTATAATTCCCATACCTGACTTTGAGCCGAAAATCGAAGTATACCATCTTAAAGGGCATGGAAAGGGCTATAATTTGGCATCATTAAATTTTTGATTTATTGTTACTACTTCGAACAAATTTTTCAAAAAACATTAATTTTTTCAGTTTTTGACCTATAACTCCCATACCTGACTTTGAGCCAAAAATTGAATTATACCATCTTAAAGGGCATGGAAAGGGCTACAATTTGGCTTCATTCAATTTTTGATTTATTGTTACTGCTTCAAAAAAATTTTTCAAAAAACTGTTTTCACTCACATTATTTTTTTTTCAGTTTTCGACCTGCAACTCCCATACCTGACTTTGAGCCAAAAATTGCATTATACCATCTTAAAGGGCATGAAAAGGGCTACAATTTGGCATCATTAAATTTTTGATTTATTGTTACTGCTTCAAACAAATTTTTAAAAAAACTGTTCACTTATATTAATTTTTTTCAGTTTTCGACCTCTAACTCCCATACCTGACTTTGAGCCAAAAATTGAACTATACCATCTTAAAGGGCATGGAAAGGGCTGAAATTTGGCATCATTAAAATTTTGATTTATTGTTACCGCTTCGAACAAATTTTTCAAAAAACTGTTTTCACTAACATTAATGTTTTTCAGTTTTCGACCTGTAACTCCCATACCTGAATTTGAGCCAAAAATTGAACTAAACCATCTTAAAGGACATGGAAAGGGCTACAATTTGGCATCATTCAATTTTTGATTTATTGTTACTGCTTCGAACAAATTTTAAAAAAAGCTGTTTTCACTAACATTAATATTTTTCAGTTTTCAACCTGTAACTCCCATACCTGACTTTTAAGCCAAAAATTGAACTATACTGTCTTAAAGGGCATGGAAAGGGCTACAATTTGGCATCATTCAATTTTTGATTTATTGTTACTGCTTCAAAAAAATTTTTAAAAAAACTGTTTTCACTCACATTAATTTTTTTCAGTTTTCGACCTGTAACTCCCATACCTGACTTTGAGCCAAAAATTGAATTATACCATCTTAAAGGGTATGGAAAGGGCTACAGTTTGGCATCATTCAATGTTTGATTTATTGTTACTACTTCCAACAAATTTTTCAAAAAACATTAATTTTTTCAGTTTTTGACCTATAATTCCCATACCTGACTTTGAGCCGAAAATTGAACTATACCATCTTAAAGGGCATGGAAAGGGCTACAATTTGGCATCATTAAATTTTTGATTTATTGTTACTACTTCGAACAAATTTTTCAAAAAACATTAATTTTCTCAGTTTTTGACCTATAACTCCCATACCTGACTTTGAGCCAAAAATTTCATTACACCATCTTAAAGAGCATTAAAAGGGCTACAATTTGGCATCATTTAATTTTTGATTTATAGTTACTGCTTCAAACAAATTTTTTAAAAATCTGTTCACTCATATTAATTTTTTCAGTTTTCGACCTCTAACTCCCATACCTGACTGTGAGCCAAAAATTGAACTATACCATCTTAAAGGGCATGAAAAGGGCTACAATTTGGCATCATTCAATTTTTGATTTATTGTTACTGCTTCAAACAAATTTTTCAAAAAACTGTTTTCACTCACATTATTTTTTTTTTCAGTTTTCGACCTGCAACTCCCATACCTGACTTTGAGCCAAAAATTGCATTACACCATCTTAAAAGGGCATGAAAAGGGCTACAATTTGGCATCATTCAGTTTTTGATTTATTGTTACTGCTTCGAACAAATTTTTCAAAAAACTATTTTCACTAACATTAATATTTTTCAGTTTTCGACCTGTAAGTCCCGTACCTGATTTTGAGCCAAAAATTGAACTATACCATCTTAAAAGGCATGGAAAGGGCTACAATTTGGCATCATTCAATTTTTGATTTATTGTTACTGCTTCGAACAAATTTAAAAAAAAACTGTTTTCACTAACATAAATTTTTTTCAGTTTTCGACCTGTAACTCCCATACCTGACTTTGAGCCAAAAATTGAACTATACCATCTTAAAGGGCATGAAAAGGGCTACAATTTGGCATCATTAAATTTTTGATTTATTGTTACTGCTTCAAAAAAATTTTTCAAAAAACTGTTTTCACTCACATTAATTTTTTTCAGTTTTCGACCTGTAACTCCCATACCTGACTTTGAGCCAAAAATTGAATTATACCATCTTAAATGGTATGGAAAGGGCTACAATTTGGCATCATTCAATTTTTGATATATTGTTACTACTTCGAACAAATTTTTCAAAAAACATTAATTTTTTTTAGTTTTTGACCTATAACTCCCATACCTGACTTTGAGCTGAAAATTGAACAATACCATCTTAAAGGGTATGGAAAGGGCTACAGTTTGGCATCATTCAATTTTTGATTTATTGTTACTACTTCGAACAAATTTTTCAAAAAACCTTAATTTTCTCAGTTTTCGACCTATAACTCCCATACCTGACTTTGAGCCAAAAATTGAACTATACGATCTTAAAGGGCATGAAAAGGGCTACAATTTGGCATCATTAAATTTTTGATTTATTGTTACTGCTTCAAAAAAATTTTTCAAAAAACTGTTTTCACTCACATTAAATTTTTTTCAGTTTTCGACCTGTAACTCCCATACCTGACTTTGACCCAAAAATTGAATTATACCATCTTAAATGGTATGGAAAGGGCTACAATTTGGCATCATTCAATTTTTGATATATTGTTACTACTTCGAACAAATTTTTCAAAAAACATAAATTTTTTCAGTTTTTGACCTATAACTCCCATACCTGACTTTGAGCCGAAAATTGAACAATACCATCTTAAAGGGTATGGAAAGGGCTACAATTTGGCATCATTCAATTTTTGATTTATTGTTACTGCTTCGAACAAATTTTTCAAAAAACTATTTTCACTAACATTAATATTTTTCAGTTTTCGACCTGTAAGTCCCGTACCTGACTTTGAGCCAAAAATTGAACTATACCATCTTAAAAGGCATGGAAAGGGCTACAATTTGGCATCATTCAATTTTTGATTTATTGTTACTGCTTCGAACAAATTTAAAAAAAAATTGTTTTCACTAACATAAATTTTTTTCAGTTTTCGACCTGTGACTCCCATACCTGACTTTGAGCCAAAAATTGAACTATACATCTTAAAGGGCATGAAAAGGGCTACAATTTGGCATCATTAAATTTTTGATTTATTGTTACTGCTTCAAAAAAATTTTTCAAAAAACTGTTTTCACTCACATTAATTTTTTTCAGTTTTCGACCTGTAACTCCCATACCTGACTTTGAGCCAAAAATTGAATTATACCATCTTAAAGGGTATGGAAAGGGCTACAGTTTGGCATCATTCAATTTTTGATTTATTGTTACTACTTCGAACAAATTTTTCAAAAAACCTTAATTTTCTCCTATAATTCCCATACCTGACTTTGAGCCGAAAATTGAACTATACCATCTTAAAGGGCATGGAAAGGGCTACAATTTGGCATCATTAAATTTTTAATTTATTGTTACTACTTTGAACAAATTTTTCAAAAAACATTAATTTTTTTCAGTTTTTGACCTATAAATCCCATACCTGACTTTGAGCCAAAAATTGAATTATACCATCTTAAAGGGCATGGAAAGGGCTACAATTTGGCTTCATTCAATTTTTGATTTATTGTTACTGCTTCAAAAAAATTATTCAAAAAACTGTTTTCACTCACATTTTTTTTTTTCAGTTTTCGACCTGCAACTCCCATACCTGACTTTGAGCCAAAAATTGCATTATACCATCTTAAAGGGCATGAAAAGGGCTACAATTTGGCATCATTAAATTTTTGATTTATTGTTACTGCTTCAAACAAATTTTTAAAAAAACTGTTCACTCATATTAATTTTTTTCAGTTTTCGACCTCTAACTCCCATACCTGACTTTGAGCCAAAAATTGAACTAAACCATCTTAAAGGGCATGGAAAGGGCTACAATTTGGCATCATTCAATTTTTGATTTATTGTTACTGCTTCGAACAAATTTAAAAAAAAACTGTTTTCACTAACATTAATATTTTTCAGTTTTCAACCTGTAACTCCCATACCTGACTTTTAAGCCAAAAATTGAACTATACTGTCTTAAAGGGCATGGAAAGGGCTACAATTTGGCATCATTCAATTTTTGATTTATTGTTACTGCTTCAAAAAAATTTTTCAAAAAACTGTTTTCACTCACATTAATTTTTTTCAGTTTTCGACCTGTAACTCCCATACCTGACTTTGAGCCAAAAATTTAATTATACTATCTTAAAGGGCATGAAAAGGGCTACAATTTGGCATCATTCAATTTTTTATTTATTGTTATTGCTTCAAACAAATTTAAAAAAAACTGTTTTCACTCACATTAATTTTTTCAGTTTTCGACCTGTAACTCCCATACCTGACTTTGAGCCAAAAATTGAATTATACCATCTTAAAGGGTATGGAAAGGGCTACAATTTGCCATTATTAAATTTTTGATTTATTGTTACTACTTCGAAAATTTTTTCAAAAAACATTAATTTTCTCAGTTTTTGACCTATAACTCCCATACCTGACTTTGAGCCAAAAATCTCATTATACCATCTGAAAGAGCATTAAAAGGGCTACAATTTGGCATCATTCAGTTTTTGATTTATTGTTACTGCTTCAAACAAATTTTTTAAAAATCTGTTCACTCATATTAATTTTTTCAGTTTTCGACCTCTAACTCCCATACCTGACTGTGAGCCAAAAATTGAACTATACCATTTTAAACGGCATGAAAAGGGCTACAATTTGGCATCATTCAATTTTTGATTTATTGTTACTGCTTCGAACAATTTTTTCAAAAAACTATTTTCACTAACATTAATATTTTTCAGTTCTCGACCTGTAAGTCCCGTACCTGACTTTGAGCCAAAAATTGAACTATACTATCTTAAAAGGCATGGAAAGGGCTAAAATTTGGCATCATTCAATTTTTGATTTATTGTTACTGCTTCGAACAAATTTTTCAAAAAACATTAATTTTTTCAGTTTTTGACCTATAACTCCCATACCTGACGTTGAGCCGAAAATTGAACAATACCATCTTAAAGGGTATGGAAAGGGCTACAGTTTGGCATCATTCAATTTTTGATTTATTCTTACCACTTCGAACAAATTTTTCAAAAAACCTTAATATTCTCAGTTTTTGACCTATAATTCCCATACCTGACTTAGAGCCGAAAATTGAACTATACCATCTTAAAGGGCATGGAAAGGGCTACAATTTGGAATCATTAAATTTTTGATTTATTGTTACTACTTCGAACAAATTTTTCAAAAAACATTAATTTTTTCAGTTTTTGACCTATAACTCCCATACCTGACTTTGAGCCAAAAATTGAATTATACCATCTTAAAGGGCATGGAAAGGGCTACAATTTGGCTTCATTCAATTTTTGATTTATTGTTACTGCTTCGAACAAATTTTTCAAAAAACTGTTTTCGCTCACATTATTTTTTTTCAGTTTTCGACCTGCAACTCCCATACCTGACTTTGAGCCAAAAACTGAATTATACCATCTTAAAGGGTATGAAAAGGGCTACAATTTGGCATCATTAAATTTTTGATTTATTGTTACTGCTTCAAACAAATTTTTTAAAAAAACTGTTCACTCATATTAATTTTTTTCAGTTTTCGACCTCTAACTCCCATACCTGACTTTGAGCCAAAAATTGAACTATACCGTCTTAAAGGGCATGGAAAGGGCTGAAATTTGGCATCATTAAAATTTTGATTTATTGTTACCGCTTCGAACAAATTTTTCAAAAAACTGTTTTCACTAACATTAATGTTTTTCAGTTTTCGACCTGTAACTCCCATACCTGACTTTGAGCCAAAAATTGAACTAAACCATCTTAAAGGGCATGGAAAGGGCTACAATTTGGCATCATTCAATTTTTGATTTATTGTTACTGCTTCAAACAAATTTTTCAAAAAACTGTTTTCACTCACATTAATTTTTTTCAGTTTTCGACCTGTAACTCCCATACCTGACTTTGAGCCAAAAATTGAAATATACTATCTTAAAGGGCATGAAAAGGGCTACAATTTGGCATCATTCAATTTTTGATTTATTGTTATTGCTTCAAACAAATTTAAAAAAAAACTGTTTTCACTAACATTAATGTTTTTCAGTTTTCGACCTGTAACTCCCATACCTGACTTTGAGCCAAAAATTGAACTATACCATCTTAAAGAGCATGAAAAGGGCTACAATTTAACATCATTAAATTTTTGATTTATTGTTATTGCTTCAAACAAATTTAAAAAAAAACTGTTTTCACTCACATTAATTTTTTCAGTTTTCGACCTGTAACTCCCATACCTGACGTTGAGCCAAAAATTTAATTATACCATCTTAAAGGGCATGAAAAGGGCTACAATTTGGCATCATTCAATTTTTGATTTATTGTTACTGCTTCGAACAAATTAAAAAAAAAACTGTTTTCACTCCATTAATTTTTTTTTTCAGTTTTCGACCTGTAACTCCCATACCTGACTTTAAGCCAAAAATTGAATTAAACCATCTTCAAGGGTATGGAAAGGGCTACAATTTGGCATTATTCAATTTTTGATTTATTGTTACTACTTCCAACAAATTTTTCAAAAAACATTAATTTTTTCAGTTTTTGACCTGTAACTCCCATACCTGCCTTTGAGCCAAAAATTGAATTATACCATCTTAAAGGCCTTGAAAAGGGCTATAATTTGGCATCATTAAATTTTTGATTTATTGTTATTGCTTCAAACAAATTTAAAAAAAAACTGTTTTCACTCACATTAATTTTTTTCAGTTTTCGACCTGTAACTCCCATACCTGACTTAGAGCCAAAAAGTGAATTATACCATCTTAAAGGGCATGAAAAGGGCTACAATTTGGCATCATTCAATTTTTGATTTATTGTTATTGCTTCAAACAAATTTAAAAAAAAACTGTTTTCACTCACATTAATTTTTTCAGTTTTCGACCTGTAACTCCCATACCTGACTTTGAGCCAAAAATTGAATTATACCATCTTAAAGGGCATGGAAAGGGCTACAATTTGGCATCATTCAATTTTTTATTTATTGTTACTGCTTCGAACAAATTTAAAAAAAAACTGTTTTCACTCACATTAATTTTTTTTTCAGTTTTCGACCTGTAACTCCCATACCTGACTTTAAGCCAAAAATTGAATTATACCATCTTAAAGGGCATGAAAAGGGCTACAATTTGGCATCATTCAATTTTTGATTTATTGTTACTGCTTCGAACAAATGTTTCAAAAAACTGTTTTCACTAACATTCATATATTTGAGTTTTCGACCTGTAAGTCCCATACCTGACTTTAAGCCAAAAATTGAACTATACCATCTTAAAGAGCATGAAAAGGGCTACAATTTGGCATTATTAAATTTTTGATTTATTGTTATTGCTTCAAACAAATTTAAAAAAAAAACTGTTTTCACTCACATTAATTTTTTCAGTTTTCGACCTGTAACTCCCATACCTGACGTTGAGCCAAAAATTGAATTATACCATCTTAAAGGGCATGAAGAGGGCTACAATTTGGCATCATTCAATTTTTTGATTTATTGTTACTGCTTCGAACAAATTTAAAAAAAACTGTTTTCACTCACATTAATTTTTTTTTCAGTTTTCAACCTGTAACTCCCATACCTGACTTTGAGCCAAAAATAGAATTATACCATCTTCAAGGGTATGGAAAGGGCTACAATTTGGCATTATTCAATTTTTGATTTATTGTTACTACTTCCAACAAATTTTTCAAAAAACATTAATTTTTTCAGTTTTTGACCTGTAACTCCCATACCTGCCTTTGAGCCAAAAATTGAATTATACCATCTTAAAGGGCATGAAAAGGGCTACAATTTGGCATCATTAAATTTTTGATTTATTGTTATTGCTTCAAACAAATTTAAAAAAAAAACTGTTTTCACTCACATTAATTTTTTCAGTTTTCGACCTGTAACTCCCATACCTGACTTTGAGCCAAAAATTGAATTATACCATCTTAAATGGTATGGAAAGGGCTACAATTTGGCATCATTAAATTTTTGATATATTGTTACTACTTCGAACAAATTTTTCAAAAAACATTAATTTTTTCAGTTTTTGACCTATAACTCCCGTACCTGACTTTGAGCCTAAAATTGAACTATACCATCTTAAAGGGTATGGAAAGGGCTACAATTTGGCGTCATTCAATTTTTGATTTATTGTTACTGCTTCGAACAAATTTAAAAAAAAAAACTGTTTTCACTCACATTAATTTTTTTTTCAGTTTTCGACCTGTAACTCCCATACCTGACTTTGAGCCAAAAACTGAATTATACCATCTTAAAGGGTATGCAAAGGGCTACAATTTGGCATTATTCAATTTTTGATGTATTGTTACTACTTCCAACAAATTTTTCAAAAAACATTAATTTTTTCAGTTTTTGACCTGTAACTCCCATACCTGACTTTGAGCCAAAAATTGAATTATACCGTCTTAAAGGGCATGAAAAGGGCTACAATTTGGCATCATTCAATATTTGATTTATTGTTACTGCTTCGAACAAATTTAAAAAAAAACTATTTTCACTAACATTAATATATTTCAGTTTTCGACCTGTAAGTTCCGTACCTGACTTTGAGCCAAAAATTGAACTATACCATCTTAGAAGGCATGAAAAGGGCTACAATTTGGCATTATTAAATTTTTGATTTATTGTTACTGCTTCAAACAAATTTTTAAAAAAACTGTTTTCACTAACATTAATTTTTTTCAGTTTTCGACCTGTAACTCCCATACCTGACTTGACCCAAAAATTGAATTATAGCATCTTAAATGGTATGGAAAGGGCTACAAGTTGGCATCATTAAATTTTTGATATATTGTTACTACTTCGAACAAATTTTTCAAAAAGCATTAATTTTTTCAGTTTTTGACCTCTAACTCCCATACCTGACTTTGAGCCTAAAATCGAACTATACCATCTTAAAGGGTATGGAAAGGGCTACAGTTTGGCGTCATTCAATTTTTGATTTATTGTTACTACTTCGAAGAAATTTTTCAAAAAACATTAATTTTTTCAGTTTTTGACCTGTAACTCCCATACCTGACTTTGAGCCAAAAATTGAATTATACCATCTTAAAGGGCATGAAAAGGGCTACAATTTGGCATCATTCAATTTTTTATTTATTGTTACTGCTTCGAACAAATTAAAAAAACTGCTTTCACTCACATTAATTTTTTTTTTCAGTTTTCGACCTGTAACTCCCATACCTGACTTTGAGCCAAAAATTGAATTATACCATCTTAAAGGGTATGGAAAGGGCTACAATTTGGCATTATTCAATTTTTGATTTATTGTTACTACATCCAACAAATTTTTCAAAAAACATTAATTTTTTTCAGTTTTTGACCTGTAACTCCCATACCTGACTTTGAGCCAAAAATTGAATTATACCATATTAAAAAGCATGAAAAGGGCTACAATTTGGCATCATTAAATTTTTGATTTATTGTTATTGCTTCAAACAAATTTTAAAAAAAACTGTTTTCACTAACATTATTTTTTTTCAGTTTTCGACCTGTAACTCCCATACCTGACGTTGAGCCAAAAATTGAATTATACCATCTTAAAGGGCATGAAAAGGGCTACAATTTGGCATCATTAAATTTTTGATTTATTGTTACTGCTTCGAACAAATTTTTCAAAAAACTATTTTCACTAACATTAATATTTTTCAGTTTTCGACCTGTAAGTCCCGTACCTGACTTTGAGCCAAAAATTGAACTATACCATCTTAAATGGCATGGAAAGGGCTACAATTTGGCATTATTCAATTTTTGATTTATTGTTACTGCTTCAAACAAATTTTTAAAAAAACTGTTTTCACTAACATTAATTTTTTTCAGTTTTCGACCTGTAACTCCCATACCTGACTTTGAGCCAAAAATTGAACTATACCATCTTAAAGGGCATGAAAAGGGCTACAATTTGGCATCATTCAATTTTTGATTTATTGTTACTGCTTCAAACAAATTTTTCAAAAAACTGTTTTCACTCACATTAATTTTTTTCAGCTTTCGAGCTGTAACTCCCATACCTGACTTTGGGCCAAAAACTGAACTATACCATCTTAAAAGGCATGGAAAGGGCTACAATTTGGCATCATTCAATTTTTGATTTATTGTTACTGCTTCAAACAAATTTTAAAAAAAACTGTTTTCACTAACATTATTTTTTTTCAGTTTTCGACCTGTAACTCCCATACCTGACTTTGAGCCAAAAATTGAACTATACCATCTTAAAAGGCATGGAAAGGGCTACAATTTGGCATCATTCAATTTTTGATTTATTGTTACTGCTTCAAACAAATTTAAAAAAAAAACTGTTTTCACTAACATTAATTTTTTTCAGTTTTCGACCTGTAACTCCCATACCTGACTTTGAGCCAAAAATTGAACTATACCATCTTAAAGGGCATGAAAAGGGCTACAATTTGGCATCATTCAATTTTTGATTTATTGTTACTGCTTCAAACAAATTTTTCAAAAAACTGTTTTCACTCACATTAATTTTTTTCAGTTTTCGACCTGTAACTCCCATACCTGACTTTGAGCCAAAAATTGAATTATACCATCTTAAATGGTATGGAAAGGGCTACAATTTGGCATCATTAAATTTTTGATATATTGTTACTACTTAGAACAAATTTTTCAAAAAACATTTATTTTTTCAGTTTTTGACCTATAACTCCCGTACCTGACTTTGAGCCGAAAATTGAACTATACCATCTTAAAGGGTATGGAAAGGGCTACAGTTTGGCGTCATTCAATTTTTGATTTATTGTTACTACTTCGAACAAATTTTTCAAAAAACCTTAATTTTCTCAGTTTTTGACCTATAATTCCCATACCTGACTTTGAGCCGAAAATTGAACTATACCATCTGAAAGGGCATGGAAAGGGCTACAATTTGGCATCATTCAATTTTTAATTTATTGTTACTGCTTCAAAAAAATTTAAAAAAAAACTGTTTTCACTCACATTAATTTTTTTCAGTTCTGGACCTGTAACTCCCATACTTGACTTTGAGCCAAAAATTGAATTATACCATCTTAAAGGGTATGGAAGGGGCTACAATTTGGCATCATTCAATTTTTGATTTATTGTTATTACTTCGAACAAATTTTTTTAAAAACCTTAATTTTTTCAGTTTTTGACCTATAACTCCCATACCTGACTTTGAACCGAAAATTGAACTATACCATCTTAAAGGGCATGAAAAGGGCTACAATTTGGCATCATTCAATTTTTGATTTATTGTTACTGCTTCAAACAAATTTTTCAAAAAACTGTTTTCACTCACATTAATTTTTTTTCAGTTTTCGACCTGTAACTCCCATACCTGACTTTGAGCCAAAAATTGCATTATACCATCTTAAATGGCATGAAAAGGGCTACAATTTGGCATCATTCAATTTTTGATTTATTGTTACTGCTTCGAACAAATTTTTCAAAAAACTGTTTTCACTAACATTCATATTTTTGAGCTTTCGACCTGTAAGTCCCATACCTGAGTTTGAGCCAAAAATTGAACTATACCATCTTTAAGGGCATGAAAAGGGCTACAATTTGGCATCATTCAATTTTTGATTTATTGTTACTGCTTCAAACAAATTTTTCACAAAACTGTTTTCACTCACATTAATTTTTTTCAGTTTTCGACCTGTAACTCCCATACCTGACTTTGAGCCAAAAATTGAATTAAACCATCTTAAAGGGTATGGAAAGGGCTACAATTTGGCATCATTCAATTTTTGATTTATTGTTACTGCTTCAAACAAATTTTTCAAAAAACTGTTTTCACTCACATTAACTTTTTTTCAATTTTCGACCTGTAACTCCCATACCTGACTTTCAGCCGAAAATTTAACTATACCATCTTAAAGGGCATGGAAAGGGCTACAATTTGGCATCATTCAATTTTTGATTTATTGTTACTGCTTTAAACAAATTTTTCAAAAAACTGTTTTCACTCACATTAATTTTTTTCAGTTTTCGACCTGTAACTCCCATACCTGACTTTGAGCCAAAAATTGAATTATACCATCTTAAAGGGTATGGAAAGGGCTACAATTTGGCATCATTAAAATTTTGATGTATTGTTACTACTTCCAACAAATTTTTCAAAAAACATTAATTTTTTCAGTTTTTGACCTGTAACTCCCATACCTGACTTTGAGACAAAAATTTAATTATACCGTCTTAAAGTACATGAAAAGGGCTACAGTTTGGTATCATTCAATGTTTGATTTATTGTTACTACTTCGAACAAATTTTTTAAAAAACCTTAATTTTTTCAGTTTTTGACCTATAACTCCCATACCTGACTTTAAGCCGAAAATTGGACTATACCATCTTAAAGAACATGGAAAGGGCTACAATTTGGCATCATTCAATTTTTGATTTATTGTTACTGCTTCGAACAAATTAAAAAAAAAAACTGTTTTCACTCACATTAATTTTTTTTCAGTTTTCGACCTGTAACTCCCATACCTGACTTTGAGCCAAAAATTGCATTATACCATCTTAAAGGGCATGAAAAGGGCTACAATTTGGCATCATTCAATTTTTGATTTATTGTTACTGCTTCGAACAAATTTTTCAAAAAACTTTTTTCACTAACATTCATATTTTTGAGTTTTCGACCTGTAAGTCCCATACCTGACCTTGAGCCAAAAATTGAACTATACCATCTTAAAGGGCATGAAAAGGGCTACAATTTGGCATCATTCAATTTTTGATTTATTGTTACTGCTTTAAACAAATTTTTCAAAAAACTGTTTTCACTCACATTAATTTTTTTCAGTTTTCGACCTGTAACTCCCATACCTGACTTTGAGCCAAAAATTGAACTATACCATCTTAAAGGGCATGAAAAGGGCTACAATTTGGCATCATTCAATTTTTGATTTATTGTTACTGCTTCAAACAAATTTTTCAAAAAACTGTTTTCACTCACATTAATTTTTTTCAGTTTTCGACCTGTAACTCCCATACCTGACTTTGAGCCAAAAATTGAATTATACCATCTTAAATGGTATGGAAAGGGCTACAATTTGGCATCATTAAATTTTTGATATATTGTTACTACTTCGAACAAATTTTTCAAAAAACATTAATTTTTTCAGTTTTTGACCTATAACTCCCGTACCTGACTTTGAGCCGAAAATTGAACTATACCATCTTAAAGGGTATGGAAAGGGCTACAGTTTGACGTCATTCAATTTTTGATTTATTGTTACTACTTCGAACAAATTTTTCAAAAAACCTTAATTTTCTCAGTTTTTGACCTATAATTCCCATACCTGACTTTGAGCCGAAAATTGAACTATACCATCTGAAAGGGCATGGAAAGGGCTACAATTTGGCATCATTCAATTTTTAATTTATTGTTACTGCTTCAAAAAAATTAAAAAAAAAACTGTTTTCACTCACATTAATTTTTTTCAGTTCTGGACCTGTAACTCCCATACTTGACTTTGAGCCAAAAATTGAATTAAACCATCTTAAAGGGTATGGAAAGGGCTACAATTTGGCATCATTCAATTTTTGATTTATTGTTATTACTTCGAACAAATTTTTTAAAAAACCTTAATTTTTTCAGTTTTTGACCTATAACTCCCATACCTGACTTTGAGCCGAAAATTGAACTATACCATCTTAAAGGGCATGAAAAGGGCTACAATTTGGCATCATTCAATTTTTGATTTATTGTTACTGCTTCAAACAAATTTAAAAAAAAAACTGTTTTCACTCACATTAATTTTTTTTCAGTTTTCGACCTGTAACTCCCATACCTGACTTTGAGCCAAAAATTGCATTATACCATCTTAAATGGCATGAAAAGGGCTACAATTTGGCATCATTCAATTTTTGATTTATTGTTACTGCTTCGAACAAATTTTTCAAAAAACTGTTTTCACTAACATTCATATTTTTGAGCTTTCGACCTGTAAGTCCCATACCTGACTTTGAGCCAAAAATTGAACTATACCATCTTAAAGGGCATGAAAAGGGCTACAATTTGGCATCATTCAATTTTTGATTTATTGTTACTGCTTCAAACAAATTTTTCACAAAACTGTTTTCACTCACATTAATTTTTTTCAGTTTTCGACCTGTAACTCCCATACCTGACTTTGAGCCAAAAATTGAATTAAACCATCTTAAAGGGTATGGAAAGGGCTACAATTTGGCATCATTCAATTTTTGATTTATTGTTACTGCTTCAAACAAATTTTTCAAAAAACTGTTTTCACTCACATTAACTTTTTTTCAATTTTCGACCTGTAACTCCCATACCTGACTTTGAGCCGAAAATTGAACTATACCATCTTAAAGGGCATGGAAAGGGCTACAATTTGGCATCATTCAATTTTTGATTTATTGTTACTGCTTCAAAAAAATTTAAAAAAAAACTGTTTTCACTCACATTAATTTTTTTTAGTTTTCGACCTGTAACTCCCATACCTGACTTTGAGCCAAAAATTGAATTATACCATCTTAAAGGGTATGGAAAGGGCTACAGTTTGGCATCATTCAATGTTTGATTTATTGTTACTACTTCGAACAAATTTTTTAAAAAACCTTAATTTTTTCAGTTTTTGACCTATAACTCCCATACCTGACTTTAAGCCGAAAATTGGACTATACCATCTTAAAGAACATGGAAAGGGCTACAATTTGGCATCATTCAATTTTTGATTTATTGTTACTGCTTCGAACAAATTAAAAAAAAAACTGTTTTCACTCACATTAATTTTTTTTCAGTTTTCGACCTGTAACTCCCATACCTGACTTTGAGCCAAAAATTGCATTATACCATCTTAAAGGGCATGAAAAGGGCTACAATTTGGCATCATTCAATTTTTGATTTATTTTTACTGCTTCGAACAAATTTTTCAAAAAACTTTTTTCACTAACATTCATATTTTTGAGTTTTCGACCTGTAAGTCCCATATCTGACTTTGAGCCAAAAATTGAACTATACCATCTTAAAGGGCATGAAAAGGGCTACAATTTGGCATCATTCAATTTTTGATTTATTGTTACTGCTTTAAACAAATTTTTCAAAAAACTGTTTTCACTCACATTAATTTTTTTCAGTTTTCGACCTGTAACTCCCATACCTGACTTTGAGCCAAAAATTGAATTATACCATCTTAAAGGGTATGGAAAGGGCTACAATTTGGCATCATTAAATTTTTGATGTATTGTTACTACTTCCAACAAATTTTTCAAAAAACATTAATTTTTTCAGTTTTTGACCTGTAACTCCCATACCTGACTTTGAGCCAAAAATTTAATTATACCGTCTTAAAGTACATGAAAAGGGCTACAATTTGGCATCATTCTATTTTTGATTTATTGTTACTGCTTCGAACAAACTTTTAAAAAAACTATTTTCACTAACATTAATATTTTTGAGTTTTCGACCTGTAAGTCCCGTACCTGACTTTGAGCCAAAAATTGAACTATACCATCTTAAAAGGCATAGAAAGGGCTACAATTTGGCATCATTAAATTTTTGATTTATTGTTACTGCTTCAAACAAATTTTTAAAAAAACTGTTTTCACTAATATTAATTCTTTTCAGTTTTCGACCTGTAACTCCCATTCCTGACTTTGACCCAAAAATTGAATTATACCATCTTAAATGGTATGGAAAGGGCTACAAGTTGGCATCATTAAATTTTTGATATATTGTTACTACTTCGAACAAATTTTTCAAAAAACATTAATATTTTCAGTTTTTGACCTATAACTCCCATACCTGACTTTGAGCCGAAAATCGAACTATACCATCTTAAAGGGTATGGAAAGGGCTACAGTTTGGCGTCATTCAATTTTTGATTTATTGTTACTACTTCGAACAAATTTTTCAAAAAACATTAATTTTGTCAGTTTTTGACCTGTAACTCCCATACCTGACTTTGAGCCAAAAATTGAATTATACCATCTTAAAGGGCATGGAAAGGGCTACAATTTGGCATCATTCAATTTTTTATTTATTGTTACTGCTTCACACAAATTAAAAAAAAAATGTTTTCACTCACATTAATTTTTTTTTTCAGTTTTCGACCTGTAACTCCCATACCTGACTTTGAGCCAAAAATTGAATTATACCATCTTAAAGGGTATGGAAAGGGCTACAATTTGGCATTATTCAATTTTTGATTTATTGTTACTACTTCCAACAAATTTTTCAAAAAACATTAATTTTTTCAGTTTTTGACCTGTAACTCCCATACCTGACTTTGAGCCAAAAATTGAATTATACCATATTAAAAAGCATGAAAAGGGCTACAATTTGGCATAATTAAATTTTTGATTTATTGTTATTGCTTCAAACAAATAAAAAAAAAAACTATTTTCGCTCACATTAATTTTTTCAGTTTTCGACCTGTAACTCCCATACCTGACGTTGAGCCAAATATTGAATTATACCATCTTAAAGGGCATGAAAAGGGCTACAATTTGGCATCATTAAATTTTTGATTTATTGTTACTGCTTCGAACAAATTTTTCAAAAAACTATTTTCACTAACATTAATATTTTTCAGTTTTCGACCTGTAAGTCCCGTACCTGACTTTGAGCCAAAAATTGAACTATACCATCTTAAAGGGTATGGAAAGGGCTACAATTTGGCATCATTAAATTTTTGATATATTGTTACTACTTCGAACAAATTTTTCAAAAAACATTAATTTTTTCAGTTTTTGACCTATAACTCCCGTACCTGACTTTGAGCCGAAAATTGAACTATACCATCTTAAAGGGTATGGAAAGGGCTACAGTTTGGCGTCATTCAATTTTTGATTTATTGTTACTACTTCGAACAAATTTTTCAAAAAACCTTAATTTTCTCAGTTTTTGACCTATAATTCCCATACCTGACTTTGAGCCGAAAATTGAACTATACCATCTTAAAGAACATGGAAAGGGCTACAATTTGGCATCATTCAATTTTTGATTTATTGTTACTGCTTCGAACAAATTAAAAAAAAAAACTGTTTTCACTCACATTAATTTTTTTTCAGTTTTCGACCTGTAACTCCCATACCTGACTTTGAGCCAAAAATTGCATTATACCATCTTAAAGGGTATGGAAAGGGCTACAATTTGGCATCATTAAATTTTTGATGTATTGTTACTACTTCCAACAAATTTTTCAAAAAACATTAATTTTTTCAGTTTTTGACCTGTAACTCCCATACCTGACTTTGAGCCAAAAATTTAATTATACCGTCTTAAAGTACATGAAAAGGGCTACAATTTGGCATCATTCTATTTTTGATTTATTGTTACTGCTTCGAACAAACTTTTAAAAAAACTATTTTCACTAACATTAATATTTTTGAGTTTTCGACCTGTAAGTCCCGTACCTGACTTTGAGCCAAAAATTGAACTATACCATCTTAAAAGGCATAGAAAGGGCTACAATTTGGCATCATTCAATTTTTGATTTATTGTTACTGCTTCAAACAAATTTTTAAAAAAACTTTTTTCACTAATATTAATTCTTTTCAGTTTTCGACCTGTAACTCCCATACCTGACTTTGAGCCAAAAATTGAATTATACCATCTTAAAGGGTATGGAAAGGGCTACAGTTTGGCATCATTCAATGTTTGATTTATTGTTACTACTTCGAACAAATTTTTTAAAAAACCTTAATTTTTTCAGTTTTTGACCTATAACTCCCATACCTGACTTTAAGCCGAAAATTGAACTATACCATCTTAAAGAACATGGAAAGGGCTACAATTTGGCATCATTCAATTTTTGATTTATTGTTACTGCTTCGAACAAATTTTTCAAAAAACTTTTTTCACTAACATTCATATTTTTGAGTTTTCGACCTGTAAGTCCCATACCTGACTTTGAGCCAAAAATTGAACTATACCATCTTAAAGGGTATGGAAAGGGCTACAATTTGGCATCATTAAATTTTTGATGTATTGTTACTACTTCCAACAAATTTTTCAAAAAACATTAATTTTTTCAGTTTTTGACCTGTAACTCCCATACCTGACTTTGAGCCAAAAATTGAACTATACCATCTTAAAGGGTATGGAAAGGGCTACAATTTGGCATCATTCAATTTTTGATTTATTGTTACTACTTCGAACAAATTTTTTAAAAAACCTTAATTTTTTCAGTTTTTGACCTATAACTCCCATACCTGACTTTGAGCCGAAAATTGAACTATACCATCTTAAAGGGCATGAAAAGGGCTACAATTTGGCATAATTAAATTTTTGATTTATTGTTATTGCTTCAAACAAATAAAAAAAAACTATTTTCGCTCACATTAATTTTTTCAGTTTTCGACCTGTAACTCCCATACCTGACTTTGAGCCAAAAATTGAATTATACCATCTTAAATGGTATGGAAAGGGCTACAATTTGGCATCATTAAATTTTTGATATATTGTTACTACTTCGAACAAATTTTTCAAAAAACATTAATTTTTTCAGTTTTTGACCTATAACTCCCGTACCTGACTTTGAGCCGAAAATTGAACTATACCATCTTAAAGGGTATGGAAAGGGCTACAGTTTGGCGTCATTCAATTTTTGATTTATTGTTACTACTTCGAACAAATTTTTCAAAAAACCTTAATTTTCTCAGTTTTTGACCTATAATTCCCATACCTGACTTTGAGCCGAAAATTGAACTATACCATCTGAAAGGGCATGGAAAGGGCTACAATTTGGCATCATTCAATTTTTAATTTATTGTTACTGCTTCAAAAAAATTAAAAAAAAAACTGTTTTCACTCACATTAATTTTTTTCAGTTCTGGACCTGTAACTCCCATACTTGACTTTGAGCCAAAAATTGAATTAAACCATCTTAAAGGGTATGGAAAGGGCTACAATTTGGCATCATTCAATTTTTGATTTATTGTTACTACTTCGAACAAATTTTTTAAAAAACCTTAATTTTTTCAGTTTTTGACCTATAACTCCCATACCTGACTTTGAGCCGAAAATTGAACTATACCATCTTAAAGGGCATGAAAAGGGCTACAATTTGGCATCATTCAATTTTTGATTTATTGTTACTGCTTCAAACAAATTTAAAAAAAAAACTGTTTTCACTCACATTAATTTTTTTTCAGTTTTCGACCTGTAACTCCCATACCTGACTTTGAGCCAAAAATTGCATTATACCATCTTAAATGGCACGAAAAGGGCTACAATTTGGCATCATTCAATTTTTGATTTATTGTTACTGCTTCGAACAAATTTTTCAAAAAACTGTTTTCACTAACATTCATATTTTTGAGCTTTCGACCTGTAAGTCCCATACCTGACTTTGAGCCAAAAATTGAACTATACCATCTTAAAGGGCATGAAAAGGGCTACAATTTGGCATCATTCAATTTTTGATTTATTGTTACTGCTTCAAACAAATTTTTCACAAAACTGTTTTCACTCACATTAATTTTTTTCAGTTTTCGACCTGTAACTCCCATACCTGACTTTGAGCCAAAAATTGAATTAAACCATCTTAAAGGGTATGGAAAGGGCTACAATTTGGCATCATTCAATTTTTGATTTATTGTTACTGCTTCAAACAAATTTTTCAAAAAACAATAATATTTTCAGTTTTTGACCTATAACTCCCATACCTGACTTTAAGCCAAAAATTGAACTATAATGTCTTAAAGGGCATGGAAAGGGCTACAATTTGGCATCATTAAATTTTTAGTTTATTGTTACTGCTTCAAACAAATTTTTCAAAAAACTGTTTTCACTAACATTAATTTTTTTCAGTTTTCGACCTGTAACTCCCATACCTGACTTTAAACCAAAAATTGAATTATACCATCTTAAAGGGCATAAAGAAGGCTACAATTTGGAATCATTAAATTTTTGATTTATTGTTACTGCTTCAAACAAATTTTTCAAAAAACTGTTTTCACTCACATTAATTTTTTTCAGTTTTCGACCTGTAACTCCCATACCTGACTTTAAGCCAAAAATTGAACTACACCATCTAAAAGGGGATGGAATAGGCTACAATTTGGCATCATTCAATTTTTGATTTATTGTTACTGCTTCGAACAAATTTTTCAAAAAACTGTTTTCACTAACATTAATATTTTTCAGTTTTCGACCTGTAAGTCCCATACCTGACTTTAAGCCAAAAATTGAATTATACCATCTTAAAGGGCATAAAAAGGGTTACAATTTGGCATCATTCAATTTTTGATTTATTGTTACTGCTTCGAACAAATTTTTCAAAAAACTGTTTTCACTCACATTAACTTTTTTTCAATTTTCGACCTGTAACTCCCATACCTGACTTTGAGCCGAAAATTGAACTATACCATCTTAAAGGGCA
The DNA here is from genome assembly GCA_963675445.1 of Linnaemya vulpina. NCBI lineage: Eukaryota > Metazoa > Arthropoda > Insecta > Diptera > Tachinidae > Linnaemya > Linnaemya vulpina. Next base: position 40,681,419 of record OY776276.1, read on the forward strand.
TGGAAAGGGCTACAATTTGGCATCATTCAATTTTTGATTTATTGTTACTGCTTCAAAAAAATTTTTAAAAAAACTGTTTTCACTCACATTAATTTTTTTTAGTTTTCGACCTGTAACTCCCATACCTGACTTTGAGCCAAAAATTGAATTATACCATCTTAAAGGGTATGGAAAGGGCTACAGTTTGGCATCATTCAATGTTTGATTTATTGTTACTACTTCGAACAAATTTTTTAAAAAACCTTAATTTTTTCAGTTTTTGACCTATAACTCCCATACCTGACTTTAAGCCGAAAATTGAACTATACCATCTTAAAGAACATGGAAAGGGCTACAATTTGGCATCATTCAATTTTTGATTTATTGTTACTGCTTCGAACAAATTAAAAAAAAAACTGTTTTCACTCACATTAATTTTTTTCCAGTTTTCGACCTGTAACTCCCATACCTGACTTTGAGCCAAAAATTGCATTATACCACCTTAAAGGGCATGAAAAGGGCTACAATTTGGCATCATTCAATTTTTGATTTATTGTTACTGCTTCGAACAAATTTTTCAAAAAACTTTTTTCACTAACATTCATATTTTTGAGTTTTCGACCTGTAAGTCCCATACCTGACTTTGAGCCAAAATTGAACTATACCATCTTAAAGGGCATGAAAAGGGCTACAATTTGGCATCATTCAATTTTTGATTTATTGTTACTGCTTTAAACAAATTTTTCAAAAAACTGTTTTCACTCACATTAATTTTTTTCAGTTTTCGACCTGTAACTCCCATACCTGACTTTGAGCCAAAAATTGAATTATACCATCTTAAAGGGTATGGAAAGGGCTACAATTTGGCATCATTAAATTTTTGATGTATTGTTACTACTTCCAACAAATTTTTCAAAAAACATTAATTTTTTCAGTTTTTGACCTGTAACTCCCATACCTGACTTTGAGCCAAAAATTTAATTATACCGTCTTAAAGTACATGAAAAGGGCTACAATTTGGCATCATTCTATTTTTGATTTATTGTTACTGCTTCGAACAAACTTTTAAAAAAAACTATTTTCACTAACATTAATATTTTTCAGTTTTTGACCTATAACTCCCATACCTGACTTTGAGCCGAAAATTGAACTATACCATCTGAAAGGGCATGGAAAGGGCTACAATTTGGCATCATTCAATTTTTAATTTATTGTTACTGCTTCAAAAAAATTTAAAAAAAAACTGTTTTCACTCACATTAATTTTTTTCAGTTCTGGACCTGTAACTCCCATACTTGACTTTGAGCCAAAAATTGAGTTATACCATCTTAAAGGGTATGGAAAGGGCTACAATTTGGCATCATTCAATTTTTGATTTATTGTTACTACTTCGAACAAATTTTTTAAAAAACCTTAATTTTTTCAGTTTTTGACCTATAACTCCCATACCTGACTTTGAGCCGAAAATTGAACTATACCATCTTAAAGGGCATGAAAAGTGCTACAATTTGGCATCATTCAATTTTTGATTTATTGTTACTGCTTCAAACAAATTTAAAAAAAAAAACTGTTTTCACTCACATTAATTTTTTTTCAGTCTTCGACCTGTAACTCCCATACCTGACTTTGAGCCAAAAATTGCATTATACCATCTTAAATGGCATGAAAAGGGCTACAATTTGGCATCATTCAATTTTTGATTTATTGTTACTGCTTCGAACAAATTTTTCAAAAAACTGTTTTCACTAACATTCATTCTTTTGAGCTTTCGACCTGTAAGTCCCATACCTGACTTTGAGCCAAAAATTGAACTATACCATCTTAAAGGGCATGAAAAGGGCTACAATTTGGCATCATTCAATTTTTGATTTATTGTTACTGCTTCAAACAAATTTTTCACAAAACTGTTTTCACTCACATTAATTTTTTTCAGTTTTCGACCTGTAACTCCCATACCTGACTTTGAGCCAAAAATTGAATTAAACCATCTTAAAGGGTATGGAAAGGGCTACAATTTGGCATCATTCAATTTTTGATTTATTGTTACTGCTTCAAACAAATTTTTCAAAAAACAATAATATTTTCAGTTTTTGACCTATAACTCCCATACCTGACTTTAAGCCAAAAATTGAACTATATTGTCTTAAAGGGCATGGAAAGGGCTACAATTTGGCATCATTAAATTTTTAGTTTATTGTTACTGCTTCAAACAAATTTTTCAAAAAACTGTTTTCACTAACATTAATTTTTTTCAGTTTTCGACCTGTAACTCCCATACCTGACTTTAAACCAAAAATTGAATTATACCATCTTAAAGGGCATAAAGAAGGCTACAATTTGGAATCATTAAATTTTTGATTTATTGTTACTGCTTCAAACAAATTTTTCAAAAAACTGTTTTCACTCACATTAATTTTTTTCAGTTTTCGACCTGTAACTCCCATACCTGACTTTAAGCCAAAAATTGAACTACACCATCTAAAAGGGCATGGAATAGGCTACAATTTGGCATCATTCAATTTTTGATTTATTGTTACTGCTTTAAACAAATTTTTCAAAAAACTGTTTTCACTCACATTAATTTTTTTCAGTTTTCGACCTGTAACTCCCATACCTGACTTTGAGCCAAAAATTGAATTAAACCATCTTAAAGGGTATGGAAAGGGCTACAATTTGGCATCATTCAATTTTTGATTTATTGTTACTGCTTCAAACAAATTTTTCAAAAAACAATAATATTTTCAGTTTTTGACCTATAACTCCCATACCTGACTTTAAGCCAAAAATTGAACTATACTGTCTTAAAGGGCATGGAAAGGGCTACAATTTGGCATCATTAAATTTTTAGTTTATTGTTACTGCTTCAAACAAATTTTTCAAAAAACTGTTTTCACTCACATTAATTTTTTTCAGTTTTCGACCTGTAACTCCCATACCTGACTTTAAGCCAAAAATTGAACTACACCATCTAAAAGGGCATGGAATAGGCTACAATTTGGCATCATTCAATTTTTGATTTACTGTTACTGCTTCGAACAAATTTTTCAAAAAACTGTTTTCACTAACATTAATATTTTTCAGTTTTCGACCTGTAAGTCCCATACCTGACTTTAAGCCAAAAATTGAATTATACCATCTTAAAGGGCATAAAAAGGGTTACAATTTGGCATCATTCAATTTTTGATTTATTGTTACTGCTTCGAACAAATTTTTCAAAAAACTGTTTTCACTCACATTAACTTTTTTTCAATTTTCGACCTGTAACTCCCATACCTGACTTTGAGCCGAAAATTGAACTATACCATCTTAAAGGGCATGGAAAGGGCTACAATTTGGCATCATTCAATTTTTGATTTATTGTTACTGCTTCAAAAAAATTTTTAAAAAAACTGTTTTCACTCACATTAATTTTTTTTAGTTTTCGACCTGTAACTCCCATACCTGACTTTGAGCCAAAAATTGAATTATACCATCTTAAAGGGTATGGAAAGGGCTACAGTTTGGCATCATTCAATGTTTGATTTATTGTTACTACTTCGAACAAATTTTTTAAAAAACCTTAATTTTTTCAGTTTTTGACCTATAACTCCCATACCTGACTTTAAGCCGAAAATTGAACTATACCATCTTAAAGAACATGGAAAGGGCTACAATTTGGCATCATTCAATTTTTGATTTATTGTTACTGCTTCGAACAAATTAAAAAAAAACTGTTTTCACTCACATTAATTTTTTTTCAGTTTTCGACCTGTAACTCCTATACCTGACTTTGAGCCAAAAATTGCATTATACCATCTTAAAGGGCATGAAAAGGGCTACAATTTGGCATCATTCAATTTTTGATTTATTGTTACTGCTTCGAACAAATTTTTCAAAAAACTTTTTTCACTAACATTCATATTTTTGAGTTTTCGACCTGTAAGTCCCATACCTGACTTTGAGCCAAAAATTGAACTATACCATCTTAAAGGGCATGAAAAGGGCTACAATTTGGCATCATTCAATTTTTGATTTATTGTTACTGCTTTAAACAAATTTTTCAAAAAACTGTTTTCACTCACATTAATTTTTTTCAGTTTTCGACCTGTAACTCCCATACCTGACTTTGAGCCAAAAATTGAATTATACCATCTTAAAGGGTATGGAAAGGGCTAAAATTTGGCATCATTAAATTTTTGATGTATTGTTACTACTTCCAACAAATTTTTCAAAAAACCTTAATTTTTTCAGTTTTTGACCTGTAACTCCCATACCTGACTTTGAGCCAAAAATTTAATTATACCGTCTTAAAGTACATGAAAAGGGCTACAATTTGGCATCATTCTATTTTTGATTTATTGTTACTGCTTCGAACAAACTTTTAAAAAAACTATTTTCACTAACATTAATATTTTTGAGTTTTCGACCTGTAAGTCCCGTACCTGACTTTGAGCCAAAAATTGAACTATACCATCTTAAAAGGCATAGAAAGGGCTACAATTTGGCATCATTCAATTTTTGATTTATTGTTACTGCTTCAAACAAATTTTTAAAAAAACTGTTTTCACTAATATTAATTCTTTTCAGTTTTCGACCTGTAACTCCCATTCCTGACTTTGACCCAAAAATTGAATTATACCATCTTAAAGGGCATGGAAAGGGCTACAATTTGGCATCATTCAATTTTTTATTTATTGTTACTGCTTCACACAAATTAAAAAAAAAACTGTTTTCACTCACATTAATTTTTTTTTTCAGTTTTCGACCTGTAACTCCCATACCTGACTTTGAGCCAAAAATTGAATTATACCATCTTAAAGGGTATGGAAAGGGCTACAATTTGGCATTATTCAATTTTTGATTTATTGTTACTACTTCCAACAAATTTTTCAAAAAACATTAATTTTTTCAGTTTTTGACCTGTAACTCCCATACCTGACTTTGAGCCAAAAATTGAATTATACCATATTAAAAAGCATGAAAAGGGCTACAATTTGGCATAATTAAATTTTTGATTTATTGTTATTGCTTCAAACAAATAAAAAAAAAAACTATTTTCGCTCACATTAATTTTTTCAGTTTTCGACCTGTAACTCCCATACCTGACGTTGAGCCAAATATTGAATTATACCATCTTAAAGGGCATGAAAAGGGCTACAATTTGGCATCATTAAATTTTTGATTTATTGTTACTGCTTCGAACAAATTTTTCAAAAAACTATTTTCACTAACATTAATATTTTTCAGTTTTCGACCTGTAAGTCCCGTACCTGACTTTGAGCCAAAAATTGAACTATACCATCTTAAAGGGCATGAAAAGGGCTACAATTTGGCATCATTCAATTTTGATTTATTGTTACTGCTTTAAACAAATTTTTCAAAAAACTGTTTTCACTCACATTAATTTTTTTCAGTTTTCGACCTGTAACTCCCATACCTGACTTTGAGCCAAAAATTGAATTAAACCATCTTAAAGGGTATGGAAAGGGCTACAATTTGGCATCATTCAATTTTTGATTTATTGTTACTGCTTCAAACAAATTTTTCAAAAAACAATAATATTTTCAGTTTTTGACCTATAACTCCCATACCTGACTTTAAGCCAAAAATTGAACTATACTGTCTTAAAGGGCATGGAAAGGGCTACAATTTGGCATCATTAAATTTTTAGTTTATTGTTACTGCTTCAAACAAATTTTTCAAAAAACTGTTTTCACTCACATTAATTTTTTTCAGTTTTCGACCTGTAACTCCCATACCTGACTTTAAGCCAAAAATTGAACTACACCATCTAAAAGGGCATGGAATAGGCTACAATTTGGCATCATTCAATTTTTGATTTACTGTTACTGCTTCGAACAAATTTTTCAAAAAACTGTTTTCACTAACATTAATATTTTTCAGTTTTCGACCTGTAAGTCCCATACCTGACTTTAAGCCAAAAATTGAATTATACCATCTTAAAGGGCATAAAAAGGGTTACAATTTGGCATCATTCAATTTTTGATTTATTGTTACTGCTTCGAACAAATTTTTCAAAAAACTGTTTTCACTCACATTAACTTTTTTTCAATTTTCGACCTGTAACTCCCATACCTGACTTTGAGCCAAAAATTGAACTATACCATCTTAAAGGGTATGGAAAGGGCTACAGTTTGGCATCATTCAATGTTTGATTTATTGTTACTACTTCGAACAAATTTTTTAAAAAACCTTAATTTTTTCAGTTTTTGACCTATAACTCCCATACCTGACTTTAAGCCGAAAATTGAACTATACCATCTTAAAGAACATGGAAAGGGCTACAATTTGGCATCATTCAATTTTTGATTTATTGTTACTGCTTCGAACAAATTAAAAAAAAAACTGTTTTCACTCACATTAATTTTTTTTCAGTTTTCGACCTGTAACTCCCATACCTGACTTTGAGCCAAAAATTGCATTATACCATCTTAAAGGGCATGAAAAGGGCTACAATTTGGCATCATTCAATTTTTGATTTATTGTTACTGCTTCGAACAAATTTTTCAAAAAACTTTTTTCACTAACATTCATATTTTTGAGTTTTCGACCTGTAAGTCCCATACCTGACTTTGAGCCAAAAATTGAACTATACCATCTTAAAGGGCATGAAAAGGGCTACAATTTGGCATCATTCAATTTTTGATTTATTGTTACTGCTTTAAACAAATTTTTCAAAAAACTGTTTTCACTCACATTAATTTTTTTCAGTTTTCGACCTGTAACTCCCATACCTGACTTTGAGCCAAAAATTGAATTACACCATCTTAAAGGGTATGGAAAGGGCTACAATTTGGCATCATTAAATTTTTGATGTATTGTTACTACTTCCAACAAATTTTTCAAAAAACATTAATTTTTTCAGTTTTTGACCTGTAACTCCCATACCTGACTTTGAGCCAAAAATTTAATTATACCGTCTTAAAGTACATGAAAAGGGCTACAATTTGGCATCATTCTATTTTTGATTTATTGTTACTGCTTCGAACAAACTTTTAAAAAAACTATTTTCACTAACATTAATATTTTTGAGTTTTCGACCTGTAAGTCCCGTACCTGACTTTGAGCCAAAAATTGAACTATACCATCTTAAAAGGCATAGAAAGGGCTACAATTTGGCATCATTCAATTTTTGATTTATTGTTACTGCTTCAAACAAATTTTTAAAAAAACTGTTTTCACTAATATTAATTCTTTTCAGTTTTCGACCTGTAACTCCCATTCCTGACTTTGACCCAAAAATTGAATTATACCATCTTAAATGGTATGGAAAGGGCTACAAGTTGGCATCATTAAATTTTTGATATATTGTTACTACTTCGAACAAATTTTTCAAAAAACATTAATATTTTCAGTTTTTGACCTATAACTCCCATACCTGACTTTGAGCCGAAAATCGAACTATACCATCTTAAAGGGTATGGAAAGGGCTACAGTTTGGCGTCATTCAATTTTTGATTTATTGTTACTACTTCGAACAAATTTTTCAAAAAACATTAATTTTGTCAGTTTTTGACCTGTAACTCCCATACCTGACTTTGAGCCAAAAATTGAATTATACCATCTTGAAGGGCATGGAAAGGGCTACAATTTGGCATCATTCAATTTTTTATTTATTGTTACTGCTTCACACAAATTAAAAAAAAAACTGTTTTCACTCACATTAATTTTTTTTTTCAGTTTTCGACCTGTAACTCCCATACCTGACTTTGAGCCAAAAATTGAATTATACCATCTTAAAGGGTATGGAAAGGGCTACAATTTGGCATTATTCAATTTTTGATTTATTGTTACTACTTCCAACAAATTTTTCAAAAAACATTAATTTTTTCAGTTTTTGACCTGTAACTCCCATACCTGACTTTGAGCCAAAAATTGAATTATACCATATTAAAAAGCATGAAAAGGGCTACAATTTGGCATAATTAAATTTTTGATTTATTGTTATTGCTTCAAACAAATAAAAAAAAAAACTATTTTCGCTCACATTAATTTTTTCAGTTTTCGACCTGTAACTCCCATACCTGACGTTGAGCCAAATATTGAATTATACCATCTTAAAGGGCATGAAAAGGGCTACAATTTGGCATCATTAAATTTTTGATTTATTGTTACTGCTTCGAACAAATTTTTCAAAAAACTATTTTCACTAACATTAATATTTTTCAGTTTTCGACCTGTAAGTCCCGTACCTGACTTTGAGCCAAAAATTGAACTATACCATCTTAAAAGGCATGGAAAGGGCTACAATTTGGCATCATTCAATTTTTGATTTATTGTTACTGCTTCAAACAAATTTTTCAAAAAACTGTTTTCACTCACATTAATTTTTTTCAGTTTTCGACCTGTAACTCCCATACCTGACTTTGAGCCAAAAATTGAATTATACCATCTTAAATGGTATGGAAAGGGCTACAATTTGGCATCATTAAATTTTTGATATATTGTTACTACTTCGAACAAATTTTTCAAAAAACATTAATTTTTTCGGTTTTTGACCTATAACTCCCGTACCTGACTTTGAGCCGAAAATTGAACTATACCATCTTAAAGGGCATGGAAAGGGCTACAATTTGGCATCATTAAATTTTTGATTTATTGTTACTGCTTCGAACAAATTTTTCAAAAAACTGTTTTCACTAACATTCATATTTTTGAGCTTTCGACCTGTAAGTCCCATACCTGACTTTGAGCCAAAAATTGAACTATACCATCTTAAAGGGCATGAAAAGGGCTACAATTTGGCATCATTCAATTTTTGATTTATTGTTATTGCTTCAAACAAATTTTTCACAAAACTGTTTTCACTCACATTAATTTTTTTCAGTTTTCGACCTGTAACTCCCATACCTGACTTTGAGCCGAAAATTGAACTACACCATCTTAAAGGGCATGGAAAGGGCTACAATTTGGCATCATTCAATTTTTGATTTATTGTTACTGCTTCAAAAAAATTTTTTAAAAAACTGTTTTCACTCACATTAATTTTTTTCAGTTTTGGACCTGTAACTCCCATACCTGACCTTGAGCCAAAAATTGAATTATACCATCTTAAAGGGTATGGAAAGGGCTACAATTTGGCATCATTCAATTTTTGATTTATTGTTACTACTTCGAACAAATTTTTTAAAAAACCTTAATTTTTTCAGTTTTTGACCTATAACTCCCATACCTGACTTTCAGCCGAAAATTGAACTATACCATCTTTAAGGGCATGGAAAGGGCTACAATTTGGCATCATTCAATTTTTGATTTATTGTTACTGCTTCAAACAAATTTTTAAAAAAACTGTTTTCACTAACATTCATATTTTTGAGCTTTCGACCTGTAAGTCCCATACCTGACTTTGAGCCAAAAATTGAACTATACCATCTTAAAGGGCATGAAAAGGGCTACAATTTGGCATCATTCAATTTTTGATTTATTGTTATTGCTTCAAACAAATTTTTCACAAAACTGTTTTCACTCACATTAATTTTTTTCAGTTTTCGACCTGTAACTCCCATACCTGACTTTGAGCCAAAAATTGAATTATACCATCTTAAAGGGCATGGAAAGGGCTACAAAATTCAATTTTTGATTTATTGTTACTGCTTCGAACAAATTTTTCAAAAAACATTAATATTTTCAGTTTTTGACCTATAACTCCCATACCTGACTTTAAGCCAAAAATTGAACTTTAGCGTCTTAAAGGGCATGGAAAGGGCTACAATTTGGCATCATTAAATTTTTAGTTTATTGTTACTGCTTCAAAAAAATTTTTAAAAAAACTGTTTTCACTCACATTAATTTTTTTTAGTTTTCGACCTGTAACTCCCATACCTGACTTTAAGCCAAAAATTGAACTATACCGTCTTAAAGGGCATGGAAAGGGCTACAATTTGGCATCATTAAATTTTTAGTTTATTGTTACTGCTTCAAAAAAATTTTTAAAAAAACTGTTTTCACTCACATTAATTTTTTTTAGTTTTCGACCTGTAGCTCCCATACCTGACTTTGAGCCAAAAATTGAATTATACCATCTTAAAGGGTATGGAAAGGGCTACAATTTGGCATCATTCAATTTTTGATTTATTGTTACTGCTTCGAACAAATTTTTCAAAATACTGTTTTCACTCACATTAACTTTTTTTCAATTTTCGACCTGTAACTCCCATACCTGACTTTGAGCCGAAAATTGAACTATACCATCTTAAAGGGCATGGAAAGGGCTACAATTTGGCATCATTCAATTTTTGATTTATTGTTACTGCTTCAAAAAAATTTAAAAAAAAACTGTTTTCACTCACATTAATTTTTTTTAGTTTTCGACCTGTAACTCCCATACCTGACTTTGAGCCAAAAATTGAATTATACTATCTTAAAGGGTATGGAAAGGGCTACAGTTTGGCATCATTCAATGTTTGATTTATTGTTACTACTTCGAACAAATTTTTTAAAAAACCTTAATTTTTTCAGTTTTTGACCTATAACTCCCATACCTGACTTTGAGCCGAAAATTGAACTATACCATCTTAAAGAACATGGAAAGGGCTACAATTTGGCATCATTCAATTTTTAGTTTATTGTTACTGCTTCAAAAAAATTTTTGAAAAAACTGTTTTCACTCACATTAATTTTTTTTAGTTTTCGACCTGTAACTCCCATACCTGACTTTAAGCCAAAAATTGAACTATACCGTCTTAAAGGGCATGGAAAGGGCTACAATTTGGCATCATTAAATTTTTAGTTTATTGTTACTGCTTCAAAAAAATTTTTAAAAAAACTGTTTTCAATCACATTAATTTTTTTTAGTTTTCGACCTGTAACTCCCATACCTGACTTTGAGCCAAAAATTGAATTATACCATCTTAAAGGGTATGGAAAGGGCTACAATTTGGCATCATTCAATTTTTGATTTATTGTTACTGCTTCGAACAAATTTTTCAAAATACTGTTTTCACTCACATTAACTTTTTTTCAATTTTCGACCTGTAACTCCCATACCTGACTTTGAGCCGAAAATTGAACTATACCATCTTAAAGGGCATGGAAAGGGCTACAATTTGGCATCATTCAATTTTTGATTTATTGTTACTGCTTCAAAAAAAATTTTTAAAAAAACTGTTTTCACTCACATTAATTTTTTTTAGTTTTCGACCTCTAACTCCCATACCTGACTTTGCGCCAAAAATTGAATTATACTATCTTAAAGGGTATGGAAAGGGCTACAGTTTGGCATCATTCAATGTTTGATTTATTGTTACTACTTCGAACAAATTTTTTAAAAAACCTTAATTTTTTCAGTTTTTGACCTATAACTCCCATACCTGACTTTGAGCCGAAAATTTAACTATACCATCTTAAAGAACATGGAAAGGGCTACAATTTGGCATCATTCAATTTTTAGTTTATTGTTACTGCTTCAAAAAAATTTTTGAAAAAATTGTTTTCACTCACATAAATTTTTTTTAGTTTTCGACCTGTAACTCCCATACCTGACTTTAAGCCAAAAATTGAACTATACCGTCTTAAAGGGCATGGAAAGGGCTACAATTTGGCATCATTAAATTTTTAGTTTATTGTTACTGCTTCAAAAAAATTTTTAAAAAAACTGTTTTCACTCACATTAATTTTTTTTAGTTTTCGACCTGTAACTCCCATACCTGACTTTAAGCCGAAAATTGAATTATACCATCTTAAAGGGTATGGAAAGGGCTACAATTTGGCATCATTCAATTTTTGATTTATTGTTACTGCTTCGAACAAATTTTTCAAAAAACTGTTTTCACTAACATTCATATTTTTGAGTTTTCGACCTGTAAGTCCCATACCTGACTTTGAGCCAAAAATTGAACTATACCATCTTAAAGGGCATGATAAGGGCTACAATTTGGCATCATTCAATTTTTGATTTATTGTTACTGCTTCAAACAAATTTTTCAAAAAACTGTTTTCACTCTCATTAATTTTTTTCAGATTTCGACCTGTAACTCCCATACCTGACTTTGAGCCAAAAATTGAATTATACCATCTTAAAGGGTGTCGAAAGGGCTACAATTTGGCATCATTCAATTTTTGATATATTGTTACTACTTCGAACAAATTTTTCAAAAAACATTAATTTTTTCAGTTTTTGACCTATAACTTCCATACCTGACTTTGAGCCGAAAATTGAACTATACCACCTTAAAGAAAATGGAAAGGGCTACAATTGGGCATCATTCAATTTTTGATTTATTGTTACTGCTTCGCACAAATTTAAAAAAAAAACTGTTTTCACTAACATTAATATTTTTCAGTTTTCAACCTGTAACTCCCATACCTGACTTTTAAGCCAAAAATTGAACTATACCGTCTTAAAGGGCATGGAAAGGGCTACAATTTGGCATCATTCAAATTTTGATTTATTGTTACTGCTTCGAACAAATTTTTCAAAATACTGTTTTCACTCACATTAACTTTTTTTCAATTTTCGACCTGTAACTCCCATACCTGACTTTGAGCCGAAAATTGAACTATACCATCTTAAAGGGCATGGAAAGGGCTACAATTTGGCATCATTCAATTTTTGATTTATTGTTACTGCTTCAAAAAAATTTTTAAAAAAACTGTTTTCACTCACATTAATTTTTTTTAGTTTTCGACCTCTAACTCCCATACCTGACTTTGAGCCAAAAATTGAATTATACTATCTTAAAGGGTATGGAAAGGGCTACAGTTTGGCATCATTCAATGTTTGATTTATTGTTACTACTTCGAACAAATTTTTTAAAAAACCTTAATTTTTTCAGTTTTTGCCCTATAACTCCCATACCTGACTTTGAGCCGAAAATTGAACTATACCATCTTAAAGAACATGGAAAGGGCTACAATTTGGCATCATTCAATTTTTAGTTTATTGTTACTGCTTCAAAAAAATTTTTGAAAAAACTGTTTTCACTCACATTCATATTTTTGAGTTTTCGACCTGTAAGTCCCATACCTGACTTTGAGCCAAAAATTGAACTATACCATCTTAAAGGGCATGATAAGGGCTACAATTTGGCATCATTCAATTTTTGATTTATTGTTACTGCTTCAAACAAATTTTTCAAAAAACTGTTTTCACTCACATTAATTTTTTTCAGTTTTCGACCTGTAACTCCCATACCTGACTTTGAGCCAAAAATTGAATTATACCATCTTAAAGGGTGTCGAAAGGGCTACAATTTGGCATCATTCAATTTTTGATATATTGTTACTACTTCGAACAAATTTTTCAAAAAACATTAATTTTTTCAGTTTTTGACCTATAACTCCCATACCTGACTTTGAGCCGAAAATTGAACTATACCACCTTAAAGAAAATGGAAAGGGCTACAATTGGGCATCATTCAATTTTTGATTTATTGTTACTGCTTCAAACAAATTTAAAAAAAAACTGTTTTCACTAACATTAATATTTTTCAGTTTTCAACCTGTAACTCCCATACCTGACTTTTAAGCCAAAAATTGAACTATACCGTCTTAAAGGGCATGGAAAGGGCTACAACTTGGCATCATTCAATTTTTGATTTAATGTTACTGCCTCAAACAAATTTTTAAAAAAACTGTTCACTCATATAAATTTTTTTCAGTTTTCGACCTGTAACTCCCATACCTGACTTTGAGCCAAAAATTTAACTATACCATCTTAAAGGGCATGGAAAGGGCTAAAATTTGGCATCATTAAAATTTTGATTTATTGTTACTGCTTCGAACAAATTAAAAAAAAAAACTGTTTTCACTAACATTAATTTTTTTCAGTTTTCGACCTGTAACTCCCATACCTGACTTTGAGCCAAAAATTGAACTAAACCATCTTAAAGGGCATGGAAAGGGCTTCAATTTGGCATCATTAAATTTTTGATTTATTGTTACTGCTTCAAACAAATTTTTCAAAAAACTGTTTTCACTCACATTAATATTTTTCAGTTTTCAACCTGTAACTCCCATACCTGACTTTTAAGCCAAAAATTGAACTATACCGTCTTAAAGGGCATGGAAAGGGCTACAATTTGGCATTATTCAATTTTTGATTTATTGTTACAACTTTGAACAAATTTTTCAAAAAACATTAATTTTTTCAGCTTTTGACCTGTAACTCCCATACCTGACTTTGAGCCAAAAATTGAATTATACCATCTTAAACGGCATGAAAAGGGCTACAATTTGGCATCATTCAATTTTTGATTTATTGTTACTGCTTCGAACAAATTTTTCAAAAAACATTAATATTTTCAGTTTTTGACCTATAACTCCCATACCTGACTTTAAGCCAAAAATTGAACTATAGCGTCTTAAAGGGCATGGAAAGGGCTACAATTTGGCATCATTAAATTTTTAGTTTATTGTTACTGCTTCAAAAAAATTTTTAAAAAAACTGTTTTCACTCACATTAATTTTTTTTAGTTTTCGACCTGTAACTCCCATACCTGACTTTAAGCCAAAAATTGAACTATACCGTCTTAAAGGGCATGGAAAGGGCTACAATTTGGCATCATTAAATTTTTGATTTATTGTTACTGCTTCAAACAAATTTTTCAAAAAACTGTTTTCACTCACATTAATTTTTTTCAGTTTTCGACCTGTAACTCCCATACCTGACTTTGAGCCAAAAATTGAATTATACCATCTTAAAGGGTGTCGAAAGGGCTACAATTTGGCATCATTCAATTTTTGATATATTGTTACTACTTCGAACAAATTTTTCAAAAAACATTAATTTTTTCAGTTTTTGACCTATAACTCCCATACCTGACTTTGAGCCGAAAATTGAACTATACCACCTTAAAGAAAATGGAAAGGGCTACAATTGGGCATCATTCAATTTTTGATTTATTGTTACTGCTTCAAACAAATTTAAAAAAAAACTGTTTTCACTAACATTAATATTTTTCAGTTTTCAACCTGTAACTCCCATACCTGACTTTTAAGCCAAAAATTGAACTATACCATCTTAAAGGGCATGGAAAGGGCTACAACTTGGCATCATTCAATTTTTGATTTAATGTTACTGCCTCAAACAAATTTTTAAAAAAACTGTTCACTCATATAAATTTTTTTCAGTTTTCGACCTGTAACTCCCATACCTGACTTTGAGCCAAAAATTTAACTATACCATCTTAAAGGGCATGGAAAGGGCTAAAATTTGGCATCATTAAAATTTTGATTTATTGTTACTGCTTCGAACAAATTAAAAAAAAAAAACTGTTTTCACTAACATTAATTTTTTTCAGTTTTCGACCTGTAACTCCCATACCTGACTTTGAGCCAAAAATTGAACTAAACCATCTTAAAGGGCATGGAAAGGGCTTCAATTTGGCATCATTAAATTTTTGATTTATTGTTACTGCTTCGAACAAATTTAAAAAAAAACTGTTTTCACTAACATTAATATTTTTCAGTTTTCAACCTGTAACTCCCATACCTGACTTTAAGCCAAAAATTGAACTATACCGTCTTAAAGGGCATGGAAAGGGCTACAATTTGGCATCATTAAATTTTTGATTTATTGTTACTGCTTCAAACAAATTTTTCAAAAAACTGTTTTCACTCACATTAATTTTTTTCAGTTTTCGACCTGTAACTCCCATACCTGACTTTGAGCCAAAAATTGAATTATACCATCTTAAAGGGTGTCGAAAGGGCTACAATTTGGCATCATTCAATTTTTGATATATTGTTACTACTTCGAACAAATTTTTCAAAAAACATTAATTTTTTCAGTTTTTGACCTATAACTCCCATACCTGACTTTGAGCCGAAAATTGAACTATACCACCTTAAAGAAAATGGAAAGGGCTACAATTGGGCATCATTCAATTTTTGATTTATTGTTACTGCTTCAAACAAATTTAAAAAAAAACTGTTTTCACTACATTAATATTTTTCAGTTTTCAACCTGTAACTCCCATACCTGACTTTTAAGCCAAAAATTGAACTATACCGTCTTAAAGGGCATGGAAAGGGCTACAACTTGGCATCATTCAATTTTTGATTTAATGTTACTGCCTCAAACAAATTTTTAAAAAAACTGTTCACTCATATAAATTTTTTTCAGTTTTCGACCTGTAACTCCCATACCTGACTTTGAGCCAAAAATTTAACTATACCATCTTAAAGGGCATGGAAAGGGCTAAAATTTGGCATCATTAAAATTTTGATTTATTGTTACTGCTTCGAACAAATTAAAAAAAAAAACTGTTTTCACTAACATTAATTTTTTTCAGTTTTCGACCTGTAACTCCCATACCTGACTTTGAGCCAAAAATTGAACTAAACCATCTTAAAGGGCATGGAAAGGGCTTCAATTTGGCATCATTAAATTTTTGATTTAT
Organism: Linnaemya vulpina; assembly: GCA_963675445.1. Classification (NCBI taxonomy): domain Eukaryota; kingdom Metazoa; phylum Arthropoda; class Insecta; order Diptera; family Tachinidae; genus Linnaemya; species Linnaemya vulpina. Next base: position 40,697,738 of record OY776276.1, read on the forward strand.
TGTTACTGCTTCGAACAAATTTAAAAAAAAACTGTTTTCACTAACATTAATATTTTTCAGTTTTCAACCTGTAACTCCCATACCTGACTTTAAGCCAAAAATTGAACTATACCGTCTTAAAGGGCATGGAAAGGGCTACAATTTGGCATCATTAAATTTTTGATTTATTGTTACTGCTTCAAACAAATTTTTCAAAAAACTGTTTTCACTCACATTAATTTTTTTCAGTTTTCGACCTGTAACTCCCATACCTGACTTTGAGCCAAAAATTGAATTACACCATCTTAAAGGGTGTCGAAAGGGCTACAATTTGGCATCATTCAATTTTTGATATATTGTTACTACTTCGAACAAATTTTTCAAAAAACATTAATTTTTTCAGTTTTTGACCTATAACTCCCATACCTGACTTTGAGCCGAAAATTGAACTATACCACCTTAAAGAAAATGGAAAGGGCTACAATTGGGCATCATTCAATTTTTGATTTATTGTTACTGCTTCAAACAAATTTAAAAAAAAAATGTTTTCACTAACATTAATATTTTTCAGTTTTCAACCTGTAACTCCCATACCTGACTTTTAAGCCAAAAATTGAACTATACCGTCTTAAAGGGCATGGAAAGGGCTACAACTTGGCATCATTCAATTTTTGATTTAATGTTACTGCCTCAAACAAATTTTTAAAAAAACTGTTCACTCATATAAATTTTTTTCAGTTTTCGACCTGTAACTCCCATACCTGACTTTGAGCCAAAAATTTAACTATACCATCTTAAAGGGCATGGAAAGGGCTAAAATTTGGCATCATTAAAATTTTGATTTATTGTTACTGCTTCGAACAAATTAAAAAAAAAACTGTTTTCACTAACATTAATTTTTTTCAGTTTTCGACCTGTAACTCCCATACCTGACTTTAAGCCAAAAATTGAACTATACCGTCTTAAAGGGCATGGAAAGGGCTACAATTTGGCATCATTAAATTTTTGATTTATTGTTACTGCTTCAAACAAATTTTTCAAAAAACTGTTTTCACTCACATTAATTTTTTTCAGTTTTCGACCTGTAACTCCCATACCTGACTTTGAGCCAAAAATTGAATTATACCATCTTAAAGGGTGTCGAAAGGGCTACAATTTGGCATCATTCAATTTTTGATATATTGTTACTACTTCGAACAAATTTTTCAAAAAACATTAATTTTTTCAGTTTTTGACCTATAACTCCCATACCTGACTTTGAGCCGAAAATTGAACTATACCACCTTAAAGAAAATGGAAAGGGCTACAATTGGGCATCATTCAATTTTTGATTTATTGTTACTGCTTCAAACAAATTTAAAAAAAAACTGTTTTCACTAACATTAATATTTTTCAGTTTTCAACCTGTAACTCCCATACCTGACTTTTAAGCCAAAAATTGAACTATACCGTCTTAAAGGGCATGGAAAGGGCTACAACTTGGCATCATTCAATTTTTGATTTAATGTTACTGCCTCAAACAAATTTTTAAAAAAACTGTTCACTCATATAAATTTTTTTCAGTTTTCGACCTGTAACTCCCATACCTGACTTTGAGCCAAAAATTTAACTATACCATCTTAAAGGGCATGGAAAGGGCTAAAATTTGGCATCATTAAAATTTTGATTTATTGTTACTGCTTCGAACAAATTAAAAAAAAAAACTGTTTTCACTAACATTAATTTTTTTCAGTTTTCGACCTGTAACTCCCATACCTGACTTTGAGCCAAAAATTTAACTATACCATCTTAAAGGGCATGGAAAGGGCTTCAATTTGGCATCATTAAATTTTTGATTTATTGTTACTGCTTCGAACAAATTTAAAAAAAAACTGTTTTCACTAACATTAATATTTTTCAGTTTTCAACCTGTAACTCCCATACCTGACTTTAAGCGAAAAATTGAACTATACCGTCTTAAAGGGCATGGAAAGGGCTACAATTTGGCATCATTAAATTTTTGATTTATTGTTACTGCTTCAAACAAATTTTTCAAAAAACTGTTTTCACTCACATTAATTTTTTTCAGTTTTCGACCTGTAACTCCCATACCTGACTTTGAGCCAAAAATTGAATTATACCATCTTAAAGGGTGTCGAAAGGGCTACAATTTGGCATCATTCAATTTTTGATATATTGTTACTACTTCGAACAAATTTTTCAAAAAACATTAATTTTTTCAGTTTTTGACCTATAACTCCCATACCTGACTTTGAGCCGAAAATTGAACTATACCACCTTAAAGAAAATGGAAAGGGCTACAATTGGGCATCATTCAATTTTTGATTTATTGTTACTGCTTCAAACAAATTTAAAAAAAAACTGTTTTCACTAACATTAATATTTTTCAGTTTTCAACCTGTAACTCCCATACCTGACTTTTAAGCCAAAAATTGAACTATACCGTCTTAAAGGGCATGGAAAGGGCTACAACTTGGCATCATTCAATTTTTGATTTAATGTTACTGCCTCAAACAAATTTTTAAAAAAACTGTTCACTCATATAAATTTTTTTCAGTTTTCGACCTGTAACTCCCATACCTGACTTTGAGCCAAAAATTTAACTATACCATCTTAAAGGGCATGGAAAGGGCTAAAATTTGGCATCATTAAAATTTTGATTTATTGTTACTGCTTCGAACAAATTAAAAAAAAAAAACTGTTTTCACTAACATTAATTTTTTTCAGTTTTCGACCTGTAACTCCCATACCTGACTTTGAGCCAAAAATTGAACTAAACCATCTTAAAGGGCATGGAAAGGGCTTCAATTTGGCATCATTAAATTTTTGATTTATTGTTACTGCTTCGAACAAATTTAAAAAAAAACTGTTTTCACTAACATTAATATTTTTCAGTTTTCAACCTGTAACTCCCATACCTGACTTTAAGCGAAAAATTGAACTATACCGTCTTAAAGGGCATGGAAAGGGCTACAATTTGGCATCATTAAATTTTTGATTTATTGTTACTGCTTCAAACAAATTTTTCAAAAAACTGTTTTCACTCACATTAATTTTTTTCAGTTTTCGACCTGTAACTCCCATACCTGACTTTGAGCCAAAAATTGAATTATACCATCTTAAAGGGTGTCGAAAGGGCTACAATTTGGCATCATTCAATTTTTGATATATTGTTACTACTTCGAACAAATTTTTCAAAAAACATTAATTTTTTCAGTTTTTGACCTATAACTCCCATACCTGACTTTGAGCCGAAAATTGAACTATACCACCTTAAAGAAAATGGAAAGGGCTACAATTGGGCATCATTCAATTTTTGATTTATTGTTACTGCTTCAAACAAATTTAAAAAAAAACTGTTTTCACTAACATTAATATTTTTCAGTTTTCAACCTGTAACTCCCATACCTGACTTTTAAGCCAAAAATTGAACTATACCGTCTTAAAGGGCATGGAAAGGGCTACAACTTGGCATCATTCAATTTTTGATTTAATGTTACTGCCTCAAACAAATTTTTAAAAAAACTGTTCACTCATATAAATTTTTTTCAGTTTTCGACCTGTAACTCCCATACCTGACTTTGAGCCAAAAATTTAACTATACCATCTTAAAGGGCATGGAAAGGGCTAAAATTTGGCATCATTAAAATTTTGATTTATTGTTACTGCTTCGAACAAATTAAAAAAAAAAACTGTTTTCACTAACATTAATTTTTTTCAGTTTTCGACCTGTAACTCCCATACCTGACTTTGAGCCAAAAATTGAACTAAACCATCTTAAAGGGCATGGAAAGGGCTTCAATTTGGCATCATTAAATTTTTGATTTATTGTTACTGCTTCGAACAAATTTAAAAAAAAACTGTTTTCACTAACATTAATATTTTTCAGTTTTCAACCTGTAACTCCCATACCTGACTTTTAAGCCAAAAATTGAACTATACCGTCTCAAAGGGCATGGAAAGGGCTACAACTTGGCATCATTCAATTTTTGATTTAATGTTACTGCCTCAAACAAATTTTTAAAAAAAACTGTTCACTCATATAAATTTTTTTCAGTTTTCGACCTGTAACTCCCATACCTGACTTTGAGCCAAAAATTTAACTATACCATCTTAAAGGGCATGGAAAGGGCTAAAATTTGGCATCATTAAAATTTTGATTTATTGTTACTGCTTCGAACAAATTTAAAAAAAAAACTGTTTTCACTAACATTAATTTTTTTCAGTTTTCGACCTGTAACTCCCATACCTGACTTTGAGCCAAAAATTGAACTAAACCATCTTAAAGGGCATGGAAAGGGCTTCAATTTGGCATCATTAAATTTTTGATTTATTGTTACTGCTTCGAACAAATTTAAAAAAAAACTGTTTTCACTAACATTAATATTTTTCAGTTTTCAACCTGTAACTCCCATACCTGACTTTTAAGCCAAAAATTGAACTATACCGTCTTAAAGGGCATGGAAAGGGCTACAATTTGGCATCATTCAATTTTTGATTTATTGTTACTGCTTCAAACAAATTTTTCAAAAAACTGTTTTCACTCACATTAATTTTTTTCAGTTTTCGACCTGTAACTCCCATACCTGCCTTTGAGCCAAAAATTGAATTATACCATCTTAAAGGGCATGAAAAGGGCTACAATTTGGCATCATTAAATTTTTGATTTATTGTTATTGCTTCAAACAAATTAAAAAAAAAAAAACTGTTTTCACTCACATTAATTTTTTCAGTTTTCGACCTGTAACTCCCATACCTGACGTTGAGCCAAAAATTGAAATATACCATCTTAAAGGGTATGGAAAGGGCTACAATTTGGCATTATTCAATTTTTGATTTATTGTTACAACTTTGAACAAATTTTTCAAAAAACATTAATTTTTTCAGCTTTTGACCTGTAACTCCCATACCTGACTTTGAGCCAAAAATTGAATTATACCATCTTAAACGGCATGAAAAGGGCTACAATTTGGCATCATTCAATTTTTGATTTATTGTTACTGCTTCAAACAAATTTTTCAAAAAACTGTTTTCACTCACATTAATTTTTTTCAGTTTTCGACCTGTAACTCCCATACCTGACTTTGAGCCAAAAATTGAATTAAACCATCTTAAAGGGTGTCGAAAGGGCTACAATTTGGCATCATTCAATTTTTGATTTATTGTTACTGCTTCGAACAAATTTTTCAAAAAACATTAATATTTTCAGTTTTTGACCTATAACTCCCATACCTGACTTTAAGCCAAAAATTGAACTATAGCGTCTTAAAGGGCATGGAAAGGGCTACAATTTGGCATCATTAAATTTTTAGTTTATTGTTACTGCTTCAAAAAAATTTTTAAAAAAACTGTTTTCACTCACATTAATTTTTTTTTAGTTTTCGACCTGTAACTCCCATACCTGACTTTAAGCCAAAAATTGAACTATACCGTCTTAAAGGGCATGGAAAGGGCTACAATTTGGCATCATTAAATTTTTGATTTATTGTTACTGCTTCAAACAAATTTTTCAAAAAACTGTTTTCACTCACATTAATTTTTTTCAGTTTTCGACCTGTAACTCCCATACCTGACTTTGAGCCAAAAATTGAATTATACCATCTTAAAGGGTGTCGAAAGGGCTACAATTTGGCATCATTCAATTTTTGATATATTGTTACTACTTCGAACAAATTTTTCAAAAAACATTAATTTTTTCAGTTTTTGACCTATAACTCCCATACCTGACTTTGAGCCGAAAATTGAACTATACCACCTTAAAGAAAATGGAAAGGGCTACAATTGGGCATCATTCAATTTTTGATTTATTGTTACTGCTTCAAACAAATTTAAAAAAAAACTGTTTTCACTAACATTAATATTTTTCAGTTTTCAACCTGTAACTCCCATACCTGACTTTTAAGCCAAAAATTGAACTATACCGTCTTAAAGGGCATGGAAAGGGCTACAACTTGGCATCATTCAATTTTTAATTTAATGTTACTGCCTCAAACAAATTTTTAAAAAAACTGTTCACTCATATAAATTTTTTTCAGTTTTCGACCTGTAACTCCCATACCTGACTTTGAGCCAAAAATTTAACTATACCATCTTAAAGGGCATGGAAAGGGCTAAAATTTGGCATCATTAAAATTTTGATTTATTGTTACTGCTTCGAACAAATTAAAAAAAAAAACTGTTTTCACTAACATTAATTTTTTTCAGTTTTCGACCTGTAACTCCCATACCTGACTTTTAAGCCAAAAATTGAACTATACCGTCTTAAAGGGCATGGAAAGGGCTACAATTTGGCATCATTAAATTTTTGATTTATTGTTACTGCTTCGAACAAATTTAAAAAAAAACTGTTTTCACTAACATTAATATTTTTCAGTTTTCAACCTGTAACTCCCATACCTGACTTTTAAGCCAAAAATTGAACTATACCGTCTTAAAGGGCATGGAAAGGGCTACAATTTGGCATCATTCAATTTTTGATTTATTGTTACTGCTTCAAACAAATTTTTCAAAAAACTGTTTTCACTCACATTAATTTTTTTCAGTTTTCGACCTGTAACTCCCATACCTGCCTTTGAGCCAAAAATTGAATTATACCATCTTAAAGGGCATGAAAAGGGCTACAATTTGGCATCATTAAATTTTTGATTTATTGTTATTGCTTCAAACAAATTAAAAAAAAAAAACTGTTTTCACTCACATTAATTTTTTCAGTTTTCGACCTGTAACTCCCATACCTGACGTTGAGCCAAAAATTGAAATATACCATCTTAAAGGGTATGGAAAGGGCTACAATTTGGCATTATTCAATTTTTGATTTATTGTTACAACTTTGAACAAATTTTTCAAAAAACATTAATTTTTTCAGCTTTTGACCTGTAACTCCCATACCTGACTTTGAGCCAAAAATTGAATTATACCATCTTAAACGGCATGAAAAGGGCTACAATTTGGCATCATTCAATTTTTGATTTATTGTTACTGCTTCAAACAAATTTTTCAAAAAACTGTTTTCACTCACATTAATTTTTTTCAGTTTTCGACCTGTAACTCCCATACCTGACTTTGAGCCAAAAATTGAATTATACCATCTTAAAGGGTATGGAAAGGGCTACAATTTGGCATCATTCAATTTTTGATTTATTGTTACTGCTTCGAACAAATTTTTCAAAAAACATTAATATTTTCAGTTTTTGACCTATAACTCCCATACCTGACTTTAAGCCAAAAATTGAACTATAGCGTCTTAAAGGGCATGGAAAGGGCTACAATTTGGCATCATTAAATTTTTAGTTTATTGTTACTGCTTCAAAAAAATTTTTAAAAAAACTGTTTTCACTCACATTAATTTTTTTTAGTTTTCGACCTGTAACTCCCATACCTGACTTTAAGCCAAAAATTGAACTATACCGTCTTAAAGGGCATGGAAAGGGCTACAATTGGCATCATTAAATTTTTAGTTTATTGTTACTGCTTCAAAAAAATTTTTAAAAAAACTGTTTTCAATCACATTAATTTTTTTTAGTTTTCGACCTGTAACTCCCATACCTGACTTTGAGCCAAAAATTGAATTATACCATCTTAAAGGGTATGGAAAGGGCTACAATTTGGCATCATTCAATTTTTGATTTATTGTTACTGCTTCGAACAAATTTTTCAAAATACTGTTTTCACTCACATTAACTTTTTTTCAATTTTCGACCTGTAACTCCCATACCTGACTTTGAGCCGAAAATTGAACTATACCATCTTAAAGGGCATGGAAAGGGCTACAATTTGGCATCATTCAATTTTTGATTTATTGTTACTGCTTCAAAAAAATTTTTAAAAAAACTGTTTTCACTCACATTAATTTTTTTTAGTTTTCGACCTCTAACTCCCATACCTGACTTTGCGTCAAAAATTGAATTATACTATCTTAAAGGGTATGGAAAGGGCTACAGTTTGGCATCATTCAATGTTTGATTTATTGTTACTACTTCGAACAAATTTTTTAAAAAACCTTAATTTTTTCAGTTTTTGACCTATAACTCCCATACCTGACTTTGAGCCGAAAATTTAACTATACCATCTTAAAGAACATGGAAAGGGCTACAATTTGGCATCATTCAATTTTTAGTTTATTGTTACTGCTTCAAAAAAATTTTTGAAAAAACTGTTTTCACTCACATAAATTTTTTTTAGTTTTCGACCTGTAACTCCCATACCTGACTTTAAGCCAAAAATTGAACTATACCGTCTTAAAGGGCATGGAAAGGGCTACAATTTGGCATCATTAAATTTTTAGTTTATTGTTACTGCTTCAAAAAAATTTTTAAAAAAACTGTTTTCACTCACATTAATTTTTTTTAGTTTTCGACCTGTAACTCCCATACCTGACTTTGAGCCGAAAATTGAATTATACCATCTTAAAGGGTATGGAAAGGGCTACAATTTGGCATCATTCAATTTTTGATTTATTGTTACTGCTTCGAACAAATTTTTCAAAAAACTGTTTTCACTAACTTTCATATTTTTGAGTTTTCGACCTGTAAGTCCCATACCTGACTTTGAGCCAAAAATTGAACTATACCATCTTAAAGGGCATGATAAGGGCTACAATTTGGCATCATTCAATTTTTGATTTATTGTTACTGCTTCAAACAAATTTTTCAAAAAACTGTTTTCACTCTCATTAATTTTTTTCAGATTTCGACCTGTAACTCCCATACCTGACTTTGAGCCAAAAATTGAATGATACCATCTTAAAGGGTGTCGAAAGGGCTACAATTTGGCATCATTCAATTTTTGATATATTGTTACTACTTCGAACAAATTTTTCAAAAAACATTAATTTTTTCAGTTTTTGACCTATAACTTCCATACCTGACTTTGAGCCGAAAATTGAACTATACCACCTTAAAGAAAATGGAAAGGGCTACAATTGGGCATCATTCAATTTTTGATTTATTGTTACTGCTTCGAACAAATTTAAAAAAAAAACTGTTTTCACTAACATTAATATTTTTCAGTTTTCAACCTGTAACTCCCATACCTGACTTTTAAGCCAAAAATTGAACTATACCGTCTTAAAGGGCATGGAAAGGGCTACAATTTGGCATCATTCAATTTTTGATTTATTGTTACTGCTTCGAACAAATTTTTCAAAATACTGTTTTCACTCACATTAACTTTTTTTCAATTTTCGACCTGTAACTCCCATACCTGACTTTGAGCCGAAAATTGAACTATACCATCTTAAAGGGTATGGAAAGGGCTACAATTTGGCATCATTCAATTTTTGATTTATTGTTACTGCTTCGAACAAATTTTTCAAAAAACATTAATATTTTCAGTTTTTGACCTATAACTCCCATACCTGACTTTAAGCCAAAAATTGAACTATAGCGTCTTAAAGGGCATGGAAAGGGCTACAATTTGGCATCATTAAATTTTTAGTTTATTGTTACTGCTTCAAAAAAATTTTTAAAAAAACTGTTTTCACTCACATTAATTTTTTTTAGTTTTCGACCTGTAACTCCCATACCTGACTTTAAGCCAAAAATTGAACTATACCGTCTTAAAGGGCATGGAAAGGGCTACAATTTGGCATCATTAAATTTTTAGTTTATTGTTACTGCTTCAAAAAAATTTTTAAAAAAACTGTTTTCAATCACATTAATTTTTTTTAGTTTTCGACCTGTAACTCCCATACCTGACTTTGAGCCAAAAATTGAATTATACCATCTTAAAGGGTATGGAAAGGGCTACAATTTGGCATCATTCAATTTTTGATTTATTGTTACTGCTTCGAACAAATTTTTCAAAATACTGTTTTCACTCACATTAACTTTTTTTCAATTTTCGACCTGTAACTCCCATACCTGACTTTGAGCCGAAAATTGAACTATACCATCTTAAAGGGCATGGAAAGGGCTACAATTCGGCATCATTCAATTTTTGATTTATTGTTACTGCTTCAAAAAAATTTTTAAAAAAACTGTTTTCACTCACATTAATTTTTTTTAGTTTTCGACCTCTAACTCCCATACCTGACTTTGCGCCAAAAATTGAATTATACTATCTTAAAGGGTATGGAAAGGGCTACAGTTTGGCATCATTCAATGTTTGATTTATTGTTACTACTTCGAACAAATTTTTTAAAAAACCTTAATTTTTTCAGTTTTTGACCTATAACTCCCATACCTGACTTTGAGCCGAAAATTTAACTATACCATCTTAAAGAACATGGAAAGGGCTACAATTTGGCATCATTCAATTTTTAGTTTATTGTTACTGCTTCAAAAAAATTTTTGAAAAAACTGTTTTCACTCACATAAATTTTTTTTAGTTTTCGACCTGTAACTCCCATACCTGACTTTAAGCCAAAAATTGAACTATACCGTCTTAAAGGGCATGGAAAGGGCTACAATTTGGCATCATTCAATTTTTGATTTATTGTTACTGCTTCAAAAAAATTTTTAAAAAAACTGTTTTCACTCACATTAATTTTTTTTAGTTTTCGACCTCTAACTCCCATACCTGACTTTGAGCCAAAAATTGAATTATACTATCTTAAAGGGTATGGAAAGGGCTACAGTTTGGCATCATTCAATGTTTGATTTATTGTTACTGCTTCAAAAAAATTTTTAAAAAAACTGTTTTCACTCACATTCATATTTTTGAGTTTTCGACCTGTAAGTCCCATACCTGACTTTGAGCCAAAAATTGAACTATACCATCTTAAAGGGCATGATAAGGGCTACAATTTGGCATCATTCAATTTTTGATTTATTGTTACTGCTTCAAACAAATTTTTCAAAAAACTGTTTTCACTCACATTAATTTTTTTCAGTTTTCGACCTGTAACTCCCATACCTGACTTTGAGCCAAAAATTGAATTATACCATCTTAAAGGGTGTCGAAAGGGCTACAATTTGGCATCATTCAATTTTTGATATATTGTTACTACTTCGAACAAATTTTTCAAAAAACATTAATTTTTTCAGTTTTTGACCTATAACTCCCATACCTGACTTTGAGCCGAAAATTGAACTATACCACCTTAAAGAAAATGGAAAGGGCTACAATTGGGCATCATTCAATTTTTGATTTATTGTTACTGCTTCGAACAAATTTAAAAAAAAACTGTTTTCACTAACATTAATATTTTTCAGTTTTCAACCTGTAACTCCCATACCTGACTTTTAAGCCAAAAATTGAACTATACCGTCTTAAAGGGCATGGGAAGGGCTACAACTTGGCATCATTCAATTTTTGATTTAATGTTACTGCCTCAAACAAATTTAAAAAAAAACTGTTCACTCATATAAATTTTTTTCAGTTTTCGACCTGTAACTCCCATACCTGACTTTGAGCCAAAAATTTAACTATACCATCTTAAAGGGCATGGAAAGGGCTAAAATTTGGCATCATTAAAATTTTGATTTATTGTTACTGCTTCGAACAAATTAAAAAAAAAAACTGTTTTCACTAACATTAATTTTTTTCAGTTTTCGACCTGTAACTCCCATACCTGACTTTGAGCCAAAAATTGAACTAAACCATCTTAAAGGGCATGGAAAGGGCTTCAATTTGGCATCATTAAATTTTTGATTTATTGTTACTGCTTCGAACAAATTAAAAAAAAAACTGTTTTCACTAACATTAATATTTTTCAGTTTTCAACCTGTAACTCCCATACCTGACTTTTAAGCCAAAAATTGAACTATACCGTCTTAAAGGGCATGGAAAGGGCTACAATTTGGCATCATTCAATTTTTGATTTATTGTTACTGCTTCAAACAAATTTTTCAAAAAACTGTTTTCACTCACATTAATTTTTTTCAGTTTTCGACCTGTAACTCCCATACCTGCCTTTGAGCCAAAAATTGAATTATACCATCTTAAAGGGCATGAAAAGGGCTACAATTTGGCATCATTAAATTTTTGATTTATTGTTATTGCTTCAAACAAATTTAAAAAAAAAAACTGTTTTCACTCACATTAATTTTTTCAGTTTTCGACCTGTAACTCCCATACCTGACGTTGAGCCAAAAATTGAAATATACCATCTTAAAGGGTATGGAAAGGGCTACAATTTGGCATTATTCAATTTTTGATTTATTGTTACAACTTTGAACAAATTTTTCAAAAAACATTAATTTTTTCAGCTTTTGACCTGTAACTCCCATACCTGACTTTGAGCCAAAAATTGAATTATACCATCTTAAACGGCATGAAAAGGGCTACAATTTGGCATCATTAAATTTTTGATTTATTGTTATTGCTTCAAGCAAATTAAAAAAAAAAACTGTTTTCACTCACATTAATCTTTTCAGTTTTCGACCTGTAACTCCCATACCTGACGTTGAGCCAAAAATTGAATTATACCATCTTAAAGGGCATGAAAAGGTCTACAATTTGGCATCATTCAATTTTTGATTTATTGTTACTGCTTCGAACAAATTTTTAAAAATTCTATTTTCACTAACATTAATATTTTTCAGTTTTCGACCTGTAAGTCCCGTACCTGACTTTGAGCCAAAAATTGAACTATACCATCTTAAAAGGCATGGAAAGGGCTACAATATTCAATTTTTGATTTATTGTTAGTGCTTCAAAAAAATTTTTAAAAATACTGTTTTTACATGCATATGTGTGTAATATACACTGTGGTTGTGTATGCTTATGAAAAACATGTGTAGGTATGAATATATATGTATGAATATATACATATGAAAAAATTAATTTTTTTTTGAAAAATTTGTTCGAAGCAGTAACAATAAATCAAAAATTTAATGCTGCCAAATTGTAGCCCTTTTTATGCCCTTTAAGATGGCATAGTTCAATTTTTGGCTCAAAGTCAGGTATGGGAGTTACAGGTCGAAAACTGAAAAAAATTAATGTTAGTGAAAACAGTTTTTTTTTAAATTTGTTTGAAGCAGTAACAATAAATCAAAAATTTAATGACGCCAAATTTTAGCCCTTTCCATGCCCTTTAAGATGGTATAGTTCAATTTTTGGCGCACAGTCAGGTATGGGAGTTACAGGTCGAAAACTGAAAAAAATTAATGTGAGTGAAAACAGTTTTTTTAAAAATTTGTTCGAAGCAGTAACAATAAATCAAAAATTGAGTGATGCCAAATTGTAGCCTATTCCATGCCCTTTCAGATGGTATAGCTCAATTTTTGGCTCAAAGTCAGGTATGGGAGTTACAGGTCGAAAACTGAAAAATATTAATGTTAGTGAAAACAGTTTTTTGAAAAATTTGTTCGAAGCAGTAACAATAAATCAAAAATTGAATGATGCCACATTGTAGCCTATTCCATGCCCTTTCAGATGGTATAGTTAAATTTTTGGCTCAAAGTCAGGTATGGGAGTTACAGGTCGAAAACTGAAAAAAATTAATGTTAGTGAAAACAGTTTTTTGAAAAATTTGTTCGAAGCAGTAACAATAAACTAAAAATTTGATGATGCCAAATTGTAGCCCTTTCCATGCCCTTTAAGATGGTATAGTTCAATTTTTGGCTTAAAGTCAGGTATGGGAGTTATAGGTCAAAAACTGAAAATATTAATGTTTTTTGAAAAATTTGTTCGAAGCAGTAACAATAAATCAAAAATTTAATGATGCCAAATTGTAGCCTATTCCATGCCTTTTCAGATGGTTTAGTTCAATTTTTGGCTCAAAGTCAGGTATGGGAGTTACAGGTCGAAAACTGAAAAAAATTAATGTGAGTGAAAACAGTTTTTTGAAAAATTTGTTTGAAGCAGTAACAATAAATCAAAAATTTAATGATGCCAAATTGTAGCCCTCTCTATGCCCTTTAAGATGGTATACTTAAATTTTTGGCTCAAGGTATGGGAGTTATAGGTCAAAAAGTGTATTTTTTTTAATTTTCTTAAAAATTTTGTATAAAAAATCAACTGTTGTCGAAAAACTAATAATAGGCGATTATGTAATTTTAGCTCATCTTTCAGATTGTTTAACATTTGTTTTTTGTATTTTGCCTGGTTTAAGTGTTATTGGTCGAAAACTAAGCAAAAAAAAATGTTGAAAATGCAAAAAGTTTGTTGAAGTGATAAAATACTACAAAAATGCGTCTTTAGTAATCAACCAATTAATGTTGTTGCCGTATCCTTTTGATATATTAAGCATGCAATATTTGGCCTCACTTTTATGTTTTACCTGCATAACATAACCTAGATAATACGTTGTAATTATGTAAAAGCGTTCAATATTACGAATAAATATATAAATATTTGAAAGAAATACTAATTATATGAATATTTTTAAAAGATAGGTAATTAGTTTAGAAAAAATTACAAAAAAAATGTTTATCACTTCAACGCTAATATAAAAGTAGTAAAATGTTGCCACTGTATATATATTTGAGTCTGGCAGCTCGTTTTGTTAAACTCAAGAGAGCGCAACGCTCTTTTTAAAACAATTCACTCAATTTGCATTCTCGGAAAAAAATTGTTGAAAAGTTTGTTATCAAGGCGCATTTATTCTCATACAACATATATACAGTCCATCATTGTCTTACATCTGTCATGTAACCGTAGAATGAAATTCTATTTTTTGCAGGTTGGGACTTTTGCTTGAAAAAAAACGTGGCTGAATAAATATCAATTCAATGTGTTGTGTTCATGAAGGCAGATTAATTATTTTATCATAAACTAATTGATTGCAATGGTTGTCATATATCAAAGCTGTTCCTAAAGAAAGTTATAGGTACAACAAGATTTTGAAACTTTGAAAAAAGTCAAGTATGTCTTATTTTAACTATTGACTTATATATTAAAAACTAAGCGCCCGCGCCGAACTCGGCTACCTGCAATCGAAAGCCTACTTAATTACGCGTCGATTGCAATAGGTGTCATATATCAAAGCTATTCCAAAAGAAAGTTATAGGTGCAACAAGATTTTTAAAAGTTGAAAAACGTCAAGTATGGCTTATTTTAAGTATTGACTTATATATTAAAAACTAAGCGCCCGCGCCGAACTCGGCTACCTGCAATCAAAAGCCTACTAAATTACGCGTCGATTGCAATAGATGTCATATATCAAAGCTATTCCAAAAGAAAGTTATAGGTGCAACAAGATTTTTAAAAGTTGAAAAACGCCAAAATATTTCTTTTGCTTATTACTTAAAACCTAAGGATTTTTAAATTTGCAGTGAATGGTGAAAAGTTTTGTTTCAATTCCGCCTGTTCTTTATACATGTCTGGCATCATTAGGTAACATATATACATATATATATATATATATATATATATATATATATATTTATTTATTGAGAATGATTTTCCAGAAAAGTTAGTTTATAGCTTAATAAATCAGTATAAGAAAAATATAACAAATAATACAAATAATAACACAGAACCAAAATTATATAAATCCTTAATTTATATACCAGAAATGTCAGAGAGACTAGAGAAATCAAAAATATTTGATACTCAAAAATATAAAATGGCTTTTAGAACATATTGCACAAGCAATAAACTGTTCAGTAAAATGAAAGATAGAGTAGAAAAATGGGATAGATCAAATATAGTTTATAAAATACCATGCAAAGGAAATGGATCTGTCAATTGTAAGGAGGTATACATAGGTACAAAAAAAAATAAATTTAAAACCAGAATAGCAGGACATAAGAGTAATCAAAAGTATAGACACATTAATTCCGAAAAAACTGCATTATCGTCTCATTGTTTTAAATTTAATCACTATCCAGACTTTGAAAATGCATCAGTTTTAAGAACAGAAAACAATTATAAACGAAGACTTCTGTTAGAAATGTTAGAAATTATTAATGTACCTGTTAGAGAAAGAATGAACTTTAAAATAGATACTGATAATTTAGCTCAGAATTATAGATATTTAATTCATAGAAATTTAGTTATTAGAATTAATTGTCATGTTATTTTATTCACACAATACATATATAATATTTTTACATATGCATGCATGTTTACAATTAAAAATTAATAATGATTATTATGTTAAATTATTGCCTTGTATGCATGTGTTAAGATACTATATATTAAGATCATATTGATCATAGTTAATCTTGTATTATGTAAAAAAATTTTCTATATTAATATCAATTAAAAAAAATTTAAAAGAATTGTTTGTTAACACATACACATAGTTTTAATTACATTATTATATATAAATAATATTTATAATATTTATGAATTTTGTAGTTAGTATGTTTTAATATTTAAAATTAACTAATTTCTACTTTTTATACATTTTAGAGTTAGTATTTTTAATATATAAAAATTTTTGATTTATGTTGTTAAAAAATTTTTATGTATTTATATAATTGAAAAGAAAAATTTTTTTGACAATATAAAATAATTTCCTGAAGAAGCTAACCGAAGGCTAGCGAAATATCGAAATAAATATATATATTAATATTGAATAACCTAAAAACTTAAACAAATCTATTGATTAATAAACGAAAAAAGGTTAAAAAATCAGATACAATAATATTTATTTATGGGTTAAAAAATATTTTTGCAAGCAAAAGGCGTTTACTTTTATTAAAATTAAGAAAATTTCGACTTTTTCTAAACTTTGCTTGAATTTATTGTGTTTCAAAATAGCAAAGTGATAAAGATTGCTATTCTGTGATAAAGATAAGTGTGTTTTATTGAGTATAATCCTAGCTTTTTAAGCGGCATGTATCTTCAAATATAACCTGTGCTGAAAAAATTTTATAAATAATGTAAGTAATAATTATGGTAGAGTTTATGAAGAAAACTAAAGCAAAACCCTTATTTCAGGAGCCGCAAATGTATTATGGGTTGCCAAGATGTTCAGAAACTCCATAAGTTCCCGAAGTTGATTCAGGACAAGCAGTATTTGCACTCATAATTTTCCCTTCATAGTTTTGTGCATGAGTAAATTTTGTATTAAGTTTTCCAACATTAATACAAAATAGTGATTGTAAAAAGTGTATATGTTTGTCTGTATCGAAATTGTGAAAACCAACCCAACAGTATTTCCAAGTGCACATAACAATGGTATGATCTGCAGATGCATGAATATAGACATCCTTTTTTAATTTTTCAGTTCTAAATTATTATGGATCAATGAGGCTTTGGATCAGTGTTTCAAAACGCAGTAAAATCCTCCAATACTGACTACAAAATATATACATAGCATTGGAAAAAGTTCGTGAAAGCAGTGTTCTGCTACCAACTACTACTATCCTACAAGATGTTATAACCATTTTTAAAATCCACCGGTCCTTTTCAGGACCACAAATTAAAAAAAGAGATTATTTTTATTCTTTCAAATGCTATATATGTACATAAGAAAATTAGTTGAAGTGATTGCTCAAATCTTTGCTTAGATTGCATGTATCTTGTTTTGCAATAATTTTGTCGCAGATTTGTATAGAATTTTTCGATAAACTCAATTTTAAATAAATTTAATTTAATATAATTTTTTAAGAAAGGAATTACAAAAACATTAAATAACTAAGAACAATGAATATAAATTTTTTATAACCACTTTTCTTCAGCATTAATTTTGTAAAATACTTTTCGTTAATAAAACTTTTAAGAAATAAAAACTGCTTTCAAATGTATTCTTCTTTAATTCAATGTCCTCTTGAAGCATTGTTTGCAGCGTTTGATGGAGTATTACTGGTCTTAAGCCGACTGTCTGTAAAGAACGAGATTTAAAATATTAAGGTATGTGCATATTTTAGCGATATATTTTTCATACTTCTTGCATATCCAACAACAAATGAATCTCTGAATAAATGGTTTGTTAGCCTGCATCTTTTCTAAGTTTAGCAACTGCACCATAAGTATTCTCTTGCCGTCATCACCTATGGCAGATAAACAACATCATTAGCAATGTGGCAAACTACTTCTAACCATAATTCGTCTTGCTGCCATGAAACTGCACCTTCACAGACTATTCCACTATTTAGAATCACTTCACTTTTGTGAGTCTGGAACTGTTTTACGCACTCAAAGCTGTGTATACGTATACAATTTTATGCCAGATGATTTCATCCCGTGTATGTTGAAAAGCACAAAAAATGTGTGGACTAAAAAATATGATCGTGTATAGATGCGTTATGAAATTAGAAGCTTTCTTATATACAGCACTTTCTAAAACTAGTCTAAAATTTCATGACAATATGACTAAATATCATGTAATGTAAAAACCCCAAGTATTTCTGGTTTTGTTAGAAGAGAACTGCTTCTGTTGTTTTAATGAAACTAAATATAGACATACCTACAATTTTTTTTAAATTAATTATATTACCTTTTATTTATTAATTATATTAGCTTGAGAACGATTAACTACAATAGATTAATAACCGCAAAAGTCAGTAAGTAAATTACACATTAGCAATGAATTTAAAGAGTTCTGCTAAAGCCCACTTCATTTACATTGTGAAAATTCAAATACCTCAGTTGCAGTTATTATATCAATAGAATTAACACAATAATTACAATCATTCAGTACTCAAATAACTATTTATGTTTCCATGGCTTGTTTTTCTAAGTGAGCCTTCAATTGGATAGTGAAATCGTCTTCGACATTGTCATCATCCCAGTTGTCTTCCCACACATTAACTGCATCATCATCTTCCTGTACGGCGTTGAAGTCTAAAATAAACGAATATTTTACATACTTTTACTGCAAAAATTGTGTAGCTTTACCTTCAGCAGGAAACTCTTCAAATTCATCATCTTCCTCTAATAAACCCAAGTCTCCTTTTGCTGCCTTTTCTCTATCAGACGACATATTTTCTCATATAAAAGCAACGAAATTTATTCACTTAACTTCAGCTCAGAGACTGTGAGTTTTTGTCGGCGACGGCTGGTAGAAGAATTGTCGACGGCGCTTGGTTTCCGGCTCAGCCGGCTGGTAGGCTAACTTTCAACCCTATATATAAATATATAAATAAATATATATATATATATATATATATATATATATGTATGTATATATATATATATATATATATATATATATATATATATATATACATATGTGTATATATATATATATATATATATATATATAAACGTTCACATATACTTAAGTATAAAATTCAAACCAAAAAGGTTTGACTTAATGTATAATGGAACAAAAAATTCAGAAAAATGGGACATGAAGAAAAAAATCAAATGGTGACACAGATATTATAACACACAAGTGTTAACATCAGGTTGACACAGTTCTCGGATTGTTTTTCACAATAAAATTTGTGTAAATAGACATTCAACTAAGCCACCTAAACAGTGGTGATAAACACAATATACAGATGAGCACTGAAGATGAAGGTGTAGCGACTTTCGAAAACAGCTGTTCTGCTCTGCTGTCTAAGTTGAATAAAGCTGATGTTGACTTCCTTTGTGCCTAGGAATATTTATCATCATGTCTTTCTGAGATTTTAACTAAGTTAGAACAATTTAGCCTATATAAATATTAACATCTCATATTGTTTATTTTTTTTCTTCTCTATTGCTATATGCTCGGACGATATTTAAATCAATTTAATTTAACTACATATTGTATAGTGTTTCATTTTGAAATATTGCTTATAAATTGCTGATGTGCTAGGGTATAGTATGATGGATGTTATTAAAATTTTGTTATATCGGGAATTAATGATTATTAATGATATTAAACTATACATGAATTTACTATGGTTACTTGCAATTTATATAAATAAATTAAAAACAAGAGGAATTTTAGTTTAATACAACAATTTTAAGCTTTATTTAATTTAGGTATTTTTTCTAATATATTTTTGATAATTACCTTGAAAAGGTTATTGGAATTAGACAGTAATTGCTTTATACGAATTGTCTCGATGGCGATCCAAATAGAAAGAGTAAGGTAAAGTAAAAGAATGTACCTTTTTTTCTCATATAAGTGGGCCAGGAATGACCCCTGATGATCTTAAAATTAGATGGGCCAAGAAAGGACCCCTGATGATTATATATAAAAATAGGCCAAGAAGGAACCCCTGATGAATGGTTATATAAATGGGCCAAGAAGGGATCCCTGTTGATATACACACGTAAAATGAGTCATGAGGGACTCCTGTTGGTATAAATAATTGTTTCCTAGAATTATTGAGTCAGGAGGGACTCCTGTTGAGGTCTAACGACCTATAATATTAAATTGACGTAAATCAATCTAATATGGCGATACACCTGAGATAACCCATCCAAATATAGTGTATTGAGCGAGCAAGTGGCAGCCCCGGACTGGATTGTATACGACTCTTCAAAATTAAGGGAATTACTTCGGGTCCCAACACCAACGCCACATTCCCCGAAATATTAAAATTGGGGTCGGCTAATTGAAGCTCTTCGAAGGACTCCAATATAGTGTTGGGAACCGATACGGATGGCGTTTTGATCCCCAACATTTTCCGAATTCTAGCCGTCATGGAAATTTGTTGGGTGGGATCGTAAATTGACTCAATTTCAATAGTGCAGTAGTTTTCGCCATTCGACACGCCTTTTGTATGCTCGTGGAGTAGAGAATGGTGTTGTTGCTTACAAAGTCTGCAATTTAGATTACTTCTCTACCCAAGTGCGTGGTCGACAAACAGCGGAAACAAAGTATGCACTGCCACTATACAGAGCTTTCGTTCCAGACTCATGTGGTGAAACTTGTAGCAAAAACTCAACGGGTGATTTTTGCCGCAAATTGGACATTTAGCCCTCTTTGGGGTATTCGTTTTCATCGCTTCGTCATAATCTAGTAAACCGTCTTCGTTGATTGGAGCGCTCATGATTTCTAGGAAAAAAGTTGGTTAATAAAGGTAAATTGCTAAGAAAAGGAGATCGTAAATTAAGATTTATACAAAACAACAAGCTTGGTTATTGAACGCGTAATTGTTCCACTTTGCGTTTTGACATCCACGACACGAACGTGGCCGTCAGTACCTATATGAGAACCAGTGACTATACCTAACCTCCACGAAGTAGCAGGCAATTGTTCATTCTTTACTACCACTAAATCATCAATTTCCACATCTCTCTGAGGATGTTTCCATTTATACCTTTTATGGAGTTCTACCAAATATTCTTCTTTCCATATTTTACAGAATTGGTGAATCAGTACTTTCACCTTCCGATAACGATTAACAATACTGATGGAAGTATCGTAAATAGTTGGCGCTGGCGGAAACAGAATAGCCGAACCAATCAAAAAGTGTCCTGGTGTTAACGCCAATGGTTCACCAGGGTTATCGGGCATAGGACATAAAGGTCGCGAAGTCAAGCACGCCTCTATTCTAGCCAATACTGTAGTTAGCTCTTCAAACGTATATCTACAATTTTGAACCTCCTTCCTAAAATGAAGTTTAAAACTTTTAACTCCAGCTTCCCAAAGGCCACCCATATGAGGGGCACCTGCTGGATTAACACGCCAATTCAAATCTTTATAACCATTGCTAGAACACACTCTAGCTTGGCATTCTTTCAAAAATGTTTGAAATTCTCTGGAAAGCTCATTAGATGCTCCCACGAAATTAGTACCATTATCCGAAAATATGGTATGGGGACAACCTCTTCTTGAAATAAATCTATTGAAAGCAACCAGAAAAGTGTCAGTTGATAAATCTGACGCTGCTTCCAAATGTATTGCTTTTGTAGAAAAGCAAAAGAATATGCACACGTATCCTTTTGTGATTCTAGAAGATTTATTATTATAATTCTTTATATCGAAAGGTCCAGCGAAATCAACTCCTGTGTTAATGAACGGTCTATCAATAGTGGTACTTTCAGAAGGAAGCGCAGCCATTATTTGACTACAAGTACGTTGTCGATCAATTATACAACGTTTGCAGTTATGTATCACCGTTCGAATTATGACTCGTAATCGTGGAACCCAATATTCGCATCGATAGATCCTGAGTTGATTACTACCTTGAATAGTAAGCAAATGTATGAATTCTGCCGTAAGCTTTGCAAAACGACAGCCATACGGTTATATAATGGGATGTTGTTCGCAATATAACAATGAAGAAGATTTCACCAATCTACCATTCAATCTCATTATATTTTGTTTTTTACTGGCAAGGGCTCTTTATTTAAGAGACTCTTATACTCTTCTGGGTAAAAGACGTTTTGAGCAACAATAGCCAAACGTAATTTGACTATTAATTTCATCGCTCGAAATATGTTCCGATTCATAAGCAAACTTTCCTTTATATGATTGATGCGTAGAGTGAAAGAAACGACAAATATATGATACCACTCGTAACGCTCTATCAAGTGAAGAAAATCTGCCCAAAATGTCTTCAAATTTCGAAAAACATGAAGCGTGAACTTTTATTTTGCGACTCTCGAGATCTGTATCTAAATTCTCAAATTTACATTGATGCCAATGATTTTCGGGTTTAGACAACCATGAAGGCCCGTGCCACCAGAGTTTACTTTCCGATAAAGTGAACGGATCTACCCCCCGGCTGCTTAAATCGGCAGGATTGCCTTCAGATCGAACATGAAACCAATTATGATTACCTGTATTCTCCTGAATACGACAAACTCTATTCGCTACAAAGGTAGTCCACGCCGAAGGCATTTTACGCAACCATGCCAACACGATATTTGAATCTGTCCGACAACAGACTTTTGAAATTGGTACTTCTATTTCTCTCAGAATATTTTTCAGCAATTCTGATGCTAAAACTGCTCCGCATAACTCAAGGCGGGGTAGAGAAATTGACTTAATTGGCGCTACCTTTGTTTTTGAAGACAATAAATGGCAATATATTTCTCCCTGTGGGGTTACGGTTCGAATATATATTACCCCCGCGTATGCCTTTTCCGAGGCATCTGAAAAGACATGAATTTCAGTCTTCGCGTCCTTATAATAGTTTACCCATCTTGGCACCTGAATAATTTTTATTTGATTAAAAGATTCGATGAATTGTAACCACTCCTTTTCTGTTGAGGACGGAAGAGAATCATCCCAGTCAATATTATCAAGCCAAATACGTTGCATTATAATTTTTGCTCTGATAATTACAGGACTTAGCCAACCAACCGGATCAAAAAATCTAGCTATACTAGATAATACCACTCTTTTCGTATATTTCGTTTTGGCTTCTAAAGGAAAAACTTTGAAAAAGAAGGAATCAAGCTGAGCATTCCAAAAAACTCTTAATGTTTTTGAACAGCTAGATTCGTCAAAGGCCAAAACTTTGGAATCGACTAAATGATCCACAGATAATCGTCTTAAAATAGAAATTTCATTAGCTGTCCATTTCCTCAGTTCGAAGCCAGCCGACAACAAGGCAGCAATTAGTTCATCCCTAGCCATCACCGCAACCGATTCCTCATGAGTGCCAGTCAGAACATCATCCACATACATATCCTTGCAGCCATAGGGAATTCCTCCTCACAGTCATCCGCTAATTTCAATAAGGTCCTGATTGCTATATATGTCGCACAATTTAACCCAAAGGTTACTGTCCACAATACTGCCATCCGATGACCAATAAACAATTCGTTGAAAGGGAGTGTGGGCCGAATGGACACGAATTTGCCTATACATTTTGGTAATGTCACAATTAAAGACAAACCTAAACAACCTCCAACATAAAATGAAATTTACTAAATCGGCTTGCAAAGTAGGTCCTATAAAAAGACAATCATTTAGGGTATTACCATTTGAAGTTTTATTAGAGGCATTAAAAACAACTCGAAGTTTAGCTGTTTTTCTCTCTGGTTTGATCACTGGGTGATGTAACAAATAGCATGATTTTGTGACAGCTTGGTTATAGGATTTTACTACTCGCATATGATCTAAATGCAAATAGTCCATTAACACATCGTCATACATACTTTTAATCACTGGTTTTTTTAGAGAGGGACGATTCTACTCGTATTAATTGTTTAAGCGCACTAGATCTCGATATTCCCAAAGAAATCTCAAGAGGAAACTCTGGTTTAAAGGGTAACGACACAGTATATCTACCAGTAGAATCCCGACTAGTGGTTTTCTTATAAATTTCCTCACAAAATTTATCAGAAGGTGACAAAATTTTTCTTTTTGGAGTTTCTTCCAATTCCCAAAATCTCAAAAGATTTTGATTTAAATTATCCTCTTCAGAAAAGGTTACAGCAGTGGAAAAAACATTAACAGAATCATTTGTTGAAGAGTCAAGTGGACCTGTTAAAATCCATCCAAATACAGTCTTCTGGGCCATTAACGATCCACAAATATTTCGACGAACTTCACCAAGAATTATTTGGGGATATAAATCTGCAACAAGTAACAGATCTATTGATCTACTTTTATAGAAATTACGATCTGCCAATTGCAAATTCGATAATTCTTTTCTAATATCCGAAGAACACATAAAAGATGGCAGATTACCTGATATAGCAGGTAAAACGAAAGCACACGTCTCCAATTTAAGTCCTTGATCTAATGGCAAACTCACTCTAATAGTACAAATTTTCTTACTAATTGTGGAAGCTTCTCTGTTAACACCGGAAATCCTTACATTCGTAGAATGTGACGGAAGTCGCAATTGATTTCGCAAATGTTCAGATATGAATGAAGCTTCAGACGCTGGATCTATTAAGGCCCTTGCTGGATACGTTGTATCATAGCAAATAATGGAGACCATCGCAGTTCCTAGCAATACAGACGAATTCTGTGAAAGGTGAAAAACTTTACGATTAAAATTAGAGTGGGCAGCAGCTGATGTCGAAGACATCTCTGAACCTGAATCAGAGGGTCTGAAAACAGGGTTTGTGTTTGAATTATTCGATAAATGTACTTCAGCGGAATTATTGATAGAAGATTCCCTATGAAGCATAGTGTGATGTTTCTGATTGCATTTAAAACAAAGATGTTCACTTTTAAAATGTTTGACTTCATGAGATTTCGAAAGACAGTTCACACAACAATGAAACTTCTTTATGTTGGAAAATCTCTCAGAAACAGACATATTTTTAAAGCGACGGCAAAATCTTAACAAATGATTTTGCTTAGGACATAAAACACACGAGGCCGAAGAGCTTTTTGTCGAAACATGAGCTTTGATTGTTCTATCATTTATTCTCTTATCATTTTCTGAACTGGTAAGATCGCGTATAAAATCTAACGTCTGAATTCGTTCAGATAAAAAGAGGTTCAAATCTTGCCAAAGGGACAAGGCACCTTTGTCCTTTATTGTATGCTCCCATAGAGCGACTGTATTCGAAGGCAGTCGCTGAATACAAATAAATACAATAATAGGATCCCAGTTTGTGGTATCAATTTCATAAATTGACATGGCAGTCACAAATCCATTAATAGCACGTTGAAGATTTTTTAGAGCGGAGCTCGATTCTTTAGATACGGATTCTAAATTAAAAAGTGATTTTAATTGATTGTTGACCAACAATCGAGGATTTTTGTATGTCGTTTTCAGAATATTCCACGCGATATCAAATCCTCCATTCGTTAACGGACACTTTGATACAATTTCTTTAGCCTCTTTGCCCGTTTTCTTGAATAAATAACATAATTTTTCAATGTTTCTGAGGCTACTATTATTTATATACAAAGCCGTAAAAAGATCTCTAAACGTTGGCCATGAAAGATAATCCACTTCAAAAATATCAGTATCACAAGGTGGTAATGGTAAATTATGAAACACATTATCACTGGATACCGTATTTTTTGGTTCAGATTTATCTTTCAATTCATCACCTTTAATTCGAATATTTTTCATACAACGCGCATAAGCATGAAGAGTGTTTTCGTATTTTACCTCTGCAGATTCTAATTCTTCAGCTTTGCTTTTTGATAAAGGCTCAAATTCCTCTATTCCATCTTCATATGTCGTTTTTACTTTTTCCCACAATGATTTAAATTCCTCAGTCATTATTTCTAACGTATAGGCGTGATGATCGTCATCACGAATTTTTTCAAATCTAACTTCAAATTTGAAAATGGCATCTGAGGCGCGTATAAAACTTTCAAAATGTTTCATTGTGGAATAATTTGTTATATGAAAATAATGCAATATAATGAAACTGCAATTTTATTTACTTGTACAGAAATAAATTAAAAGAACATTTTTATTTTCAAAATATCGCAAATTGTTGTATGAAAATATCTCAGATAGAACACCGAACTAAAGGAAATATGTATGATAATAAAGAAAAACGAATCAATTTCAATCTGCTTGTGATCACAAATATTTAACTCACCGGAGGTTAATACATAATAAATTTATAATGTTAATAATAATATTCAACAAATATAAATGATATATAATAAATTATTATTAATACATTTAATTTAATTTAATTTGTTTTATGTGCATTTGTACCACGAAAAAATTAAATTCTTTAAAGTATTTTAAAAGACCAGTTTGTTTTCACCACCACTGTACACAAACACGCATGCATGTACTAATATTTAATGTACCTATGTACTTTTTATTTTCCTTTGATGCGAAGATATAAATGCATACATACGCATGTATATTGAAATCAAATATTTTATTATATTCTGTTATATATATATGTATACGATATAAATTTTATTTAATTTCTTTTTGCGTGGTTATTCGCGTAAACAAACTCACTCACTTTAATTTTTTCTTTTCTCTGTACAATGCACAAATTATTAACAATTATTTTTACCGGCACTGTTCTATTAATATAACCAAAGCTGTGTCACATGCAAGTGCAATTTTTTTTTTCAAGTATGTGTGTATTTGCATTTACATATGCGACTGTGTTTTGTTGTTTTATGTTCACTTCACTAAATCAACCACCTCTTAATAGCAACTTGCTAATCTGTTTTCCTTATGTAGTTTTATTTACCAAAATTTAAATAAAAATTTAATTAAAGTTTCCCCGTGAAGGATGTAGTGTTGAATTTAATTCCTTATAGAATCCGGCTCGAAGGACCAATGTTTTGGCGTATATCCGATGGGTTTTTGCAATTTATATAAATAAATTAAAAACAAGAGGAATTTTAGTTTAATTCAACAATTTTATGCTTTAATTAATTTTGGTATTTTTTCTAATATATTTTTGATAATTACCTTGTAAAGGTTATTGAAATTAGACAGTAATTGCTTTATACGAATTGTATCGATGGCGATCCAAATAGAAAGAGTAAGGTAAAGTAAAAGAATGTACCTTAAATTCCTTTCGAACACAACAACATTTAAGAGCGGTAACCGGTTTAATCGTTGAAAACCCAAAGGCTTTCCAACGAGGATGACTTAAAAATTATTAAAAGTTTTAACAACAGTGAAACCGCGATTTGACGACTACGTACTTACAGTCGCGTTCCTCCTCTAGTAATTGTATATCATTGATAAACCATGTAAGAAAATATTACCCGAAACTAATACACACAAAATTAACTAAAACATATGAAGCAAATTTATATGGAATTTTCGGTAACGATGTTGCCATTGTTTCGTTTTCGCCGTGAAATTTGAAGGTTACTTTTTGTAATGTTTATGTGTATTTTATATTAGTCGTATATATACATATTCATATAATTATCATTTAAATAAAAGTTTTATAAGAAAATCTATATATTATACTTTCGTTGCTTACTTATTTATTGTCGCAATAATATAATATGTATACATTTGAATTTACGGTATCTTGGAGATTTTTGATAAAAAAATGGTATATGGAAAGAGATTTTGTTAGTGGTAACGTAGGCGAATATCGTATTTGTTGTCCTTTTCTAACATATATGTTAGAGTGGAACATATATAGTTGCGAATGAAATTAGTTTCTTGCAATTACGCAAAATATAATTTTAATAAAAAATTGTTAAAAAACTTAATAAAACAAGTTAAAAAATTACTAAAACCACCGAAGACTGAGATGTGGGGTTCAGTGATCCAAGCTAGGAACGAATTCCTAAAAAACGTACACCGCTACTCAAAATCAAGGTATATATCAATCCATTATTATAAACATCAGAATATCTATTAACAACTTTTATTTATTTTTTTTCTGATATCATTACTATTTTAAAGCAGATGCAAGCTAAAATGGAGGCTATTGAATATAAAAAACAACCAGCATATCCTGAGCAACGGGCAGTTGCCTATAGTTTCCAATCAGGAGGCTATAGCAAATAGGATAGAGCAGATGGAGAGAAATGTAAGAGTTTTACTATTATTACTATTGTCATGTCGTTATGAAATACTTTTTTAGCATTCACTGAGACCTGAATTAATGGCACAAGCGAATGCGCTTATGGAATGTAAGGTGGTGCTAAAAGAAGTTAAAGGCTGAGGATTTCGCCCAAGCAATGGTAATAAAGGTTTACTAAATATGAAGGCTATATATATATTTGAATATTAAAACATTTACAGCTTACGTACACCTACAATCACAGATGTACAATTGGAAAGGGAGGTGGGAAAAAACCCCATTTCAGATCCTGCAATTTCAAACAAAATTATATGAGGTAAGTATATATATACACACATATATATATATATATATATATATATATATATGTGTATATATATATATATATATATATATATATATATGCATATATTTATATACTTAAATTTACACTAATGTCTATAAATTAATATATTTTCTTTACATTCCAGATGTTTTCCAAAGTCTATCTGCCACCGACGTCGAAAAAGCGTTTAAGAAGGCTATAGACCAAAGCTACAATAGGTCAAAACAAAAAGAATATA
This sequence comes from Linnaemya vulpina, assembly GCA_963675445.1. Taxonomy (NCBI): domain Eukaryota; kingdom Metazoa; phylum Arthropoda; class Insecta; order Diptera; family Tachinidae; genus Linnaemya; species Linnaemya vulpina. The sequence continues at coordinate 40,726,399 of OY776276.1, forward strand.
TTAAAAAATATGTAACTTAAACAATTTTTTAATAAAACTTAATGTAAATAGTATATTTTAACTGTTATCTTTAATGGATTTGTTCATTAGGGTTGACTAGTTAGTATTAACCAATATTTTGGTTATCATTAATTAGGTAGTATTAAAAAATAATTTAGTTATTATTACTTAGGTAGTATTAACCAATATTTTGGTTATCAATAACTAGTTAATATTACCCAATATATTGGTTAAATTTAACCAAAACTATGAATGCTAATATGCACTAGAGTGAGTAGTACAGATATATGTTTCATCATACGGGAGAAAGAATGAGATAGAGAAAGATGCCAGATCACATGTATACAAGAGTTTCGGGAAATTTTGTCATATTGCTTTAAGAAATTACCTGAAAGTTAACCCGATATATCAGTCAACACTATCGGGTAATTAACCAGTGAATTATCCGGTAGTCTTCTTGTAGGGAGCATACCCTACAAGAAGGCTACCGGTTAATTTACTGGTTAATTAAGCGAGGGATTTTTTCCCCCACTTCCCATCCCAATTGTACATATACAGTACGACGCCACGGATTACTAAATTAATGTCGTCTGATACGCACTTTAATCTATAGGTGTACGTAAGCTGTAAAAGTATTAATATTTAAATATATTTATACCCTTCATATTAAGTAAAATTTTATTACCTTGGGCGAAATCGTCAGCCTTTAATTTCTCTTCTATTGCTTGAATCTCTTCCAATGTTTTCATTGGAAGCATGGCAGCGACTTTGTCTATTTTTTTATCTTTTTTTTCACCCGTCATCCGGCATACGGAGGATTCGACTTTTCGCAGGACCACCTTGCACTCCATAAGTACATTTGCTTGGGCCATTAGTTCAGGTTTCAGTGATTGCTAAAAAAAATTCATTTATGACAAGATAATAGTAAAGTTAGTAAGATTCTTACGTTTCCCTCCATCAGCTCTATCCTATTGGCTATAGCCTCCTGGTTGGAGACTATGGTTGACTGACCATTACTGAAGATATGTTGATTATAAGCGATGCTGTCAATTTTATTTTCAATTGCCTCAGTTTTCTTCTCTATCGCCTCAATTTTTTTGTAATTGCTTTAATATAGCAATGGCATCTAAAACAAGAAATAAATAAAAGTTGCTAATAGATATTCTAATCTACCTTGATTTTGAGAAGCTCTGTAGGTTGTTTTCGGAATCCTTTCCTGGCTTGTACCACTGCACCCCACATCGCAATGTTCGGTATTTTAAAATATATTTTGAGACACGCTCATGTAATAACAAAAAAAAATATATTAGAAATATTATTATTGTAATATATATAAAAAAATGTATGAGTCTAGTGCAAAATCATTTAAGAATTTGTTCAAAGTCAAAGTAGTTATAACATTGAAAGCAAAAAATATGTATACAGGTGATTGCAGTGAAGCTGTTCGGTTAAAATGGATGGTAAAACAAGATCATGGATTGTAGGCTAATGATTAAAATATGGTGTAAAATTGGTATCAATTGAAACTTGTTATCGTGTGGTATACAAAAATACTTAAATTCTAAATCTTCTTTTTTAATAACTTCAGTTTCTGCAGATAAATTGCTTTCAACAACTATTCCTAGATCAAAGAAGAGAAAAGGTTGGTCGAAATAGTTTTCTGTCTTCCGAAAGACTTGACATACAAATGTTTCAGGTTCGCATACAGTTGCTTTCTCTCCAACTTTTACTGGACCTGACACTTTACTATAAAAGAAACTGTCCTTTTCTCTCTTGCAATTTATTCTAAAGCTTCCCAATTTGGAAGAATTAGATGAGGCTGGTTCCAGTCTTTGCCCTTCTTCAATCCTCCGGAACAGTTGTTGAAGAATTTGATTTGGTTTCCTCACAATCTTTTTTATATATTGCATATAATTTCCAAACTTATACGACGAAAATGCATCTAAAGGGCCGAACTGCTTGCAACAATCAGATAAATGCAGTAAGCCTAAACATTAAAACTAATTAGTTCATTGCCATAAAAGACACCAAAATATTTAACCCGCCAATGGTGACGTACTGGTCTCTGAGACCGGTCGTGTTAAAAAATTCCTATAACTTTGTTCTCCGTTATTGTTTTTTGTTGAAATTTAGAGTAGCTGCAACATTTTACATCCCCCACCATCAGTCCATGACGAAACTGCTTAGTGAGTACAACTTCTGTATATTTTTTTCTAACCTGGCGTGTAAGACCGTGAGTCACCGTGTATGTAAGTAAAATAATCAAGAATGAGACTAAGACTGTCAGAGATTTTGCATATAGATGATGTACCTGGGACATGTGGTCCTTCAAGAATTGGTCGTTGCTATGAGTGTTGCTGCAAAAAAACCAAGTACTCTTGTCTAAAATACAAAAATATTTGTGTCTTGAACACGTAGTACCGTATTGCAGCAGCTATTTGCCAGAAGAAATTTAGTTTTTGAGATACATTTTTTTGTCTTTTTTTTTGGAAGGATACCAATTTTTGTCCATTTTATAAAAGTTCCTATTGTGAAAAGACTAATTAGCATTATTTTCCTTAATGAATATGTGATTTTTTTATTTCTTCTTAGTTTTAAAAAAACTATTGTTAAAACATTGTTATTTTTAATGCTCTATTTAAAAGCATTTGTGAATTTTAGTATTGAAATAAAACAGCTTAAGGTGATTAAATATCTTTGTTTTATTGTCAAAGTGCATATATGAAAAATAAAAAATTAACTACTAGTAACACGTTTCGAAACATCTTCAGTTGAATTTCCCGGTGGTTGAGACCGGCGTCACCAATAATCAAAGCGAAATTTGCGTCACCATTGGCGGGTTAACGAAATCTTGAATTGCTTTTTGAGCAACATCTGCCTGTTTTATATAGGAAAGTTCGCTAGACAGTATTCTTATACTACAATGTAGCAGCAAAAAATTATAATATTGATCGCTACTGATGCAATCTTTTAGAATAAAAATTCCTGTATATAATAAAAATTGTTTAAGTTCGGTGGACTTCCAATTGCTAATTTCTTCTAAATTTCTGGGAATACGGCAAAATTCCGATGGAACATATTGAGCAACGAAATTAATTTTCTCATCAATTTTTTCTATATTACTTTTACATATTAAAAGCTAAAGCAATTTTTTAGTGACCCCTAAATGAACTAAATGCATACTATCTAAAGGGAACTGAGAAACCATTTCGAATCCAGATTCTTCTAAAATACTTCTTTTTTCTTTAAACTGATCTTTGTGATGAGAAATATGACATCTAAAGTGGAATGTCATGTCAGTTCTGGGAGCACCGGATTCTTTCAAAAAACATACCCTTCTCTCATTACAAAATCCTTCCTGGCAACATTTGGGGCATCCGTTTTTGCTATTATGGGACACTAAGCCTGTTAAAAAAGCTCTAGCAGGGGAATCGCAAACAAATAATCGAACACTAAACGGCAATAACCGTTGCTTAAGACCTACTTTAATACCATTTTCCTTAAGAAGTTTCGCTTCTGCACAAAAATCAGTCATAAAACTATCTATATTTTTCGGTTTCTTAAAACCTGAGAAACATCCTATCATAAATGGACTGATATTAGGAAAACCAGTAATTGCTCCTAGAATGGGCCACAAAACTCTATTCGAACTTTTAAAAAGTTTCAGGCCGTTAATACCCACATCGATTGAAACTTCTTCACTTCTATCTAAAAAATCAAATTCGGCTGAAAGGAAGTATTTTTGTATTCCTAAATACCATAGTGTAGCTTTAAATGTCTCGAACGGGCTTTCAAACTACTCATTTGTTTTTTAAATCAAATGATAGTTTGTTTTTTTTAGGCATATGAAATATGTTTCGAAACAAAATAGACACCAAACAAATCAAACACAAAAAAATAGTAAAACAAATATTAAAGTTAAAAAGCAACTCGTCAATAGACTATTCTATTCATAACTGGTTGTGTTTCACAAAACAAAATGTTTTGTGAATCAAAACTAAAAATTTTTTAACAAAATAATATCTTATACATATATTTATGTTTATATACATACATACATTATAATTTTAATATATTTTTCACTCAAAATAATTTTTATTATAAACAATAGTTATTCTTACTTATAAATTTCTTTCCAACTAAAGAACGAATGACAATTGTCAATTCTATGTTTTGAGTTTTTTTTTAGAATCATTTGTGTTTTCTTATTAAAACATATAAATGTAAAAAACATTCGAAAAAAAGGAATCAAACAAATTTTGTTTTCGAATGGTTTCGATACATCAAACCTGTTTGATTCTATTCATTCTATTTCGTTTGTTTTAAATGTTTGTTTTGAATTATTCCACAAGTTTCATGAAACATCAAACCATTTGAAGTCGACTGCCATTCTTTGCAACAGTATGCTAAATACATAATCATCCCATCAGGAATCGTTGATATGGGAACAACTTCTTTTTTATTGTTGAATAGAGTTTTTGCAGATAGTGGCAATCCAATAAATCCTAGCCTTTTTAAAGTAAGGAGCAAATCATCCAAAGCTGAATGCATTTTGTTTTACCATCAGTATAAACAGGACATTCATGATCACTGCACTCACCTGTACTTTCAAGCGATCCACAAGCAGATGTAGATACTGCTGGATAAGAAAAATCCCTTTCCAGGCTGCTATTTTGACCACTTTCAACACTTTTTAGTTCCATATTCTCATTCGAATTCAGCAATTCCTTATATTTTTTTACACTTGACTCATATGCCGTTTTTTCCTTCGACATTAAATTTTGAAAATGTCGATTATAAATTTTTTTTAAACTTATTTTATTGTATTTAGTAACGTATTTTAATTTAAATTTAATTGAATTGTATTTTGAACTACTTCCAATGATATTCAGTTAATGAATGACAAAGAACAAAGAAAACGTTCAAGAAACCATTTGTTATATTGGCGTCTATATATGTCCCACTCTAACATATACGTTAGAAATGGACAACAAATGCGATATTCGCCTACGTTACCACTAGCAAACTCTTTTTCTTTACACCGTTTTATTTCCTAAAAATCTCCGAAATACCGTAAATTCTTTTGTATACATACTATATTATTTCGACAATAAATAAATAAGTAACGAAAGTATAATCAATAACTTTTCACAAAACTTGTATTTAAACGATAATTAAATGAATAGGTATATATACGACTATTATAAAATTAACAATATGCATTACAAGACCCATCCTTCAAATTTCACGGCGAAAACGAAACAATGGCAGCATCGTTACAAAAAATTCCATAAAAATTTGCTTCATATGTGTTAGTGAAAAAATGTTGTGTGTATTATAGGGCTATTACACTGGCGTACATGTTGGCCAACATGCTCGACAACGTACCAAATCTCCTGGTGTAATAGCCTTATTACACTGACGTACATGTCGGCCGACATGCTCGACGGCGAAGCTTACGTTTTGCTATTAAGCTGGATTCACCCATGGTTTCAGAACGAATTTCACGTTCGGAAACATGTTTTTTTTATATGTAGTTTGACGTTTCTGTTTTAGAGAGTGAGAGAGCGAAAGAGAGTAACGTGTTTCGGAACCTGAATTGGTTTAATTTTAATTCACGTTCCCAAACATTGCAACTGCGCTGCCAGAAAGTTTAATTTCTTAAGTGAAGTAGAACAGAGATGCCACAATATATTATATGTACATTTGTATAGGAAAATACAGAACTTGTTTTATACTTTTGTATGTATAACAACATACTTGTTTCGTATTGTTTGTGTATATAATAAAATATGGAGCATTTGTTTTGTATTAAAAAATATATAACTGGTGAATATTGTTATAAATAAAATTAAATAAATAGTGATATTGCCCAATTGTAAAACTCACACACATATTTTACAAAATTAGTTCACATGGTAGCCTTGATGTTGCAGAACAAATGCGCGAAGTGTGTGAATCGCTTCAGAGCATACTCTCAAAAAACTAGAAATGTTGTCCAACGTCAATATCGTTCTGAAACCATGGGTGAATCCAGCTTTACGCTATCGAACGCTGATGGCGTGCTTCATTATACAAAAACTTTTGAAGTGAGAGCATGGCAATGAAGCGGAAAGTTGTACCAGCTATGGTTATCAATGAAATACTATTACAAGAGGAGGAACACGTAAATAAAAGCAAAAGGAAAATATGGGTAAAGGAATGGTTGGGAAAAAGGAAAAAATTTTCCCATACCAATTTATTAAGGGAATTAGAAGCAACCGCACCTGAAGACTACAGAAATCTCTTGAGAACGGATAAAAATATTTATTGAGAATTGCTGCAGAAAGTGGCTCCTTTAATTGTAAAGCAAGACACACAAATGAGAGAATCTATTTCACCGCATCAACGATTATCTTCCACTTTACGATTTTTGGCAACGGGTGAAACTTTTGCTTCTTTAAAATTCAAAACTTATATATCCCAGCCGTCTATAAGCAACATAGTTTTTGAAACTTGCGAAGCTATAATTACTGTTCTGAAAAATTTCATACACGTTAGCATTTAATTAATTTAAAGAACTTCAACACAAATTAATTTCAGAAAATTATATTTTTTCTTTCAAAAAATATTGTATGAAAAAAGTACTTTAACAATATTATGAGATATATATAGATAGGTATGAATAATAATAAAATCTACGGAGTATCGTTGGAGATCTTGTTAAAAATTAGGACAATTATTTTTTCTCATAAAATCATAAATATTCAATTAACTAAGTATAGTTTTGATAAAATTTGTTTTTTCCAATCTCAACGCAATCGTAACAGTGTAATACCCCGTCACAAGTGCCTAGTTTCAGAATGGCAGTTCTATGTGCATGCCGCTCGTCCTTGGAATAATATTCCAATGTCAGCATCTCAATAGCAGTGCTAAGTTTAAGAACCAAGAATGATAGAAAACATATTACGTAATCACGCACAAAATGCGCAGGCATGTGAAGTTCCTTCAATTTATTTGATTCAATAAATAATTGGGAAAATTTCAAACATGTTTTATTGAGGGTGTATTCATAAATAGATTTCCTACATTGCATTTTATTGCAGGTAATTTTTTAAAGGGTTTTTCCTGACAGAAAAAAACATTGGAATGTTATGATTATTTTCCATGTTTTTTTCTAAGAATTAAGAAAACCCAAACATGTTTTTTGCAACTTTCCGATCAACACACAGCAACGGCAACGGCAACGGCTACAAGTGAATTGAATTTTTACATGAAGTACGACCGACACGTTATTACACCAGTAGTTTGGTACGCGACGAACATCAGAAAATCAAAAATTTTTGAAAACCCACCAACATGTCTCACGACATGCGATTACACCAGGCGATTTGTTACGTTGTCGAGCATGTTGGCCAACATGTACGTCAGTGTGATAGCCCTATTAGTTTCGGATAGTCTTTTCTTGCAGGGTAGCCGCTACAATTTGTCGATTCATTGCCATGCTATCGCTTCAAAAAATTTCTGTGTGGTGAACAACAGTGTGGCCATTTTGGCATTTTTGCGGTTAGATTTTTTAATTTCAGCTGTATATATTCCATTTTGCAGTTGGAATTTTTCATATATACATATGTATTATTTTTTGGAATTCTTTAATTTATTTAAAAGATTTATTTCAGTGGCAGAAACTAAATTCAAATGAATGGTTAAATAAGAATTAAACAGTTGACTTTTGGGTAAATGTGTGTATTTGAATATAGAAATGCACTAAATTAAATTCCCTTCAGTGAATTAGCTACTTTTGCAACGAAGTTCCTAGTTTTTTCATTTAGCAACGCATTTTTAGTGGCACGAATCTCATAAAAACGAAAATTCTAAATATAATGATGTTAAAAACTATGAACTCGCTACTTTATATTAGAGGTAGTTTGAAAATGGTGAATACATGTTTCACAAATTAAAAAAAAAAGAATAATCTCGTTAAAAAATGTGATAAGAATATATATTATAATGATATATCGAACGTAGCTTCAGAAGCTGAGGAATACTCATTCGATGACGTATTTAATTTATCATTTAGATTTATTTTAATATACAATATATTGTATTGAAATAGTAAATAATAGCCATATTTTGTTAATTATTATAACAATTTAGTGTGATATGGAACTTAACGATACCTTCTGTTAAAAAAAAAACTTTTTATGAATGTATACTTCAATATATATTCTGTTACTTTTTAATAATAAGTTTGTTTCATTGAAATGATGTGCAACAACTGTTAATAATGAAGCATTATGAAAAATAAACCATTTATAAAAATATATTAACTGAAGTAACGAAAGTTAATAGTTAATATTTTAGCACTATTTTTTGACACTTTCGGATTCTTTTTAGCACTTTTAGGGCCATTATTTCAACTTCGCGACAAAGTTGGTGGTAGTATATGCCAACGTTAGCATAAAAAGTTGATAAAGGGTCGGTAACAACTTTCCATTAAGCTGGAAATACATAACATGCGTTTCATGCGTCTACGCGTTATAAGCGTCTGTCAGAAAAGTAGAACTAGTGTAATTGCGCTAGTATACACGACCACAATTATGCTGGCATAACATGTTGGCATTGTCGGTGAGGGGAGTGGTTTTTGCGTGGCACAATTTTTCATCCAGCTTCAAACCCGCATTAGCAGAACAAAAGTAATACATACGCACTTATGAAAACAACGAAAACACAGGTTATGTGTTTTCTATTTTACAGAGCGTTTTTCAATCTTCAGTTCTTCGGTGCCTCAACATGAATATGAAAACACAAGGGGTTGATCGTGGAAACAAACAATAGAACTAATAAAAGAAACTCATAAAAGTTTTTGCAGTAATTTTTAGTAAAAGTAAAAATTTTTGGTTACAGAAAATTTCAGCAATATTTTATTCAAATTACTTAAAATTTAATGGTCGCATGAATAAGCAAAAACTTCTATTGGTTTTTGAATAGTCTTATTAATTACATATGTGTGAGAAAATAATCTTATATCAATATACCTTTAAAAATTCACTTTTCATGTTCGTGCAAATTGCACTACATACATACTTTTTTTTTGTTTGCTTTTATAATGAAACTAGAAATTTCTCCTTTGATTATTGCCCATTTCTCATCACTTATCCGCTAATTTTGTTTCAAAACGCATGTGTATAGTGAACGAAAAATAACATCAAATGAACAAAGAAATAATAACTCACTCAAAGCTGTATACGTACACAATTTTATGCCAGATGAATGCATCCCGTGTGTTTTGAAAATAACCAAAATTGTGCGGACTAAAAAATGTACTCGTGTATACTAGCACATTGTATGTAACAAGTTACATGGCAAAACGTGTAGAACGCTTGACGCGTAAGGTAGATCTACTTTCTACTTTTGTACGCGCGGCACGCGCCTTAAAAAAATGCCAGCTGTTTTTGATAGCCATGGATGACAAATTATATTACATTTTCAATGTTATCAATTAATGTGCTTATGTCGTGGATTATTATTATTATAGAACGTTTTTAATAAAAAATCACTGTCGCAATAAAGATCACTAATATTTTCAAGAGTGAAATGCATTGAAATTATTATTTTGCACAATATATTATATTGAGAAACTCAACTAATTCCATAAATTCTTTAAAGTTTTCAATATTATTTAACATTTAAGCGAAATGATCTTTTATGGACATATATTACACTACAGCTGATCAAATCATAAACATTGGCGCATAAAACGCTTTGCATGTACCTTGAGGTGAAATGCGCGTCAGAAGCATGAAACGCATAGAACGCTCGTCGCGTGAAACGCGTGTTATGTAGTTCCAGCTTAATTGCAACTTGCCGGTAATATTATATGTATATATATATATATATATATATATATATATATATTGCCACACAATATATATATATATATATATATATATATATATATATATATATGTATATATATATATATATATATATATATATATATATATATAGCTAGCAATTACCGACTACTTTTGAAAGATTATTTAGATCGCTAAAAATTGTAGTGGCAACAACGCACTTGTTTTTATCTTTTGAAAATATATGCAGCTTTTATTTTTGAAAAATAAATTTGTGTTATAAAATAAAAAATGTCAGCATCTAAGGAAACAATCGTGGGAGCTGTGAGATTGTTCTTCTGCTAAAACTTATCGCAATGTCTAACTTGCCTCTAATATATCGCACATATTTGGCTTAAAGGTAATTTTTAATAATGAAAGTGTATTTATCCGACCGATAAAATCTCACTTTACGATAACATCAAGTTGTAATAATGGCCTTCAGTTTTATTTTAAAGCCGATTTAGCTGTAATTTTTTTTGATATGGCTACACTGGTATTTAAGTATGTTTGAAAGTGTAATAGCAAAACCCGAACTACGCCAACATACATGCCTGCCGACATCTATGCCTGTCTGATACAATCATTATTGGTTTGCTTGACTTAAGCTGGATTCACCCATGTTTTCAGAACAAATTTTACGTTCTGAAACATTTTTTTTATGTAGTTTGACGTTTCTCTTTTAGAGAGAGAGAGAGAGAGCTAAAGAGAGTAACATGTTTCGGAACCTGAATTGGTTTAATATTAATTCGCGTTCCGAAACATTGCAACTGTGCTGCCAGTAAGTTTGTTTTTTAAACATAGTCGAACTAAGATGCCACATCATATTATATGTACATAACTGTAATAATATACAGAACTTCTTGTATATATTTATATGTATAACAACGCACTTGTTTCATATTGTTTGTGTATATAATAAAATACGGAGCACTTGTTTTGTATTGTTTGGCATTAAAAATAAATAACTGGTGAATACTGTTATTAATAAAATTAAATAAATAGTGGTATTGCCTAATTGTAAAACTCACACACATAGTTTACAAAGCTGATGTTCCAGAACAAATACGCGAAGTGGGTGAATCGCTTCAGAACATACTCTCAAAAAACTAAAAATGTTCTAGAACATCAATTTTTTTCTGAAACCATGGGTGAATCCAGCATAACAGACCAAACTAAATGACAACACAAAGCGCAACGTAATTTAGCGCTTAGCTTTTACGCTTAAAGCGTGGAAGAGGCGAACGTTGAAATTTTAAATGTAAGCTAAATGTAAGTTATCTCAAAATGTAAATGTTTCTACACTTATAGAACCCTTACAAATGTGTCATCTGTTTTTCACATAAACCAACAACAAATAAGTATTTATACACAACGCATATCTTAAGCTATGTACACACAATTGGCATATTTTACAATATTGTAAGAAAAGTTTGCAGAAAATATCTAACAACCGTTTGAACTTACAATGTAACGTTGTCAGAAAAAGCATTGTCTGTACATTGGAAGACAAAAATATTGTTAGACATCTGACAACCGTGTGAACACTCTTCTTTGCCATTGGCAGCTAATTGCCAGCCATTGGAAGCTCATATTTTATTGTCAGATGTGCTAAAATTATACATCTGCCAATAGCACCATTGTCAGAAAAATATTTATACTGGCAATGCTATTCATATATAAAAGCAAATAAAAAGTGTGTAATGTCATACATTCCACCTAACTCATCTGATTTAATCTACCAAAAACACTCAGATGCTATCGCTACAGTTGCACAAATGTCTCATCTGAATGACACGATCATCGTAGTTGGATATTTCAATATGCCTAATATTTCTTGGAGCAATTCAACTGTTAATGGTTATTTAACACCCTATTATTCTGGTTATAACCTTAAATATACTGAATTCATTAATTTCTTGCTTGATTTAAATCTTTATCAGATAAATGGCATTCATAATGAAAGTTTAAAACTGTTGGATCTAGTTTTTATTAATGAAAGTGCCGATATATCCGTCAACAGATCGGATCCAATAACTACACCTGAAGATCATCATCACCCCACCATTGAAATAAATTTGCCTATGTGAATAAATCAATTAACTATATCTTCTGATACTTCTACTTTTAAAAACTTTTGTTTCAAAAAAGCAAAATACCACCGGGTGAAGGAATTACTTTGTAGTTCAAACTGGATCAGTTTGCTTTCACTTTAAAATTCTGACAACGATGTTGATAACATGAATTCTGTCATAAAAAAATGTTTATGAGAGAATATAATGGATTATGAGGCAGTGCATACCAATTCAAACCGATCATGTTTCCACAGGTCCCCCGTGGAATTCTAAACTTCTTTCTAAAATTAAGACAAAAAAAAAATATATATATAAAACTTCTAAAAAATCAGGATCATCCCTGGACTTTGCTAGATACGCTGCTATTCGAGCTAAACACAATAAATTAAACCAAAAATGTTATAAAATCTACCTCGTCAAACTTAAAAACTCATTTAAAACAAATCCAAGATCATTTTACAACTTTGTAAATTTAAAAAGGAAATCTACTGCCTTCCCGCCTACTATGACGTTAGAGGAATATGAATCTGATAATGCTGCTGATATATGTGATTTATTTGCTGATTTCCTTTCATCTACATGTTCCAATGAACATATTAATGGTAAAATTTCGCAATCATTCTCAAACCTTCAAACTCCTTCCGTGTTAATTTCATTATTGAATGAAGCTTGAGTTCATGGATACTTAAGAAAGCTAAAATATTCGTATAAAAGTGGACCAGATAATATACCAAGTTGTTTTCTCATTGAATGCGCTGATGCTTTAGTTACTCCCCTTACATTTTTATTCAACTTGTCGATTAAGTTTGGCATATTTCCAGACATATGGAAGGATTCATTTATTATACCACTTGAACAGTATGGTAGTAAATCTAATATCCAAAATTACAGAGGAATTGCTAAATTGAGTGTTATACCAAAACTCTTTGAAATACTTGTCACTGATCATCTGTGTCATCAGGTGTCATCCTTATTATTACCTAATCAACATGGATTTCCGAAAGGTTGTTCAACTGTTACTAACATCTTACAATTTACAACGCTGGTTAATGACGGTTTTGTCAACAAGAAGCAAACTGATGTTGTTTATAGCGATTTTAGTAAAGCATTTGATAAAGTCAATCATCGACTGCTTATACAGAAGCTTCACCATATGGGTCTCACGTTTAAAATGGATCACTTCGTACCTTTATAATAGGAAACAAAAGGTTTTGTTTAAAAACGTTGACTACCAGAAAGTTAGATACTTTCTGGGCAGTTATGAGCTGGAAAATATTAGTACGTTTACTGACCTTGGAATTTTACTTGATCCTAAACTCAATTTTATACAACTTATAACATTGCTTGTAAGTAAAGCAAGATGCTTACTTGGTTTCATTAAACGAAGGGCGAAAGAATTTGAAGACCCCTATATTACTAAGCAACTATATAAATGTCTCTTCTTCGTCCTGTTTTGGAATATGGCTCAGTTATATGGGACCCATCTTATAAAAGTTATATCAATGCCATTGAATCAGTTCAAAAACAATTTCTATTGTTTTGCCTTCGTGAATCCTCTATGTCTTCATTCATATCAAGCTAGACTTTGGCTTATAAAGCTGCCATCTTTATCTTTAGTAGAAGAACTATGTTGAATGTTATGAATATATTAAAAATAATTAAGGGCATTACTGGCTGTACTTTTCTGATTGAAAATTTATCAATACGTGTTCCGCAGCATACAACTCGCTACTTCTCTCTTCTATCTATTAAGTCATTTAAAAGAAATTTTGCTAACTCTGATCCATTTAGTCGCAGTTGTAGAGATTTTGATAAACTTTATTTTTATGTTGATTTTTCTTTCAATGAATATTTAATAAAACGTAATATTATACTAGCCTTAAATAATTAAAATTATTGTACTCTCTGCATTTGCCTACTTCATATATACATGTGCACATATATACATACACATAGTTTGTAAGAATTGTAAATTCATAGACTTAAATAAATATATACATATGAATAAATGTCTAACAACGCATCTGGCAATTCTTTCCATACACCACTCTGACAATCGTTTGAACACACAATTTTTGTTGGCAGAAAAATTTATGGTCTTTCAATTGTCTGCCAACGAAATTGTAAGGTTTTCGTACAATCTTCTGAACACACAATTTACCTTTTGCTAAAAATTTTTCGTTGTCAGCATATTGTTAGGACATTGCCAGATCTGACAATATTGTAAGACCTACCAATAATTTGTACATAGCTTTATACATACAACATTGATGGCACTTCAATATGTTTATAACTTTGGTGTTGAGTTGAAAAAGTGTGCAAATTAAATAAAAGTTACTGATAGACAGCAGAAACACCAACATACACAACAAATAGGACAATGAGTCATTCCTTGCCATATATTTAATAAACTGAACACATTTATTTCCATATTGCAATATATATGAAATGTTTTCTAATGTGACACAAAATTATAAATTTCTTATAATTGGAATAATTAAATACGATTATTAATACAAAATTTATTTAAGGAAAGAATGAATTGTGTATCAATCAAAGTTTACAAAGGGAATGAATAAATATTTAAGTATGTATACACATATAATTGAAGTTAAAATATTGAAACCTATGATTTAAATTATACGTTTCAATAAAATTTATGTACAAACGGATGTTCAATACTAATAGAACTTTCAATGAGAATAGAACATTTATTTAGAAAGTTAAACATATAAAATACGTATATTATGTCTTTATACATATATATCGACTATACATATAAAAATAGAAATAAGTATCAAAACAGGCCTTTTGTGCCCCATTTTCAATCAACATACATACAGTCCATCATCAACTGTCACGTAACCTTAGAATGAAATTCTATTTTCTGCAGGTTGGGACGTTACGGCAACATTTTCTTACAGTGACACATTTAGCTTACATTTAAAATTTCAGCGTTCGGCTATTCTATGATTAAATGAGTAACCTAAATTAGAGCGTTAACGTTGCGCTAGAAACAGTAATGTTTACTAACTTTGATTAATAAAAACTATAATTAGATATAAGATATCGAAATAAATACAGTACATTGCCATGAAGTAGCTAAGCTTACATTACTTACCAAATTTTCAAAATAAGTATGTATGTGCATAAGCATTAATGACAAATTAACAAAATAAACAATAGTACTTTTGCTGTCAACTTCACTTCTTTACGCGCTGTCAAAATTGGATTTTCCAATTGCAAAGCGTTGACGACACGCTATTTCGGTTCATCTCATACACTTTGTATGGTCATGAGAAATTTTGACAGCCACACAACGCTGTTTGGTAATTTAGGTTGGTCTGTTAGTGCATGATTCTCGCAAAGTGAGTGACCGGTTTATTTTTCTTGGGAACAAAGGATAATAATGAAAAGTACTTATGAAACTATAAAGTGAACTTCCAACTTCTCTTTTTTATTGGCAAAATCTTGTAGGGATCTCCCTCTTATTCTCTTTTAATGTGCCAAGATAGGTTAGTTTCCTTATCAACAAAATTTCCATTAGTGAGGTGGAACTAAACCAGTTGTCACCTGTAATGTTCCGGTTTGTGCCTTCAATAACCTTCACAAGTCTTAAGACTGACTGC
This sequence comes from Linnaemya vulpina, assembly GCA_963675445.1. Lineage (NCBI taxonomy): Eukaryota > Metazoa > Arthropoda > Insecta > Diptera > Tachinidae > Linnaemya > Linnaemya vulpina. The sequence continues at coordinate 40,741,978 of OY776276.1, forward strand.
GATGGCACTGATCAGGGCGAAATTAACCAGGTGGTAACGTTAACAAAGTAAACAGTTATATTATATTATATTATAAGTTTAATAAGAGGGAAAGAGATGGACAGCACAATCATTTATAAATTTTATTTTACAAAATAACAAAACATTAAAATTTCGAATTTTGTTCAAAAGCTTCGTAAAACAAATAAAATAATTTTACGAATTAATTTTTGTTAATCTAAAAATTAAAAAGTAAACGAAATCATTTTTTATTAAAAAATTACGAAAATTTCGTTTTATTTACAAAACTTTTCTACATTGCACGAAATATCTACGAAATAATATTTCGTATTTGTATGCACAAAATATTTTGAGTGTATTTATGTTCAGACCAAATTTTATTAAATGCTTTCTTTTTCTTATGCTTTTGACATTTAAATATTAACTCATTGTTTTCACATTTAAATACATATTAATAAAAAAAAAAATATATATATATATATATATATATATATATATATGTACACTGCCAATATTAAAATACTTTTGTGCAACTTTCCTACTGTTTAACATTTTTCATGTAATTCTAGCCAAACTACTTACTTTGAAAAATTTTCAAATTTCTTTTAAATTTGATATTTCCTTTAAAAATTGATATATTTATTGTTAATATTCAACACTTTAAATAATTTCCCTGTAACATATATATATTATTTTTTTTTTTTTTTTACAATGTTCATTTCATTTCATTTATTTCATTCATATTTACATTAATTCCGCAAAGCTTAGAGCTTTTCTGCAGAGAATATACATATATATATATATATATATATATATATATATACATATATATATATATATATATATATATATATATATATTGTTACGTTTTTAGACCTTTTCGTAAAAACGGTTTTATTATTTATCCTTCAAGGATTCGTTTTATTGCATCAAATTAAAACACGGACAAATTAATTTTAGAAATATAATGCGGCAACACTTTATTTATAACTTTATTAACACGAGTATTTGTACTACTCAAAACTTAGCGATGTTAACACGTCTATATCTGAAATCACACTGACTATCGCTGAGCTATGGCAGCGCCTTTATATAGCAAAAATGACGTCGTCTGGTAACCTCGCGAAGCTTCTGGGCATGGTGGTTGTATTTTACTTGACATGTGTGTTTGTATACATGACAATGCTGACTTGTTTGTTTTGCTTATGATAACTATGTGTGGTTGTATGTATGAGTGTTCTGTGTGTTTTGCCTATGGTAACTATGAGTGGTTGTATGGATGAGTGTACTGTATGTTGTGTGGTTTTGTTTCTTCTTCTATGTGTATATGTGTATACTTGTGAATCTGTTTACCTCTATTAGCAGCGAATACTTGCATTCAAGATCATTAAGAATAACATCTCTTAGCATTTATGTTGCTAGGTTTGTTGTTGTTGTGGTTTACTCTTATTGGCACAGCCTTGAATGATCTTGTATATTCTGGAGTATTCCATTTCCGTTAATTTGAATATTATCTATATAGCGTTGACCAGGGTTGTAACATTTTGACAACTATAGATTAAATGGCAGTGCTGCCAAGTACATATAGCCACATTGTCGTTTTATTTAAATCTATTTCTAGTCTTTGTAACACTGCCGCCCACTTAAGCCTGTTCGACCCGAATAGGCATACAATCACCTCTTCCATAGTGCGCCAATCGCTCGAGATGTACTATCTTCATTTTCGACCTTGGGCTATTGTGCTTCTGTATCCGGTATACAACGTCATTCACTCTCTTAATCACTTTATACGGGCCATCCCAGTGAGTCTGTAATTTTGGGGACAATCCTTTCTTCCGTTGTGGGTTATACAGTAAAACCAATTGTCCTTCCATAAATCCCTCCGAGTTTGCTGCGCGGTCATACCTAGCCTTCATCTTGTCACTGACCATCTTGATTCTATTACGCACGAACTCATGCAGTTCGTTTAAGTCCTCCTTCTCTTGGGACGTAATAGCTCCTTCTACAGTTGGCTTAACACCAAATTCCAAATCACCAGGTAGTTTCAATTCCGTTCCGAAGATAATTTTGGCTGGCGTTCTCGATGTTGAGTCGTGTACAGCTGACCTATATGCCATAAAAAATTTGGGGATGTGCTCGTCCCAATCCCTCTGATGGTTGCTTACTACTTTTCGTAGGTACTCTTCTAAGGTGCGATTGAACCTTTCTACCATGCCATCAGACTGTGGATGCAACGGCGTCGTTCTGGTTTTCTTTATCCCATATAACTCGCACATTTCCCTGAATATGGCAGACTCGAAATTCCTTCCTTGGTCGGAATGTAATTCTATTGGGACACCATAGCGACATACCCAGTTGTTGACGAATGCATTTAGAATTGTCTTTGCTTCTTGGTTAGGTATAGCATATACCTCTGGCCATTTACTGAAATAGTCCACTACCACAAGTACATAACGATTTCCGGCTTCAGTGACGGGAAAGGGATCTGCTACATCCATTGCGATCCGCTCGAATGGTGCTCCTGAGTTGTGTTGTTGCAGCTGTCGACGGCTTCTTCGTACTGGGCCTTTGGCTGCTATGCACTGTGGGCAGTTTGCTATCCAGTCGGCTACGGCTTGTTGACATCCAACCCAATAAAAACGCTGCTTCAGTTTCTCAAGTGTTTTTGTTACTCCAAGATGACCGCCACTAGGTCCGTTATGAAACTCCTGTAACACTTTACCTATCTTGGAGTATGGCACAACTATTAAATTTGAAGTTGTTTTGCCATCTACACTTTCCCATACGCGGTATAAACAACCGTTTATTACCTTGAGGCTGTTCCACTGAGCCCAATAAGATTTGGCGAGTGGGCTTTTAGCCGAAATTTCATTCCGGGATAGTCATCTGTCCTCTTTTTTGGCCGCTATAATTTTCCTTAGTATATCGTCGTCCCTCTGTGCCGCTGACCAGTCTACATCAGGGCCGATGTGCATTAGCCGAACATCCACAACGCCTTTCTTTTGCTAGGTTCTAACACAATGTTTACACTCTAAACAGCAGGGTCTTCTCGAAAGAGCATCCGCATTGTTATGCTTTGTGCCCCTTCTATGCTCAATGCGGTTTCTTGGCGGCGAAACAGATCTACCTATCTTCGTTGATGCTTTGCAGCTGCGCTGAAAATTACCGATCTTTCCGCAGTTAAAGCACTTAGGCTTTCCTTTGATAGCATTTTCTGCCAACAGTTGTCGCATTGCCTCCCTAACGCTAGCAACTAGGTTGTTATCCTCCTCAGACAAAACCTCATCTGTGACTTGAAAACCATCCTTGCAGTCCCTTGAGCCAGCGCAAATGAAACAGTTTCAGCGAAAGTGGATTTCTGCGTAGCGCACACCGCCAGTTTAACACCAGAGTCGCGAATGCCATTAACGAAAGCCTCAGTTTTAAAGTGATCCAGGAACGGGTGACTCTCGCCTGGATATGTGAGCTGCACTAAACGCTCGATTTCCATTGCGAAATCTTGTAGAGATTCGTTAGGCTTCCGAACTCTACATCGCAATTCCATTCTGTATAAATCGCGCTTGTGCTCACCACCATACTTGCGCTGCAATGCTGTCATTATTTCATTGTAGTTGTTTCTGCTGCTTACTGGCACAGTCTCAAGTACCTCTGCGGCTGTACCCTTTCAGGACAAAATCAACTCTATGGCCTTTTCTTCAGCATCCCATCCATATCTGCTAGCCACCGTCTCTAACTGGAATTTGAAGATGCCTAATGGTACGCTGCCGTCGAAGCATGGCGCTTTTATCCGCGCAGAAACCTCCGCAACTGCTCGTACTGGCCCGCCACTACACTCCAGGTTATGCACTTTGTCCTCTAGAACATGCAATTTCTCTTCGAACTCCTTTGCATGCTGTTCCAGGCCACCGCTTTCTAGATGTTGGACTCTATCCGCCAGCTCTGAGAATTTATTCTCAATAGAATCCATCCTCCTGTTGATGGCTTCAGAAACCTCTACCAGGATATCGTTCGTGGCCTTATTTGACTCCTGTATCTGCTGAGAGTTCTGTTTTATTTCAGTTATCTCGACAACAAGTTTTTCCTGCATCTGCTGAGTTTCGGCTATAAGCTTTTCCTGCATCTGCTGAGAGCTTTGTTTTATTTCACTTATTTCGGCTACAAGCTTGTCACTGCTGATCCTTGATGCCTCCTGCATCTGCTGAGAGTTTTGTTTTATCTCACTTATTTCGGTTACAAGCTTTTCACTGTTGACCCTTGATGCCTCCTGTATCTGCTGACAGTTCTGTTTCATTTCGATCATCATAGCAGCGAACATTGAATTTATGTCCATGCTGGTCGTGACAGGAGGGCATACCTGCACATCGTCTTTGTCCTCAATCTCGTATGTACCGATGTTCATGCCGCGATTCTTAAACTCATCTGTTAGCCTCTTCTGCAGTTCAGCCTTGTTACCCGCAGTTTGAAATTCCAGCTTACTGAGCTCCTTTTTCAGCTGTTCAACTTTTAGCTCATCAAATTTCATGATTATTTATTTTAATTTTATAATATCCTTTTTTTCCCTTAAATTGCAATGTCCTTTTAATTATTTTTGCAATCCCACTTCTGACACCAATTGTTACGTTTTTAGACCTTTTCGTAAAAACGGTTTTATTACTTTTCCTTCAAGGATTCGTTTTATTGCATCAAATTAAAACACGGACAAATTAATTTTAGAAATATAATGCGGCAACACTTTATTTATTACTTTATTAACACGAGTATTTGTACTACTTAAAACTTAGCGATGTTAACATGTCTATATCTGAAATCACACTGACTTTCGCTGAGCTCTGGCAGCGCCTTTATATAGCAAAAATGTCGTCGTCTGGTAACCTCGCGAATCTTCTGGGCATGGTGGTTGTATTTTACTTGACATATGTGTTTGTATACATGACAATGCTGACTTGTTTGTTTTGCTTATGATAACTATGTGTGGTTGTATGTATGAGTGTTCTGTGTGTTTTGCCTATGGTAACTATGAGTGGTTGTATGGATGAGTGTACTGTATGTTGTGTGGTTTTGTTTCTTCTTCTATGTGTATATGTGTATACTTGTGAATCTGTTTAGCTCTATTAGCAGCGAATACTTGCATACAAGATTATTAAGAATAACATCTCTTAGCATTTATGTTGCTAGGTTTGTTGTTGTTGTTGTTTACACTTATTGGCACAGCCTCGAATGATCTTCTATATTCTGGAGTATTCCATTTCCGTTAATCTGAATATTATCTATATTATGTTGACCACGGTTGTAACATTTTGACAACTATAGATTAATTGGCAGTGCTGTCAAGTACATATAGCCACATTGTCGTTTTATTTAAATCTATTTCTAATCTGTGTAACAATATATATATATATATATATATATATATATATATATATATTGAGATGAGCAGGTTGAACATAAAGGTACTGCCAAATCTTGCGTGCAAAGTAAATTAAATTGATATGGCAGCAACCTAAAATTAGTTGGTTATTTAAGGCGCACTTTTATAGAAATTCAGCACTTCAACAAAATTTTTGCATTTTCAAGAAACTTTTTACTTAGTTTTTGACTAATAACTCTTAAACTAGGCAAGATACCAAAAACAAATGTTATATCATCTGAAAGGAGATCTAATATTACACACTATCATTAGTTTATGGAAAAGAGTTAACTTTTCATACAAAATGTTTAAGAAACTTTTTTCCGAAAACACTTCTTGGCCTATTGTCCCGTGCCAACATAGAGTTGACACCAACCTTACCTGCTATACTGGTAACGTTTGTAGTAGTATGTAATTGACCCATAGTGCTATACAGACTAGCTATTGATACTGTTCTCAATTACACACAATCTGGCATCTTGCTTTTATTTTAATTTCGCTGAGTTAATAAAGCATGGTGGCTTCGATCGTCACTCTTTAAACAACAGGACATGACGTCAGAAGTGGCAGTCAGCAGGAAGAAAATTAATTAAAACTTTAAAAACTTAACTTACGAAGAGTGATACTAAAAAAAAGAAGTGTACAATTTTTACCATTGCAAGCAAAGAAAAAGAATAGAAAAGTTGCAAGAATAAGTAAAATAATAAGAAAGGGGTGTGAAATAAAAGTATTACATATTCTAAAATCAAGTAATACTCTAAAATCAAAATGCCGGGCGATGTACAAGCACATGTTAAAGCGTAAACCGGAAAATTCTTTTTAACAATAACAATTTAATGTCCAGCAAAGGAGTGGTAATTTTGGTTCGCCCAATTTAAGTTATTTTTAAGAGCATCTAATTTAGAAGACCAGTCGGATCAGCGTAAGGTTGTATTGTTGTTGCACCACATGGGTGGTGGTACTCTTGAAATTTTTAACTGATTCAATGAGGACATAGACAAAATCACATATAACTCATTAGTAACCAAGTTGGAAGAATATTTTACGCCAAAAGCAAATATTGTAATTGAAAGACATTTGTTCTTCAGATGTAAACAGATGCAAACCAAACAATTGATACATATGTCACAACCTTACAAAATCTGAGTTTAAACTATGACTTTAGATCAATTTGTGAAGATCTTGTGAAGGATGTATTCAATTTCTTTGAGTAAAGCTATAAGTATTGCAAAAAGCATACAAATTGCAAAGGAAAATGCATCGAAATTAGAAGAGATTCTAATTATATTTGTTATTAAAAGAAGCAAATTTCAGACTGAAAACTACTACAAATAGCAAGGTAAATGTAATCGTTGTGGCCAAATCCATAAAAGTCGATGCCCGATGAAAACGTTAAATGCCATGATTGTGGAAAACGGGGACATTTTGCAAAAATGTGCTTCTTCAAAAAGAAATTCGTAAAGCAAGTATATGCCGATGAAAAAAATGATAACGACGTGGAAAAAGATACGAACTTGTTTATTGGGGCTCTCTCGAAATCAACAACAAACCCCGTAGAGAGGAATATAGAGGTAAATATTAATGGTAACAATTTATTATGTGTAATAGATACGGGTGCACAGGATAACGTAATTTCAGTTAGAGCAGCGGATCTTTTAAAATTAAGAGATATTTTAAGACAAACGAATTTTAATATTTTTACATTCAGTGGAGAAAAAATTCCAGTGTTGGGTACGGTTAACTTGGAAGTTTCGTTTGAAGAAAAAAGTTTTGCGTTAAAATTTTTTCTCGTAAAAATTTAATGTAAGCATATGATTGGCCTAGAATCTACTGTAAAATTAGGTTTAATTAAAAATGTGAATCTTGTTACAGTAAATAATATTATTGAAAAATATTCAGAAGTTTTTAGTGGACTTGGTCTCTTATGTGGCAAATATAGTTTTAAATTAAGAGAGGATGTTGAGCCCGTTGTAGAACCACTTGGAAAAATTCCGTTTAAATTATTTTAAGAATTTAAAGATGAGTTGGAAAGGATGATAGAGTTTGGTGTTATCAAAAAGGTTAGCACACCGACAGAGTGGGTAAGTTCTATAGTTCTTATTACTAAACCTAATGGAAACTGGTGGTTATGTTTGGACCCAAAAAATTTGAATAGGGAATACTGAGGCCACACTATCCGTTCCCCAATATAAAAGGAGTGTAAGGCGAAATTGCAGGGGTCCAAATATTTTACTTCTTTAGATGCTAACAGTGGGTTTTGGATGATACCCTTAGATAAGAAATCATATAGGCTCTACACTTTTAATACTCCTTTTGGTCGATATAGGTTTTTAAGATTTCCTTTCGGTATAAATGCTGCCCCTGAAATTTTTCATTCCGAAAGGGTTAAATTATTTGGTGAAATTTGGGAATTGATTATCTACATAGACGACTTTTTGATTCACTCATCTTCTATAGAAGAACATGGAAAAATTTTGGAAACAGTCCTTCAGAGGGCAGAGGAGGTAGGATTGAGATTTAATAAATCAAAATGAAAAATATTAGAGAATGAAGTTCAATTTCTGGGTCATATTTTTAGTCAATCTGGTGTAAGACCTGATCAAAAAAAGATACAATCTATTATTGATATGCCCAAACCTAATGATGTAAAGGAACTACAGAGGTTTTTAGGAAAGGTGAATTATTTAGGTTCCTGTATTGAAAATTTAGATGTAAAAAATAGAAACTTAAGGCTTTTATTAAAGAAGGATATTCAATCGCATTGGTTAACGGCTCATGATCGGGAATTCAAGAATCTTAAACGGAAGATTACGAAATATCCTGTACTAACTTACTTTGATCCAAATAAAAAATTGACACAGACTGTTGATGCTTCTAAATTTGCACTTGGTGCTGCAATTATGCACGATAGACACCCTATGGCGTATGCATCTGCAATGACACAAATGAACTATGCGCAGACAGAGAAAGGGCTTTTCGCTATTCGTTTTGGTTGTACAAACTTACATCAGTCTATTTATGGTTCAAAAGCAATGGTGGAAACTGACCATAAACCTTTAGTTACCCTTTTTAACAAACCACTTTATAACATCCCTGCAAACCAGGCAAATGCTTGCAAGTGGCAGACACGTTGTCAAGAGCTGCTTTGCAGGATACAACGCTGACTAAAATGGATGAGGATATATCTCTTCATTGCAACTTTGTGTCATCTCATTTAGAGGTTCCCTTTGAGAATGTTGAGAATCTGAAAGAACATACTAAAAATTATAAAGTTCTTCGAAAAGCGGGATACATTATGAATGGCTGGCCAAGATACAAGAAGGACGTCGATTTAGAGGTTATGCCTTATTATAAACTGAGAGATGACATTTCTATTCTAGGCGGTATTTTGATGAAAGAGCATCAAATAATAATTCCAAAAAGTTTGAAAGGTATTATTTTAAGAAAACTTCATGAAGTTCATATGGGAATTGGAAGACGTAGAGGCTTGGCTAGACAATTTATTTATTGACTTTATATCAATGATGATATTGAGAACATAGTTTCGAATTGTGAGATTTGTATGCAACATCAGAACTCCAATGCCAGATCGGAGATGCTTCCATATGACATAGTAGATATTCCATGGTTCAAAATAAGTTCCGATTTATTTGAATTTAAAGGAAAAACTTATCTCCTTGTAGTAGATTACTATTCCAAGTACGTGGAAATAGAACTACTTAATTTGGGATATAAGATCTCGCAAGTGATCTTGAAATTTAAATTCATTTTTGCCAGGGATGGAATACCTTTTATACTGATTAGAGACAATGGTTCTCCATTCAATTCTGGGGAATTTAAGTATTTCTGCGATTGGGGTGTTAGACACAAAACGTAGAGTCCGTATCTAGCAAGATCTAATGGATTAGTAGAGCATTCTATTCAGACTATGAAGAAATTATTATTAAAGTCGCAAGATAGTAAATCTGATCCTTATATTGTCCTTCTGCATTATAGGGCAATATAAGGGTAATTTACCCAGTCCATCAGAACTCTTAATGTCACGTAAATTATGCACAAAAATTTCTTCTATTATAAAAAATTTTGAGCCAAAACTCAATGATGCAAAATATTATGAACGAAAATTGAACAAGAATATTCAGAGATATACCAACAGATATAACAGAACAGCAACCCAAGTCAGTGAAAACAGGGGATAGTATAATGTTTAAAAGGACACCTATTAGCTTTTGGTTTCCAGGACGTGTACTAGATTATAATGGTAATTTTTACAGGAGAAGCCAAGAACACATTAGAAAATTTAATGGGAGTAAAATTGTTGAAAATAAAAAAGATTGTAAAACCCTGAGATAAGTAGACAAAATAATGAATTGCCGATAGGGAACCCTCACAAAACCTCAGAAGACTATGTTGCAAAAGTCGGAAGATCTATTAAAAGATCTGACAGATTGAATTTGTAATAACAAAAAGTTTAAAAATGTTTTTATATACCTCTATAAATTACACAGCTTTACAAATCTTTAATTTGAAAAAATACCAAGAATACCACATGCCTACATAAGTTAATTGGGACCTCCTGAACACGAAAAACTCTATAATTTTTTTCCCTAAGTACCGTTTTTTAGATAACGATACTTTTGTGTTTTTCGGTGTATGGTCCCACTGAAACCCCTGTTTAGCCTAATCGAAAATTCCGATCGAGATAAATGTGCTGTCAATTTCTATGCGATAAGAAATGGCTGAGTTATGGCACCTCAAAGTTTTGTTGCTTAAGACCGGTAAATGTGTATGATTTCGGAAGGTAAATTGAGTTAAGCGAAACGTATTTTAAGTTTTTACTATTTTAATAATTACAGAATCTATAATATTTATTTAGGGATGTAATCCTGGTTTGGCATGCGCACCTTATGAATTTTGGGATATACTATTAACTATTGTTGAAAAGTTTCTCAAGTCAAATACGGAATCCAATTCTATGCTATTATTGTACATTTCTGCCAGACTATTGCTGGCACCAAATCCCGCGGAGCTCAAAGGCTCGGTTAATGGAGTTTGTCAGGGCTTAGACAAGTGGAGGAGTAAGTGCTGGACACTGAGGTTTGTGGTGGGTTCAGGAACCAGGCCTACCGCCACTGAACTTAAGATCCTCTGACTGATCGCTCAATACGATCGTGAAAAATGTTGATATCCTCTCCGGGTATAGCTTTTTTTACTTTATTTGTAACTTATGTCAATGGAATAAAAGTTAGTTATCTGGTTTTTGCTCCTTGCCAGAGGCCGTTTCTCTCAGAGGTCCCAGATGTTGTTTCTTTTGTGCTGTACGCCTTTTCATACTGTGTATAATTGTCCAGTTCTACATTTGTTGCTATTTATGCTTGCTGTTTATGATAATTTAATTTTATATTTGATGTGTTGTTTCCATTTAATTCGATTTTATTTCCTGCTGTCTATATGTCATGTTGTCTGGAATCTTCTACTGACTCTAGTTTGATAAAATGTTACACTGCTGTTGTTTAACTGACTGTAGTTGGATGACATGTTACACTGACTGTAGTTTGATGAAATTTCACACAGGCTGTAGTTTTCTGGACATTTACAGAAGATGTATTTTTCTGTTGTTTTTCTAGAATTTTACAAGAGTTGTAGTTTGATGGAATCTTCTGGAATTTTACAACTGTGACCGCTTCTGGGGCTGTTTCAAAACTTTTCGGGTCTAGCCTTCCTGTTGGATTTGGCGACCACCCTGCTTCCACTATCTTTTTTTTTTTTTTTGATAATCCACAATTAAGGGATGTGGCCAACCTGCCCAGTGGTGGAGCTTAGACCGCCAAAGCGTCTTTCACTAAACTCCTTTATGATGCGCTGCTTACCATGCCCTTTGTTTTTAAATTCCATACATTAACTTGTTTCTGTGATTCTTCTGGCTACGTTTTTTTTTCTTCACCCGCACACGTCTATACGCCGCGGCAGTCAAGTATCAAAAGGATGGAAGTATGTGCGTTGGCTCATCATGACAGCTAATTTCATGTCAACTGCAGCCACCTTCATTAACACAGTTGTGTTAATTCGTTCTATGGCTATCAAATTCAGCGGGTTTTGCCATTACTGGTACTCTGAGGCGATTTTCCCTCCTGCTCACTAGCAGAGTTGCAAATAATCACTTGATGGTTTGAAAATTTTATTATATTAGGAAATCATACTTGCTAATATGATAAACATTTTCTTTCGGAGCTTCTTTACGTCGTGTTATGCTTTCAAATCCTGGGTATGGTATACTCCGATGGTCTTCCCCTGCAGGCTTTCTATTACATACAGGTAGTTGCCCTCAAACTTGGCAATGTGGCATTTAATGAAAGCTTGCCACTAATCTTCTTGGAGAAGCCAGATAGTGGGAAGATGCGCCTAAATACTTCCTGTCCCACTTTAAATTTTACTTCCTTGCTACATATGTTGTATCGGAGACTAGAAAGTTTTCTACTCCCTTAGTGTTGGCTTTTGCCATTGGTTTCAGAAAGACATATTTCGAAAAATAACCCACAACTATGAATATAAAACAGTTTCCTCTTTTTGACCGGATGTAGGGCCCCAGAAAATCTAAGTATATACGTTAGAATGTCTTGTTAATGTCAGGTTCTTGTCCCATCTGGGTCTCAAAATCCGATTTGCTGGCTTACATTCTTTACAGGTGTCGCATTGGTTTACGTATTCTCGAATCTGCCAATTCATATGCGGCAATTAAAACCATTCACGTACACGTTGTAAGCGTTGCGTCAGGTGCTATGACCTTTTCCGTGAGGGATGCCGGTATCCAATCTTCCAGCCATGTTCATCTCTAGCTATGTTACCGTCGTAATACTTTTATATACGAATCCATTATCAATTTTAATATCTGGCAAGGAGTTCTGGTTTTCTGCTATAGTTTCCTTTAATGTACGGGTTTCTTTACGGTGCTTATTGTAAACGAGAAGTTTTGCAATTCCAGGCTCCACCTAGCGAGTCTTTCACTTAAGTCACGCTGTGACATCAGCCACTTCAAACTAGCATGGTCGGTTATTATCACAAATTCCGTAAACAGGACATTCTTTCTCTTTTACAGAATAGTTTCGTGGGATGCTCTCCACCTTCTTCGCCTTCTTGAAACAACACAGCCTTAATGCCTATGTTTGATGCGTCACATTGAATATAGAATATTTTATTAAAATCGGGGTGAGTCAAAACTGGATTGGCCGTCAAACGTGCTTTGAGCAAACCAAATGCCATTTTCGCTTCTTCCGTGAATACAAGTGTTTTCGTCTTCTTGAGGGTTTCACAGATCGGTGCTGTTATGGATGCGTAGCGGCATTGCATAAACCGAAAGACATTACATTGAAATGATACAATGGTCTCCAGAGTACTCTAAACACATTTTTTTCACGACATCTCCAAGTCGATGTTTGATATAAAGTGTGGGTCACCCAGGCGGCTTAACAACCCCTCTATGTATCCTTCACTGTAGGTTCATTCAAGCGCCTGGCATCTAGGCAAATTCTGACCTCCTCTCCGTTTTGCACAAACATGATTATTCCACGCGCCTTCGCTCTGTTCGATCACTCTTAGCGCTATCATTCGGTCTAGCTCTCCATATATTAACTACTGTACTGCCGGTGATATAGGTTAGTGTTTCTCTTTGAGTGCCACGGCGTTGCCTGTATCTATACTGTGAATTTCTAATTTAGTTTTGATAAGTCCATTTCACGTGCAACATAGAAATATCTCAATGGTGCGCTCTAAGCGTTGTCGCTGTCTACTGTTCCAGTTATGCATTCGCGGAAATGAATTGTCCTCTGCCTCGTCTATGTTGATACCCAGTGACGATAATGAATTAATCTCGAAACGGAGTAAATTGCATTGTTTCATAAAACCGACACCAAGATTTTATGGTGGTGTAGGCACCAAGAAAAAATCAACATCCGTGCGTATACTGTTGAAAGAGATACTTAGCTCTCTCGATAAGGTCGAGACAATCTCTGCAAAGACATGTTACTGTTGCTCTACTATCAAGTAAAGTTTATACCGAGGTGCCATTTACGTCTATGGTTGCAAATATTCTCGTATCCGGTCCCTCATAAATACTGGCTTCTGCTATCTCAAACCGTGTTTGCTTTCTATCCTGATATCTTTCTCTGGTTTTTCGTAACTTATTTACTGGCTCAAAAATTTGCTTCCTGATGTCCTCATACTCGTATGTTTTTCTGGTGGTTAAGCCTTGTATATGTTTGCCTTTATTGTTATCTTTCACTATTTCAAGTGGTGCTAAAACTCGCAACGGTGTATTTGCATGCTTTTCTGCTTCCATGACTGTGTTAAGGAAATTTTTATTTAAAGTTGCTGTGACATTGTGGGATTTCGTAGTGCCGAATCCGTCGTTGTCCTGGAGCGTATTGCGCTTGCCTTGCGATTTCCCTAACAGGTCAGACATCCGAATATGGACTCCCTAAAAGAAACGTGACTTCCGGGTTTTCGACACTAATACGTGGGCTAAATTCCTCTCGTGCCGCATTACCCCACTGGTTTCGGTGTGTATTATCATTTTCGGCCACAAAAGTTATTCTGCCACCATGACGATTGTTGTTAAAATTATCCTGTACAATGTCTGCCCCTTGTTGTAATGGTATGTGCTGTGCTGACTCTGGCCGTCGACTTGGTGGAGACCGTAACAAATCACGTAGTTCAACGTTGTTGGGTGGTTGCTGGGTGTTGTCCGGTTGTGGTTGGCTGTTTTGTGCACCTATCCTGATTCTTATCACTCTAGGCATAAGTGCTAATAACCGGTCTTCAAGATTTTTAAAATCCTCCTGCGTTATAGCTGTGGCTGCTGGTGGTGGTAGCTGTTGCTCACTAGGCCTTAACACCGCTTGCACATTTTTAAAAGCTTCCCTGATTCCCTTCGCGGTTATATTACTATATTGAGGTGTCGTTTCGGAATGCAGGCTCGACTCACGTATGCTTCCTCATTTGCACGTGGCACATGTGGCAGTGTTTTTAAGCTATGTCTCCTGGGTATTGCTCCAGTATTTTCTATATTGACTCCTCCTGTGTTCGCTTCACCGACGTATGCAACTGTGTTGACGGTGATTGCTGCTGCTGCCGTTGCCGCGGTCGCTGCTGTTATTGTTTGAGTGGTGCCTCTCGTTTCTGTTGTGCTCGTGCTTTCTCCTGCCCCACTTCCTGAACGCGTGCCTATCATTTTAAATTTTCTGATCCTATGTCACAATTAAAATGATCCTATCTATCCGCTTCAATTATCAAATACGCGATGTACGCCCTTGAATAAGCTTCTGTACGCTCTATCCTTAAATGTCGATTTCTAATCTCTTATATGTCAATATTGTAATATCGGACGACTCTCAGACGTTTGGTCACTAGGATTTATTGTTTGTATTATTTACGTTCCGATTTCTACAGATCTCCAATATTCTGAGTCGACACCTACTAGTCATCTACTAGGTGGCCACTAAAATGCTCGAGTTCGGACACTGTTCTTTCAATGTGAAGAAGCAAAATATCTACGCCTACCCGATTCCCGGTAAAATGAAATGATATATGTACATGATATGATAATCTATTACAGGAGTCAATACTATGGTAAAGGTAGTAATATATTTATAATCTATAATGTTAATTAACAAAAGCTCGTATGTATGAAATTCAAAGTATTAAATTTCATCAAATATTGTTTTTTTTTCTTTGGTCTTATGTTTTTAATTGCATGTATGTATTAATCTCACGTATATATATATATATATATATATATATATATATATATACATATATAAATACATATACATAATACTTATACATATTTCGATATGAATCTATTTTATTTATCGAATAAAAGTTGTTTGTTGGGTTTTGGTTTGTATAAGTTTCATAGCCTACTACACTTATTATAATGTGATTTTTTGAAATCATTTGTGAATTTTTATAGTTAATTTATTAACATAATTCTCAGATGGTTTATAAAAGTCTTTTAATAGGTTTAGAAGTTTGAAACTTTTCAAAACTGTGGTTGAAGTCTACTGACGATTTGGTAAAAAGCGCCAATGAAATGCATATAGACATTGCTTAACTACCCAACAAATAAATTTCATATTATAATAGTACAATGACAGTATGTCAAATAGTTCATTTATTAGCAATTAAATTGAGATTTTATTTTTCATTTGCCTTATAAATACTTTCATTGTTATCCAAAGGATTTCTAATTGTATAAAGGTGTAGAAAAATAAAATAGATTCATATCGAATAAAAGTTGTTTGTATAAGTTTCATAGCCTACTACACTTATTATAATGTGATTTTTTAAAATCATTTGTGAATTTTTATAGTTAATTTATTAACATAATTCTCAGATGGTTTATAAAAGTCTTTTAATAGGTTGAGAAGTTTGAAACTTTTCAAAACTGTGGTTGAAGTCTGCTGACGATTTGGTAAAAAGCGCCAATGAAATGCATACAGACATTGCTTAACCACCCAACAAATAAATTTCATATTATATATATATATATATATATATATATATATATATATATATATATATGTATATAGTCATTTGTATTATCATTTATTTTTATATTAAGGTTTTTTTCTTATTTGTATATATATGTATAATACCATATTGTTCAATTTTTATTCATACTATTGAATAAAATTCAGTTTTAATCTGACGCTGTCTCTTGAAATTCGTATTTATTTTAGTATTTTACTTATATGTAAATAAATTTATTTATTTTAATAGTATGTATATATTTTGGGGATTTTTTAAACTCTTTAATTTTAATTATGTGCTAGTTCTTTTTTCCCAACATCTAATTTAAAAAATTCAAAGAGATCAGTTGAGGGGTTTTAGCTAGTTCCTATACCCATCAGGGAACCTTTACCTAACATTTCTTACAATAACTAGAGATATTTATTTAAAATTTTCACATTAATAAAAGGGAAG
This sequence comes from Linnaemya vulpina, assembly GCA_963675445.1. NCBI lineage: Eukaryota > Metazoa > Arthropoda > Insecta > Diptera > Tachinidae > Linnaemya > Linnaemya vulpina. The sequence goes on from OY776276.1 coordinate 40,758,365, forward strand.
CTTAAAAAAATATCAAAGTCACAACAACAACTCACTGATCACTTTTCCTTTTTATTTTCTTACGTTTTGTTCTACAACTGGTTGGTTTTTTGCCGACTCAAATTGTAGGTGTAAGAGAAATAAAGAACAGCAACCAATAATTGTTTTAATATAAAAACAATTTATTTAGAGTGTTGACAACATAAGTTCTTTTATTTTCGCACAAGCACTTGCATATTTAAATTAGTATGTATTTATTTTGGGGGCTTATTTATTTTATTTTATTGATAACTTCTTTTTCTTTTATCATTACTTTGTATCTGACTCAAAGTGGTATATCTACTACCGTTGTTATCTCATCAAGCAAATAGTAATCAAAACTAAAACGCAAAAATAATTTGGGCTCAAGTGAGTATTGGGTGGTTTGTCTCATTTATTTCAAAAGGGATCAAAAGCTATGCTGAAATCTCGCTATATAGTATGCTGAAATCTCTGTCACTTCCTAACATTTCCCCTTAGGTCGCTACAAGGGATGTCACTGACATAACCCCTCGGATTTACCTAAAATTTTATATCCTTTTCATTTGGTCGTGGCAATTACCATGTTCACATCTGAACCGGTAAGACTTCCGTACCACTCTCACAGGAATTCTAAACTCCGTGTCGTCCTTTCCAGTTGATCACCGCAATTATCGTATTCATATTTGAATCGATAAGACTCTCGTACCACTTCTACGAAAGTACTTGTATCTACTACCCTACAAAAATTTTCTTCAACTATCTAACTTACTCTTTCATCATCCGTTTCGGATCGAAATTCAAACTATAAAATGCTTATTATGCCTCGGTGCCCCACGTTGGGCGTCATATTTAGAAATACTATCCCGTGCCAACATAGAGTCTACACCAACCTTACCTGCAATACTGGTAACTTGTCTTTTTGGTGCGGCTATGCGTCGTCGGTCTGTGAGATGGTTCGTAGCAGGTTTAGTCAGCTAGCAATATCGGATTCTTAAATTTGTACCAGTATTATTGCTACAAACAAACAAACAAAAAAAAAAAAAGACACGAAAACATTTATATAACCCTCCTTTGAAAATCAGTTGCACTAGGTGTATTTTGGCCATAGTTTACCCTCCCTCGCTTCGGACTAGGCTTAATGGTGCACTACCATTTCAAAGTATATATACTGCCTGTTCATCAGCATAGTTTCGCTAGTTCTAACTGCGACCATTTTTATTCCAATTGTTGACACGCAGGCCTAAATTCATTCACAATTCAACAAATTAAATAAGTTTTCTCTTAGTGTTTGTGTAAATCTCATCAAACTAAAATATAGTTTAATTTTCTTTTGGTTTCTTAAGCTATTGGCTCTTATAGGGTTATAAATTCTCTTAAAATTGATTTTCTGTTAAACCATTTAGCTGATTTTGTTGCTTAAGACCGGTAAATGTGTATGATTTCGGAAAGTAAATAAAGTTAAGCGGAATGTATTTTAAAATTTTACTATTTTAACAATTACAGATTTTATAATATTTATTTATAGATGTAATTCTGGTTTGGCATGCGCGAGTTAACGACAATAACAACCAAGCATTTCACATCGAGACAATTAAGAGATAAGAATAATCAGAAACATATAATATACTGAACCTAAGCGAACATTAAACAAGACAAGCAAATAGACCACATATCTTGTAAGCATAAATATAACAAATAACCAAGTGTTATAAGCTCTTATCACACAAAAACATATTGTCATGATAAGACAAAAACTAAAACAGCACTTTATATGACAAAGGAAATTATTCCCAACGATAAGGTTAGACTAATAATATAAATACATGTAAAATTAAACATAAGATCAGTTTTAAGAATATTAGAGCTGTACGGCTCCTGAATGAATTAATTCAATTGAATCATTCAGTCAATTGAGCGAGGTGAATCTTTCATTCAATTGAGCGTTTTTAGCTCAGTTGTTTCAGTTGATCTGTCTCTTTCAGTAGCTCTTTTCAGTGATGTTTCAGTTTGTATGTCAAAATCCATACGAAAAAAATGAATTAATTCACACACATGTGCTAATGCATACAGGGATGTAGTGCTCTTTATTTATAGAGTTGCCAGCAAAAAAAAAACAACTGAGCTATTGACTGAACTGAGCTAGTGAAACAACTGAGTTACTGAATAAACTGAAGTACTGAAACAACTGAGCTACTGAATGAACTGAAACAACTGAATGAATTGAATGAATTAATTCAGTAAAGTGAGCGGAGCTAAAAAGAGCGCTCACTCAAAAGAGCTGATTTGTACAGCTCTAAAGAATATACTTGAATAAAGAACAGTACTTTTAGTGTTGTAAAAAAGGAAAAATATATTTTTTTGCACTCCTTCTTTGAGAAAAGAAGTTTAACTGGGGCCTCAACCGGGATCCTTGTAAACTAAGCAAATGATTCCCAAGCCAACGAAGAGTTCATCACTAAAACTCAATCTACTAGAAGCAACACTATACTAAATAAAAAGGTAATAGTAAATCTAGTAATAAATAGTGAGTGTACAGAAAAGGACATCCGATAGTAGAAGGATCAGCCCAACAGCTACACAAAAAATAGCACCACGTAACCTGAAAAAGCGGTATTAAAATAAAAAAGGCATAGTAGAACAATAAAAAGTTCGCGACTACTTATAAAAATTTAAATAAAGATATTCACGGCAACTTTAGAACGAGCAAGACATTATTAAAAAGTCCACGAATTCAATTAAAATAAAACTGGAGAAGACTTGGAGTAAAAGGCAGAAGACTTTTGACGCGACAAGAAGATTCATGCCAGGATCAAATAACGCAACAAATATAGCAGTACAAGAGTTAGCAGCCATTCAAGCACAAATAGCTTCATTGAGGGCAGCTTAAGAAGAAGCCCAAAGGACAATAACTGCATTAACAGCTAACAGAGCATTGAACATTGAACCAACTGTTCAACTCACAGCATGTTCCAGCGGCATAACAACAGAAGTGCAAATTAGTCTGGAAGTATTTAAGATTTTACCCACTTTCGACGGTGATAAAAAGAAATATAGAGCAAGGAGATCCGCAGCATGGACTCACATGGAAACAATAAAGAATTTCCAAAACACTCCAACTTACTACACTGCATTAGCTATAGTTCGGGAAAAATTCAAGGAGCAGCAGCAGACATCCTAATAAACCACAACACGATTTTTAATTTTTATTCAATGATAAACCGCTTGGATTATACATGTGCTGACCAACGACCGATGTACGTACTTTTAGAAGAAATTAAAAAGACTACTCAAGGGAGAAGAGAATTAGCTGAGTATCATTCGGCAATAAACGAAGCACTTAATCTCATACTTTCAAAAATTGAGATGGAAAAAGGAGATGAAGGAATGAAATCATTTGCAAATCAAGAGGCGGTTCGAGCATTCGTAACAGGTTTGAATTCTAAGTATACGATTGGCACCCTCTACGCTCAAAACCCAAGAGACTTAGAGACAGCCTATGCTATAGCCAGTACCATATACCATGATGACAAACATCTACAGTTTGATTCACCAAGTAATCGATCACACCCAATGAGTCACCAACATAATCAACAAAGAACGTCAAATGTATAGTATCATCAAAACAGAAATGTACAATCAACACCCAATCATCAAACAGCAAGCGAACCAATGGAAGTAGACACTACAGATAGAAACGTGCGTCCACCTACTCAATTTCAACGTAACAACAATCAACATAGATACAATAATCATTTTCGTTCACAACAACCTTTTAAACGAGGATACAACGCTTCCAACAACCACTTCAATCAACACAAGCAACAAAGAATCAACAACACAGTAGAAGAAGATGACGTCACCTCAATGCAAGGCGAATGCGAAGATGAATACAAATCAGCTTTTGTAGACTAAGAGATGGTCTACCACATTTGCAAAAAACAGACAGAAAGACGGGTAAGACCGTAAATATTTTAATAGATTGTGGAGCTACTAATAATTATATAGACTCCATATGTAAAATAGGATACAGTGTTAAATTAGAAACCCCAATTAAAGTAAAAACGTTGCATGGATATTCATACGTGAAAAGTAAAAAAAATTATACATTTATTTAATTACGAATTGACATTCTTCGAGATTAACTCGTTAACTGGTTCCGACATGATTCTAGGAATGCAGGGATTAAGAGAAATAGGTGCAACGATAGGGATAAAGAAAAAACCTACAAAATAAATTATACCATTAATAATGAAAAATATAGAAATCAAATAGAGGAAATTATGAATAGAAATAATTTCGTTAACACTATATATTCTATACTATATATTCGTTAACAACTATAGAAGTTACCATTAGAACAAAGTCGGAAGAACCTATATGGACAAAACAATATCCATATCCATATCTGTATTCTGATAATGAGTTTATCAATAAAGAAATTCAGGACCTTTTAGATAACGAAGTAATTCAGCCAAGTAGAAGTCCCTACAACAGTCCCATTTGGACAGTCGCTAAAAAAGCCACTGGCGATAAAGGCAAGCCAAAAAGACGCAGGGTTGTAGATTTCCAAAAATTAAATTCCCAGACTATTGCCGATAGATATCCCATACCTGATGTCAATATGACAATTCAGAATTTAGGATAAGCGAAGGTATTTACAACTTTAGATTTGGAATCGGGATTTTATCAAATTAAATTGAAGAAAGAAGATCGCGAGAAAACGGCATTTTCAATAAACGGCGCTAAATATGAATATTTAAGGATGCCATTCGGATTAAAGAATGCACGTTCTATCTTCCAACGATACGTGGACGATATTCTTAGGCCACATATTGGAAAATTTGCTTATGTGTACATAGATGACGTACTCATATACTCTTCCTCAGCCGAAGAACATATAGAGCACATCAATATATCTAATGAAAAATCACACTTCTTTAAAGAAGAAATCGAATATTTAGGACATGTAATAAAACATGACGGCATCACCGTAGGTCCTTTGAAAATACAAACAATAAAAAATTATCCTGTTCCTACTACATTAAAGGAGCTCAGATAATTTTTAGGCAAGCTATTATAGGAAATTTATAAAAGATTTCGCTAACATAACAAAACCATTAACCACATTTTTGAGAGGAGAAAATGGAGGTATCTCAAAGAACCAAAGTGCAAAGATTAACATAACTTTGGACGAAAACACTTTAGCAGCATTAAATAAAATAAAAAATTAATTAGAAGCACAAGTTCAATTGTACCAACCGGACTTCAATAAACCTTTTGAATTAACAACAGACGCAAGTAATTTTGCGATAGGAGCAGTTCTTTCACAAGAAAGAAGACCAATATCATTCATATCTAGAACACTAAATGAAACCGAACAGAATTATTCGACTAATGAGAAAGAATTATTAGCCATAGTATGGGCATTGCAAAAACTTAGGAACTACATCTACGGTATAGCAGGCTTAACTATTTACACTGACTACCAATCATTGATATTTTCGGTGTCTGAAAAGAATCCAAACACCAAATTGAAAAGGTGCAAAAGCTTCATAGAAGAATATGGAGCAACATTCTGCTCAGAGTTCACCAACAGAAGGATTCAAACAAAGTGATAAACCTTTAAATCACTTTAAAAATCAAATCTTAATAATAAAAGACACTTCTGATTCACTCGAATCTAAAAATGTATTCAAAAAGTATACCCGGCATACAATATAATTTACAACTAATGAAAAACTGATAGAAAACATCAAAATAATATATAAATATTACTGACTAATTAATGAATAAACTGACAACTACTTTTCCTACAGTCAAAATCATACAAACTAACGACTTAGTAGAAGACATAATTGACAAAGAAGAACAATTAAAGATTGTCAAACAAATACATGAGAGAGCTCACAGAAACGTACAGAATAATATAATAGAATTAGAAAGAAAATATTTTTGGCCAGAGATTAGAAAAGACGCTACAGAAATAGCGAATAAATGCGATTCAGCCCAATATTTAAATACGATCGTAAGCCTAATAAAGTACCAATGAAAGAATCACCAATACCGACAGAAGCAGGAAAAAAGATACACATGGACGTATTTCATTTTTGTTGAGAACTTTATATCTCTACTCTCGACAAATACTCAAAATACTTACACATGAGACATATACCAACACGAAAAGACATGTATAAAAACATCGACGAAATACTCTCTTTAATATACCCAAACGCAGCGTTCGTAATAACAGATAACGAACCTGGTTTCAATGGAATTCTAGCTAATCAAATATATGAAAAACTACATATAAAGCATGTTGTCTCAGCAACATTTCATTCAACAACAAATGGTCAAGTTGAACATGTGCACAGCACTATTATTGAATTAGTAAATTTAATTTCAAAAAATCCACAAGGATCTAACTTATTTGAGGCTATACACCAGTACAATAAAACTATGCACTCAGTTACAAAAGAGAAACCCGAGGACGTGTTCTTTTCAGCAAAGGGGTACCCCCACATTTACGAACTAATAAAAAGGCTCAGGAAAAAACCTTACAGTATCACAATAAAGGACGTAAAGAAACAAACTTCGATAAAGGGGACATCATATATTCAAATACACACAAACGAAAAAAGAAAGTTGCAAAGTTTGCCAAACACACTGTAGAGACAGACAACGGTAATACGGTAACTACAAATAAAAAACAAGTTATTCATAAAGATAATATCAAAACGCAAAATGTTAAAAGCAGAAATAATATTTATCACATTAATAATCAACGTAACACTGGCATTTAATGTTACAAAGTTAGACAATAAAAAATACATCTTAATCCAAGATCAAGATGTATATACTTTCAGTGAATATGAATATCTATATCACGTAGTTAACTTAACTAAAATTTTGCAACCATATCGTGAAAAATGCATATAACTTAGAAAATAACCTAGAATCACAAATATTAATCAAAAGAATTGAAATCCTAAAAACCCAACTAACAAGTGATAGAAATAGAAGATCCCTAAATTATTTAGGATCTGCCTTGAAATTCATAACGGGAACACTAGATCATGAAGACGAAATAGAAATTAAAACAAGATTAAACCAATTAGTTGAAAACAATAATAAACAGAAAATAATAAACTTTCATTTTGGAAAAATAATGAATAAACTAAAAATTGAAAGAATAAACGAAAAATTTATATTATATGAAATCTATATGGAACTTTTAACTTTAACCAATACAATTAACTTTGTAAAAAATAATAACTTTTATTCAGGCACTTTAGACTTACAAGAAGTAAAAGAAATCATATCTAATGAAAGAATTCAATTACCTTTTATAAATATATTAGAATGTATGTAAAATTAATCAAACTATAATAACTGTATACAAATATCCTATCATAAAAACGAAATGTAAACTTTACAAAATATATCCACTCTCACAAAGAAATGGAAAACTAATACTTGACGATAAGATATCATTCTGCAACAATGAATTTAAAAGAATAAGAAATTGTAAAAACATACTGGATACAAACATATGTAAAATCAATAATCCAGATAATTGTACTTTAAGTATTTTAAATGATAATCCAGCACAATGTATAATTAAACTCGAAAATAACGCTAACCTTGAAGACTTAGGCAACGGAAACATATTCATTGATAAGGAACACGAAATCCTTAATCAAACATACAACGGACCACATTTAGTACAGTTCGAACAAAATATAACTATTGACTCAGTCAGGTACATAAATGAGAAACAAACACTACTAGAAATCATACATAAAAGACACAATGAAAAACTAACCATTTTGGACATACTGTACTCAGATACAGCACACAGGTTTTCAAACATACAAGAAATATCAACAAAACATCTTTAGAAGAACATCCGTTCATCACTACACTATTCACATTTATTACCATCAGCATACTAATAGCTCTAGTATACTTATCAGTACAGATATGTAAATGTTATAGAGCTATACAAGAACACAAGAGTCAAGAACTATTTCAGATCTGTTACAACGCAGAACCCCGAAGTCTTCAAACACAAGTACGTGTTTAGAAAATGAGGACAATTTATCTTAACACAGGGGGGAGTTAATGACAATAACAACCAAGCATTTCACATTGAGACAATTAAGAGATAAGAATAATCATAAACATATTATATACTGAACCTAAGCAAACATTAAACAAGACAAGCAAATAGACCACATATCTTGTAAGCATAAATATAACAAATAACCAAGTGTTATAAACTATTATCACACAAAAACATATTGTCATGATAAGACAAAAACTAAAACAACACTTTATATGACAAAGGAAATTATTCCCAACGATAAGGTTAGACTAATAATATAAATACATGTAAAATTAAACATAAGATCAGTTTTAAGAATATACTTGAATAAAGAACAGCACTTTTAGTGTAGTAAAAAAGGAAAAATATATTTTTTTTCCTCCTTCTTTGAGAAAAGAAGTTTAACTCGCGCCTTATGAATTTTGGGATATACTATTAAGTATTGTTGAACAATTTCTCAAATCGAATACGGAATCTATTTCTATGCTATTATTGTATATTTTTGCCAGGCTATTGTTTGTGCCTAATCCCGCGGAGCTCATATGGTCGGCTAATGGAGTTTGTCAGGGCTTAGACCAGTGGATAGGTAAGTGCTGGACACTGAGATTTGGGGTGGCCACAGGACTTGAGATCCTCTGACTGATCGCCCAAAACGATCGTGAATAATGTTTCTATCCTCTCCGGGTATAGCTCGTTTCATTTTATTTATTTCTAACTTATATCAATGGAATAAAAGTTACTTATCTGGTTTTTGCTGCTTGCCAGAGGCCGTTTCTCTCAGAGGTCCCAAATGTTGTTTCTTTTGTGCTGTCCTTCTTTTCATGCTGTGTATAATTGTCCAGTTCTACATTTGCTGCTATTTATGCTTGATGATGTGTTATTTTAATTTTATATTTGATGTGTGGTTTCCATTTAATTAGATTTCTATTTGCTGCTGTGTATATGTTATGTTGTCTGAAATCTTCTACTGACTGTAGTTTGATGAAATGTTACACTGCTGTTGCTTAACTGACTGTAGTTGGATGACATGTAACACTGACTGTAGTTTGATGAAATCTTGCACAGTTTTTGTAGTTGCTTTCTGGAATTTTACACGAGCAGTAGTTTTATGGAATCTTCTGGAATTTTACACAAGATGTAGTTTTCTGTTGTTTTTCTTGAATTTTACTCAAGATGTAGTTTTCTGTTGTTTTTCTGGAATTTTACACGAGTTGTAGTTTGATAGAAACTTCTGGAATTTTACACAAGCTGTAGTTTGACGAAATCTTCCGGAATTTTACGCCAGCTGTAGTTTGGTGGAATATACTGGAATTTTACACAAGCTGTTGTTTGATGGAATCTTCTGGAATTTTACACAAGCTGGAGCTTGATGGAATCTTCTGGAATATTACAACTGCGACCGCCTCTCGGGCTGTTTCAAGACTTTTCAGGGCTTGCCTTCCTGTTGGATTTGGCGACCACCTTGTTTTCACTATCTTTTTTTTTTGACAATCCACAATTAAGGGATGTGGTCAACCTGTCCAGTGGTGGAGCTTAGACCGCCAAAACGTCTTTCACTAAACTTATGGCATCATTGCAATATGGGGCTACAATATGGCTTCATTAAATTTTTATGAAATATAATTGATCAAATTCCTTTTAATGGTAACAGTAGTGAAAATTGTGATAAAATATATGTAGTACAACTAAAAATAAATTTAAAACCAGATTAGCTTGTCATAGAACAGATCAAATATATAGAAACAATATTTCTTCACAACAAACAGCATTAGTATCTGTAAATTTCCATAATATTCCAGATGTTAATAATGTCTCTATTTTATATGTATACAGAGAATAATTATAAACTTAGATACACGTTAGAGATGCCACATATTAATAATGTTCCAATAGATAAAAAAATTAATTTCAAGGCACGTACAGCTAATGTTGCTCATACATATAGATATTTATAAAAAAACGGAAATTAAATTATAGGATATAATAATATTTTTGTTCGCTTACATATGTTTGAAGATTGTTCATTTTTTCGTTTTGACAAAAACTATTATGATTGTATTTTGGAATTGAAAAAATTTTTTTTCAAATAATTTTTGTTTTGTACATATATACCTATGTTAAATTGAAAAAAGAAAAACTTTTTATTTCATATGACCTATCCCTGCCGAAATATTGGAATATGTATAATTTTTATAAAAAACATAATAATAGACCTTAAGCTTAAATAAACCTAATAAATTTTTTTCATAACATTCATTTTTCAATATTCGACCTACAATTCCAAACCTGACTTTGTGCCAAAAATTTAATTATACTTTTTTTCGACTAACAAAAATTTTTCAATTTTCGACCTACAACTCCCAAACCTGACTTTGTGCCAAAAATTGAATTTAACCACCTCAAAGGGCATAAAAGGGCTACAATTTCACATCATTCAATTTTTTGTTGGATAGTTGCAGTTTCAAACAAAATTTTTTAAATAACCTATTTTATAAACTTATTCGACTTTATTTTTTATTAATTTATTAGGTTTGTTTAAGCAAAAGGTCTATTATATATTATATTTTATATAAAAATTATATTTTTATTCCAATCTTTCGCTTCTTCAGGGATTTGTAATTTGAAATTATTTTTTTTTTTTCAATTTAATATATGTATACACATAAATATTATTTGAAATAAAATTTTTTTCAATTCACAAATACAAACAAAATATTTTTTGTCAAAACGAATTAATGAATAATCTTACAAACATTGTGAGCAAACAAAAAAATTATTATGTACTATAATTTAATTTCCGTTTTTATTTAATAAATATCTATATATATATAAGAGATAATGGCTGCATCTGCCTTGAAATTAATTGTCTTATCTATTGGAACATTAATAATATTTAGCATCTCTAACGAATATCTATGTTTGTAACTATTCTCTGTATTTAAAATTGAGACATTACTTATATCTCAAAAATTATATAATGTGATACTAATGCCATTTTTTGTGAAGAAACATTGTTTCCATATATTTGATCTATTCTATGATTTTATATATATATATATATATATATATATATATATTAGGGTGGACCTTGTGTCGATATTTTGGTAGATGAGGGCTCTATTCCGTGCCTTTTTGAAAAAAAATGACAATGCCGAAAAAAAAAATTAAAAAAAAAAAAATTAGGGGTTGCGCACGAGCCGAGAAAAAGGTCCACTTTGCTAAAATTAGGGGGGAAATTGCCATAGGTCATCAGGGGTCACCCGTAGGGGGGAAGAATGTATGGCCGACCCCCATTAACTTTTTACCGCCAACATTTTCCCCCAAGACACCCACCCCCTAGCTCCTCCCCTTAGGGGGGTCACCATACAAAAATGGAGGTTGCTCAGTATTTTCGAAAAACACCATAGGTCATCAGGGGTCACCCCTAGGGGGGCAAAATATATGACCGACCCCCATTAACTTTTCATCCCCAACATCTTTTCCGAACAAACTTACCCTCTATCTCTACTCCTTGAGGGACTCCCCATACAAAAATAAAAGAAGCTGTAATTGAGTAGTACTACTAAGCACTTTTAATATAATATAGTCAAATTAACATATTTTTGTTCGCTGATGGGTATTTCTTGCGGTAAGAATCGATAACATGTAGTAAATACTGTTTCTCTTCTTCGCCTTGACACAGTATTCTATTATAATCTTGTATCATTTTTACTCCTCTTTCGGCAGTGTCGTTCACAACGCGCAAGTTATTTACAATTCTACGACCTTCTTGATAGTCTGCGCGAGATTTCCAGGTTGCTGGATTTGCTAGAATGAAATCTTGCGATATTCCAAATCGTACAAATAAATTTTTGGTATTATGAGAGACGAAGTTGCTCAAGTCTTTAGCCAAGAATTCCTCATTCACATCTTTGAATTTCACCATCGATTTTTTTAACGCTGGTGCTTTTGATTACGACGCGAGGAGCTGGGGGAACCGGGTCGTCTTCTTCATCTTCTTCACCTTCTTCGTCTTCTTCATCTTCTTCACCTTCGTCATTCTCATTTTCTAGCAATGCTTGGGCCATTTTGGCCTTCAACTCATTTGAAACCTTGTCATCGAAAAAGGCAAGGGCTATGTGCTCATCGGCGAGATACCATAGGTGACCGATAAATTTCTTTATCATTACCCGAGATAAATCCTGGTCAACGGACTTGTACTCGACGATGTCCTTCAAGAACTTCCAATCTTGATTCGGCGCCTCAGCTGCTCGAGAAGAACCAAACCATGCCTTGACGTAAAGTCGCACCACAAAAATACAAACGTGTCGAATACCATTCAATTCACATACAGATAAGTGAAAAGTTCTCCGAAACAAAAACATCTTGAGGCTGTAAATGGCTTTTGCCATCCATCGAGCATGGGAAACGGGTCCTGGAGCTCGGAAATGGTAATTCTCAAGTTTTTCACCCAGAAACAAAAGAATTAATTGTAGCATTTCTTTGTAGTCATCGCGAGGGTGTTTCTCCTTCAATTGATCTAAGCAAAACTCCTTTATGCCGACTTGCAATGCCACAGGAATTTTTCTGACGACTTGATCGTCTATCAAGCCAGAATGGAATGGTTTAACCTTTACAGCGTCCCATTCCTGTTTGAAACGGTCAAAGCAAGGAACGCCTGGTGCACTGGTCTTTCCCATTTTTGTCTCAAAAACTTCCCTTAGCACCAGTTCGTATACGTGGTGTCTGCAAGGTAAATATAAGATTTCTCTCTCCGCTCAAGAGTAACTGCGGCTCCGGAGAATGGGCCACTGTTCGTTGATGTCGTGTCGAAAGAAAGTCCTTGTATTCGATGTGTCATATGCCAAGATGCCAACAGTTGATAAACGGCATGTGCTATTCTGCGGCCTTTTCTTTTCCCATCTTCTACTTTGGGAACTCCAAGAAGTTGTTCTTTTTCTCCGTACGAGACAATTACCGGTAGACGGTCCACCTTCTTTGTACCCACAAAATCCAAAAGCATTTTGCCATCCCAATGGACTACGAAGGATTTAGCTGCGACAAGCTGGAGATAAATGAAACGCGTTGAAGAATAAGAATTCTGAATGAGAGCAAATAAATCTATGCGATCTTACTTCTGGATTGTCTTTCACATAACCCAGCATGTTCTCTCGATTTGAACGCCGACATCTCCGAAGCGACGTACGGTTTATTATGTATTGTTGAGGATCGCGTCCAAATGCTTCTGCCGCCGCTATCATAATGCCGACCGCGTCTCGGTCAGTCACTTTGCACTTGTCCAAAGCTGATAGGACTCGTTCAGTAAAACATTGTTTGTAACCTCTTATGTCACCAACATTTGATGGGCCAGCTTCTGCCGGGAAGTTTTCGTCCTGTCTCCCATTATCATCGCTTGAATCACTGCTTGAAAATTTAACCACTGCAATTGAAAGAATTTCATTTGAATATAAACATTGGACGAACACACAAAGCGCGAAATAACTTACCGCCTTTAGCGAACTGATCTCTACTAGATTCCGTTGCACGTTTGCGTCGCAACTCTTCTTGTTCTTCGCGCTCAGCTTTTATTTTCCTCGTTCGAGTATCAGTAGCGTCCACACCTCCCATAGTTCCTGGCCGGCCATCTTCTCTTTGCTTTAGCAGAAACTCAATGTCTTCGGTATTTGTCATTTTCTCAAGGGCGTTGGCGTGTGCGATGTCGAAAAGATTATCCAAGCTATCAGAAAACTTATTCTCTTTTTCTCTAGTGGACTCAGTCTTTCTGTGAGATGACTTTCTTAAAGCATCCCACTCATCGTGCAGCGCAGCTATTTTTCTTGTAACATCTCCTCTGGCTTTCGTCGGAATAGCTGCTTGGCGCCAAAAAATCATCACTGCGTCCGCGACTATAACCGCACTATTTTTCTTCGACATGTTTCGTTTGCGAATGTTGAAGTAATGCATTCTTAGCACTTGCTTCTTCGACGGTAATTTGTTCCCCGTAATATTCATGCTTGGATAACCAATCAAAAAAATATCGTCGCGCGATCTAAGTTGTGTTGTCATCTTAACTTTGGTGGAATATTGGTGGAATTTCTGTAAAAAAATCAAAAAAATCTCGATATTGTGCAACTGTAAATACATAGATTTTCAGTATTTTTGTATGGGGAGTCCCTCAAGGAGTAGAGATAGAGGGTAAGTTTGTTCGGAAAAGATGTTGGGGATGAAAAGTTAATGGGGGTCGGTCATATATTTTGCCCCCCTAGGGGTGACCCCTGATGACCTATGGTGTTTTTCGAAAATACTGAGCAACCTCCATTTTTGTATGGTGACCCCCCTAAGGGGAGGAGCTAGGGGGTGGGTGTCTTGGGGGAAAATGTTGGCGGTAAAAAGTTAATGGGGGTCGGCCATACATTCTTCCCCCCTACGGGTGACCCCTGATGACCTATGACAATTTCCCCCCTAATTTTGGCAAAGTGGACCTTTTTCTCGGCTCGTGCGCAACCCCTAATTTTTTTTTTTTTTAATTTTTTTTTTCGGCATTGTCATTTTTTTTCAAAA